>CM023450.1:219607720-219659962 GCA_013339765.2 Haemaphysalis longicornis | reverse complement strand
ATTCATGAGGTCAGGATCTGAGATCACGCCATGTGAGCTGTTAAGGCTTTGGTGGGGAGTGACCGTGATGTCAAGATCTGCGATGCGTGTCTGGCGCAGAAGATTTGTTGCCTGCTGCTGGGTATTGACTTCGACTACCACTTCTCCGCTTCTCTGTTTCTTTGCTTTGAAGGATTCTCCTATTATACCTTCTATGAACTTTGTGACCAAGAATACGGACAGAGAGGGGCAACAGCAGGCTTTTCTTTTTCAACAGATTCAATTATCAGGACAGGAAGCCGGGGTAGTTGGCTGGCTTTCAGAGAGGGATTGTTGGTAAGGACGGAAATAATACTTCGGTGCGGCCCCTTTTCGGGGACCGATCACGTTAGGGGGGATGGGGGGGTGTTGAAAATACCATACGGCTTGGTATATAAGCACGGGACGGGGGCACGTTCTTCGCCCGGGTTACCCTGATACCTAGAGAGGTCCCGGAGCTCCCTGCCTGGTAAACAGACAGGGCGCCCATCCGCGGGCTTGACCACGGCTCCGACGGCCCTTTGAGGTTTTTTCTACCCTTTACCTTAAAACTCATTACCACGGTCGGTTCCAGCGTGAGTATGGGGGCTCGGCGTCCGCGGTGTCGCCAGTACTGTCACCAAGATTACTCAAGGCAGGTGGTATTCGAACACAGTGAAATGGTTGGAATATATGATACGGGCTTCTGGGGTGGTCTAAAAATCATAAATATAGTTTTTGATGGATTGATTATTAGGTGGTTGATGAGGCACCATTTACTTACTTTAGTCAAAACAATATTTAGGTTAGACGTAAGATTGGACATAGATTTATCAGCCGAAGATACTGTGGTGTCGTCAGCATATAGAACACAGTGCGGGGTATGAATAGTGTCAGCAAGGTCATTATAATAGATAATAAACATTAAAGGACTTAAAATAGAACCTTGCGGCACACCTTGACTAATTATTTTAGTTATAGAATACGCACTATTAACACACACTACTTTCCCTGTTTATAAGAAACTTCTTTAAGAAATTTAAAGGTAGTCTGGTTAATCCATACGATTCAAGTTTGTGGAACAGAATATTATGATTAGGAGTATCAAAAACTTAAGGAAAATCTTAAAAAACGGATCCCACAAACATACCTAAGTCAAACAATTTTTTAGTGAAATCGATTAAAGACAGAAGTCCAAGATTAGTGGAACTGCCAGAACGAAGACCAAATTGACAGGGCCTAAGAATGTTCAATTTAGTTATATAGTTATTTAGTTGATTAGCAAATAACTTTTCTATTACTTTACTAAGAGAAGAAAGGATAGAAATAGGCATTTAGTTATTAGGTGCTTGTCTTCCTTCTTAAAAACAGGAATAACTTTATCACTCTTTAGAAAGCTTGGGAAAATTCGGAGTGCGAAAATCTTATTGATAATGATGGAGAGAGAAACAGAAACACAATGAGCAACAAGTTTTAGGTGATATGCACACACGTTATCTAAACCACCCGAAGCATCGTTCAGCGTAAGAGGCGTGGCACGAACTTCATCGGGAGTGACAGCAAAAAGATACAAATTATGTGATGACCAACACATATTGCATTTGCTACTGATTAGCCTGTTGTAGGGATATTTGAGAAATACTCACTGAAAACATTAGCAATATGATCTTGTTGCTGAAAGGTACGACCGTCATAAATAATTTTAGAAATAGGGACATTACGTGATGCATTATTTAAGAACCTATTTAGAAGCTTCCATTGCATTTTTGGATTGTTCTTCAATTCACTGAATTCATTTTCGTACTAGCGCCATTTGCGTGTTTTAACATAAAATTTAAGATGTTACAGTAGTTTTTGTAGCGATTAGCAAGAGCTAAATTGAACGGCTTCTTTTTAGTTTTCTTATAGATATTTTCCTTTTTTCGCATGCATTCTAGAAACTTTAGCGTTACCCACGGGTTGCTCAGGTATTTGCGCCTTTTTTACATTTATTATTTTTGTGTTTAACGAAACAGCACCTAGAAATAGGTCCCAAAACTTCTTCAGCGCTCCATCTGGGTCTGTAAGTAACCATTCAATAAATGATGTAGGGAATCATGTAAGGAATCATGTAAGCAGGCTACTACCAGCGATACGTTCACAGGTATACCGAGTCAGCCGGACCACTCACTGACGCTCGCTTAAGCCTGAGCCCCTTACGATGAAATGGGATGACAAGAAAGAGCACGCTTTCAATGACTTGAAGACAGCGCTGACAAGCCAGCCGGTGCTTGCAGGCCCCGACTACAGCTAACCTTTTGTAATTCAGTGCGACGCTACTGATCGAGGCGTAGGGGTGGTATTGTGCGAAAAAGGGGAGACGGGTGACGAGCACCCCGTGCTTTACGCCAGTCGGAATCTGACAGTGCGCGAAGAAGCATACAGCGCTTCCGAAAAGGAGTGCGCGTGCCTCGTGGTGGCGGTTCAAAAGCTAGCTTGTCACATCGCCGGCTCGCATTTCGTTATTAAAGACGATAGTCTTTCTTGGGCTACTTAAACCCAGAAATTTCGGTCTGTCTGTATGTCTGTCTGTCCGTCTGTCTGTCTGTGACTCGATTCAGCCTCCCGGCCAAAGCAAAACAAAGCCTGCGCAATAGTCTTATATAGTCACAGCTAAATCTACCCATGTATGCCCGGTGTAATGTTCATACTTGTCAACATTGTTGAAGAAGAACAAGACATTACGCAAATATGAGACAACAAAACAATACAGAAGTGATATTTGCAGTGTTCATTTATAAACAATCATACATGCTTGACTTTTGCGAAATTAAATACTTCATCAACTGCAGAAAAAAAATTCTTTCCGCCGTCGCCTGCTGTCGCCCGCGCCACTATAGCTTCTGGCGCCATTTTAAGAAATCAACCGCCAACAGTTACGCAAGGTTCCACTAGATAGGTTCCACGTTCTGCTTGCAACGCACGTGGAGTAGGGAAACGCGGTTCTATAAACGTTGAAGTAGGGCGCCTCGATTAACGCGCGTCTTCGCCGTACGGCAGCGTTCGCATCGAGACACCCGGTTTGGAGAAGTGGAACGCGGGAAATTTAAAATGATTTAAGCAAACCTTTGGCGTCTTTACCTTGGGAGGAGCGCGACGCAAGAGGAACAACATGAGAGGTGAGGGGGAAAGCGAAGGTAGGCATTTACTTCGCAAAAGCCTATAAAGACTATCGTCTTTTGATGGCATTTGCAACGAAAGGAACAGATACGCGGCCAATTTTTGAAACTGACCACTGTCCCTCACATGGTTGCATACAATGTCTGCTAAGAACGGTCGCCTCCGGCGCTTGAGCCTCGCTTTGTAGAAGTACTCAACTGAGGTCCGTTACAAAAAGGGAAAGCTCACTGGCAACGCTGACGGCCTAAGCCGCTGCCCTCAGTGTAGGCATGGCCTCGAGTAATATGGTTCATGCTTTTTCCCTGAAATATTCTTTATTGCCACATTGAGTTCTGCAGCTGATGTCATTGTGAGTCACTTTGTTGGTGCGTTTTGCATAGCAGGTTTATTTATAATCAGTTCCCATTCTTGTCTTGAGTGTTGCCACGTTTGATTGATTTTAGTCAGTATGTTTGTTTGACTTTAGAGGCAGCCTGGTGGTCTTTCGGGGGATTGCCCTTTCACCCGCTTGCTTTGTAGTTGTGTTTTTTGTGCTTTTCGGGACTGGCGAGTGCACGTGAGAGAGCCATGAAGCCCTCCGCGACATGAAACGCCAGGGGTGTTCCCGGAAGTGTCTGGGCCATGATTCCCACCGCTTCGTCGTGTTAAAAAACAAGAGCGTAAAGTTAGCCTCCGGAAGGACTGCTTGAAGTGTTTCTGTGCCAACCCGAGGTCTCTACCTGGGACAAGCCACCCTCCCAAACGGCCTTGAAACCAATGTCGTCAGGAGCTTCCCGCAGGCCGGAGATGCTGTTACTATCGGCGTACGGTGTTGCGAAGACTGTCCTCAAAATTATCGGATTCGACCACCAAAGCCTTCAGTCGTCCGTCCCCCCCCCCCCCCCCCCCGCGGCCCTCATCGACGAGGAGCGACCCGGCTTTGTACACAATGACGCGGCGGCGACTGAGGCTGCTGCTGGACAAAAGCCGCTTTCCGCGGCTAGACGGTCACCTAAGCGCCCGCCACGATGACCGAGAACGTCTAACGGAGGTAATGACGAAAGCGTCGCGAGGCGGCGCCCTTTTGGCGGCAGGCTTGGCAGGCTAATAGACCTTATGTGAAATTGCTTGGTGATCTAGCAACACTGTTGTAAACGAGACCGTCGGCCATATTGGTACGGGCGCCGATAGGGAAGTATCGTATTGTTTACTGTGGAAGAGTAGGTGACGGTAACGCGGTATGGCTCAAACTGGACGGCGTTTTCCGGCACCAGACCGCGGATTGTGGACGAAGGACTTGTCTGCGCTGCCAACTGTGCCTGAAGACTCATACCACTCGGGGTGCCGCGCCAAAAACCCATCCGAGCGGCAGCAGAGGAGGGCATGCCGCCTAGCCACCGAGGCGCATTGCTCGCCTTCATCGGTGCGGACAAACACGTGCGACTCGCAGTAAGTAAATCCTTCTTTGTTTTTTACTTGACGCGAGTTAACTGGCATGAGCATTTGTATAGCACTTTGTTCACCGTTGTTTACCATGCAAATGCGTAGCGGCGATCCTCTTGAGGTAACCCTGAAAGAGGAAAGCTACAATCGCCAGACCGTACCGCTAGTGGGTGGATTAGGTATTTTCAAATGCTGTACATCGAATTTACTGGATGATTTTTGGCGAAGATGTTTACTGAAAGGTTGCGGCCGTTTTACGTGACGGTTGTCCGCCCGCGCGTTTACCGCAAAGCAATCGCGCTTTGCGGCGAATTCAACTACAAAAGCGCACATACGCCTTGAATTTTCTTTTTTTGTGTGTTTTCATTATTTATTGCGCATGTTCAGCCACAAAAATCTGTTTGTGTGTCTTTCTTCTCCTTTTTTGGTGGTGGGGTGGTTGTGTTTGTTTCTAAAGCGCATTTTTTGGTGTGCACGAATAGATAATACAGTAAAACCTCGTTAGCTCGAACTCACTGAACAAGAACATTTTTAAAAATTCGACGGGTCATCGGTATAGCCCGAATGTTTACCTGTTTATCTGGAAAGGTTCTGGAAGTGAGTTCCAGATTATCATATTATTGCTTGCTTAAGTTATGACGAACACGATTATGCGGGTACTGGTATCATTACCCACGTGAGGTTTTTAAATGTTCAACTTCCTTCTCTTGAAACTGCATTAACAAAGCATGCAGAGATACTTGCACGCTCGAACTTGACAAACAATTTTGACATCATTGCTGTTTGAAGTGTAGATTATTGCCCTTGCAACAGTGTTAAGCAAGACACAAAATCTGGTCATTTTGAGTCTGTTCCTTGCGGCCACTTCTTTCTGCTCTGTCACTTTACCATAAACTGTAGCGGACTAGTCCTGTTCTTCCCTGAGTGCTATTTACTGTTACTCTCTCTGTTCTTGCAGGTTGGGCCTCATCCATGTGCTCAGCAGCTGCTTTCGCTCCCAGAATAAAAGTGGCCGGCCCTATGTTGTGTGCCTCACCTTTGAGACGGACAGTGGGGCGATTGTGGAGGCAGCGTGCGAGTGCCCGGCGGGTTGCAGTGGAGCATGGAGTCACATCCTGGCTGCTGTGCACCTACTCGCCCTCTTGCAAGCCGAAGGTTTTAAGAGGCGCCACCGGAGCTTGCGTGCACTGAGCTGCCACAACATGGGGACGTCCGAGACAGCAGGGCATCAAGCCAGCGAGTGTCCAAGACATTGACTGGAGAAGCCCGCGAGAAAATGGCCCCTTTCTTTCCTTGCCAATGCGTCTGTTCGATGCACGTCGAGTACAGGAGCAATGCGAGCAGCAACAAAGTGCCGTGCAGGCGCTTGAAACTTGGTAGGCTTGGGAATGGGTTTTTTTTCCCGTTGTGCTTGCCTCACCCCCACAGTAAACAAGGACTGGCATGGCACCTGAAGTCTCCTATGAGGTTCCAGCAGGCATTCATGCCACATTCGCCGTGGTCATCTCGCGAGCACGCAGAGGCTGGGCAACTCTACCGCGGCATGCAGGGGTGCGCGAATGTTCCCTTTGTTCCATTTATATCACAGTTTGCTATACTGCACGCGCTATAAATCTGCGAAGTAGTTTAATGTACTGGGATTTTCACTGTGGATACAAATGCAGCACTCATGCTGCGCGACAGTGCAAGCTGTGCGCGAGGTGTTTTTCTTTTTTTTTTTGAATAAACTCAAAATTGTCTCAGCTACCTACATCAATGGCCACTATCATACGTCGGAGGCATGCATGCAGCATGTGACAAACTAGAGGAGTGTGTATTTTAGTCGCAAAATATTCGACAGTAAATACATCGTGGCTGAAATGACAATGGGCACAAGTTAACTTGACGTAACAACAAACCTTTCAGCCCGGCAAATCGGGAACCAAGTGCAAAAGCTCGAATTTTCCACCGTTAGATCATCATAAAACAGTGTACGCCACTTCTGCAACGACACGCGGCTAAATGCAACGTAAAAGAAACCAACAACACACTCCCATACCGTGCGCGCCCGCCACAGAGGAAATTTTCAACCGCGCCGTGACGGCGTAGTGCGGCAAGAAAAGTTTGTTTACAGCCCTAGGTAAGATAAAGGCTCGTGTAGGGCTAAGCGGTACCATTTAACAAGGAGAAAGAGCCACAGGGACGAGTGAAGAAATAAAGCCTAATTTTGACAACGTGTGGTACTGTTTCCCCGCTCGAGGGCCGCTGTCAGTCACAGAAATTGGTGGCGCACGCTCAGGCTTCATTTAGAACGCAAAGGCTGGACCACAGAACTCCAACGCATCTGTATTTTTCACCCGGACAGCGACTACAGAATCCCGCGCTTAGCGAACCAACGACAAATATTCGCTCCCAGCGCACCGCGCCCAGCGTGTCACAAAGGTTGCTCGCGCCGGCATAGTTCGCGTCAGAAAGTTCGTTCAAAAGCGTGGAACTTCACGTACCTTTTCTCTATTTGGACCGGTATTTCCGCATTGCGTGCATTGCGGAACGAAGCAATGCTCCGACATTGTAGTCCATCACCAAGAGCGGTCAATGCCCGCCTTCTATGCTTTGCTACTTGGTTTCGGTTTCAAACGACATTACCAAAATGGCGGACCTAGTTACCGGAGTCGACGTGAGATGGCGGGGCGCATTTTGCATAGGGTCTATTGCTCCTGTTCTCTTCGGCTGGCTCCCAGCCGTGGCTCGCATCGTGGGTCCGAGACGTTGCTGTTTAGTGTGCCCGGCGCCGGATTACCAACGGGAGCCCAGGCGTCCTCCAGCCTCGGCTGGGCCTAAAGGCTTCGAGCTTCGCAAGATTGCACCGTAGAAGTCAACCTGACGTTGACCTGTACGAGAGGAAAAGTTCTTCTCTCTGTGAGTGTGTGGGTGTCAATTTCAGTGCCACGGATTTTCGTGATTGGCGCGTTCCTTAAAACAGCGGTAGAAAGAGTGAATGGGGACGGACCCAACTTGGTTATTTATTTTCTCGCGCGCAGGAGCACAGGATCCTGATCACTCAGTCCAACGCGATGTAAATTTCTGCACACAAAGTTGCTTTCCTCGCGCTACTCGGCTCCAATGTTTGCCCCAACTCAGGACAAAAAGACGCCATCACCGGTCACGCTACCAGATCCGCAACAGCGGCCGTCTCTGGGCTGAGCCGCATTGACGGCGTAACCGAGTGAATGATGGCAAGCGAAAAAAACCGGACGATGAAAGAAAGCAAAGCAGGAGAGTGTCGCAAAATCGGGAGGGAAGGTCGGTTCGCCGTGGCGGCACGAGCAAGTACCCTCCGAGAGCGTGCGGGGGGGGGGGGAGGTGGGGTGGGGGGCAGGGCTGGTGTGCAACGAGCACTCGACGCGGAGGAGAGAGAGAGAGTTGCTATATTGGGAGAGAAACGAAAGTCGACAATTGAGGGCACTTCCATCAACACTGAGTCCTAGGAGGAGGATAGACAGAAAAGAGGGTGGACAGAAAAAAAAATATAGAAAGGGATAATAAGATGGTTCACAATCCGCGTAGCGTGGACAGTACTGGCGGCATCATCGCCGGTCCGAGAGTGCCGTGTCCTTTAAAAAGTCCAGCAGGGCTCGGAACGCTTTTTCGCGATTTGATTTGTGACAACCCAGGAACAACAGGTTTGCTGAGGTGCATGAAGGCAGTCCCAGTTTCGTATACGACGCTCTCAGCGCTGATCGAGCCTGCGAATGTTGTGGACACTCGCACAGTGCATGCGCGAGTGTCTCTATTGCAGGACAGTGTGGGCAGGCGGGTGAACTGGCGATGCCAAGCCTGTGACTTCTTTCCGCGCAGCGGTGACAGCCGATTCGCAGACGAAGAAGGAGAGCACGGTCAGCTCGGGTCAGTCCCCTCGAAGGAAGCGCGTGCGGTGGCTTGCCGGATGCAACTCGGGAGTCAGGGTGCATGGCTTGGAGGTCCCTTCGGATAAGGTACCGCGCAACGTCCAGGGGCCTGATTGCCTCACTCATCGAAGTGGATGGATGATGCGCTTCTTTTGCCAGGCGATCAGCCCTCATTTCCCTGATGCCTACGTGAGCAGGTAGCCATTGCAGATGCATACTAAGGCCTCTGGTGCTTAGGCTGTGCAGTTTGCTGACAAGACTTTGTACGGCGAGACAGCTGAGGTGGGCCCGGTCGAGCCTCAGGAGGGCAGCCTTCCAATTTGAGAGGATGGGGCTTTCCGGTAATGAGGTACGTCTCACACTCTTTAATGATGTCCGCAGCCAGATGAAGGCCCGCGATTTCTGCCGTTGTAGAGCTGCTGGCCACTGGTGGGCTGCATTGCCTTGCTGAAGCGAAGGCAGGCGCGATGGATGCTGCAGCCCCTGCCCCCTTGTCTGGAAGCACGCCGCGTACCTTTGCGCAAACACGGGGGGGGGGGGGGCTTGCGCTTGCCTATGACTTGCTTTCGCTTAAGATGCAGTTCTCGGTTCCTTCCTGAGACTCACTTCGCGCCGCCGACGCAGAGGCTCATCATCGCAGCCGTCGAGAGAACCCACGAGTGAGTGCTGGCTCAGTGCAATGCCTGCTGCGCCCAAATATCGCATTAGGGAGTATCGTAATTGCCAGCCATTTTTTACTGCGAAGCAGTATACATTGTACCAGCCAAAGATTCTGTCGCGACCGTCCGCGTCAACAGAACACTTCCGCGAACAAATAAAAGAAAAAACTGGCACCACCCGGCATTGAACCGGGACCCCAATAGAGTAACTTAGCGACATCCGGCCGTCTTACCGATTAAGCCAATCCTACATGAGGAGCCGGGGAGACAGACGGTGCACTCAACGAGCACAGCGGCGAGTCTACCACCTGCCGATCATTCAAAGCCCTCGTGTGAAGTACAAATTGCATAATTTGTGATAACGGCATTCACGTGGTTTGGATTGGCGGCGAACGGAAATGCGTCTGGGTACGAGGAGGGCTGGGAGAAGGCACTTGGCGATGACGCATTAAACAAAAGCGAGGGGGAGGATAGTGAGAGAGATGACGCTATAGACGCGCTTGCCGCCCTCTTCCTTACCCTTCGCTGACGCTCCTCTCCGATTTCTTTCTGTCGTGGCTGCTGAATTCGGTTGTCTGTGGTTTCACTCTTTGTAGGGCCACGAGTGTAAACTCAAGTGAAGTCGCATACGTGATCATTGTGGGTGTCGTTTACAGCTTCGCAGTCCAACCATCTTCAGAGCGTGGATTGGAGCAATTTTTGTTTCGTTCAACCGCTCTCCAACAAACACAGTATTCCATCGCAAACTGGGAACACAGTGAGTTTAACGGGGGCTTCGCGACAATATTTTGCGAACATGCACAGCGAAATGAATCACAGGTGTTTGCAATGAAATATTTCTATGCCAGCACAAGAGTAGTTCAATAAGGGGAAGAAACTGCCACCCACGTTAATTACGGCTGCCATGTGCCGAGGCAGACTTACAAAGAGCCAACGTATCCGGGAAGCTCTCGGATGTTATCCCATTCCTTCTATAGTGCCCCTCCTAATGTCGTCTGCATTTGGGCAATAATTACCACGATCAAATCTGCTTTTGAGTTTCTCTAGTACATTCTCAGTGATATTAATAACAGCGCCTTTAGGAATCTACTGCACAACCGCAAAGCTCGTTCTTGTAGGAAAGCCTTTACCTCCCGTGTAGTCTGGACGGTATTGCAATGTTGCTGAAGCAAGAAAATGCCATCCTTAAAATTTCCTCCTGCCGCATAGGGGAGGATATTTTGCACAAGCAAGTCACAGTAGCTGTCAGATTTTAAGGTTCGGTGGCGAACTAAGGCCCACGGCGCTCACTGCACCCCAAACGTTTAAGGAACAACGGCGGCTGTGAAGACGAGTCATGAAGGCAGGCAGGTATCTTATGTTCAAAAGAAATATCTGGTGATACTCAGTTGGCCAGTAATACACGATTCAAAAAGATGTTTAACTGAAACATTTCGCCGGT
Source organism: Haemaphysalis longicornis (assembly GCA_013339765.2). Lineage (NCBI taxonomy): Eukaryota > Metazoa > Arthropoda > Arachnida > Ixodida > Ixodidae > Haemaphysalis > Haemaphysalis longicornis. Next base: position 219,649,397 of record CM023450.1, on the reverse strand, counting down.
AGGGCGAGAATAGAAAGCAATACTCACTTTGAGGCTGATGAATTACTTAAAAGTAGACAACCATGCATTTGAATTTCTATACTATTACTTGCATGCAAGTCACTGAGCTTTTTAATAACATGTCAGTCACTTTAAACAACTGATTATTTTTGGGGGGTACATACAACTGTAAGGACGCAATACGCGCCGCTGTTGATCCCATCTCGTAGAGAAGGTGGATTCTTCGGTAATAACGACCACTCGCTACTCCTCCAAAGACCACTGCTCGTCAGCGGGAGCAAATGCGAGCCGCGTCTCCTTTTGTATTGCCGTTAAGTACGGCGTCTGCGCCGCCACGCGTCCGTGTAAACCGGCGTCTTGCAGACGGTTCCTAATTGTTCCCTAACTAGGGTTCAGCCTCAGGACATCCCGAATTTTTTTCGCACTCATGAAGGGCATCGACAACGGATGCAGTGATAATCACACAGTCCACTTCGTCTAAGTACAGCTCTCGGGACCTGCAAAGGAAGCGTCATCGGGGCGGCCGTGTTCGTCCGCAAAGCTTCAACTATGCTGCTGGCTCCCGTTGTGAACACTTTCCGCGCAAAAAAGAACGATTTCACGCCTGACGCCGAGTGAGTGAGTGAGTAAGACTGAAGGACTTTATTCGCGAGCCCGAACCGGCCCGACGAAGTTCCACATGTGAACTGATGGTGTCAAGCCTAAAGACCTAAGCACTGCTTGTCCAGCAGACTGCACTCACGACGCCTACCTTGTGCCGATCGTCCGCCGTGGTTGCAAAGACTGTGCAGCTGCTCCTGTGAACTCTGTTGCGCAGCTCCGGGTACTACTCGTTGCGGCTCACTGTTCCGCGCGCACGGGCACTCGCACTGACGTCCTCACTCAGTGTAATCCGCGGGCGCACGTACAAGACTTTATTGAATCGCCTGCTGTGGTGTCCCTAATGGAGCACCATGACGCGGCCTACGTCATCCGGTCAAAGACCCTGAACTTGGCAGCCGCCTCTCTACTCCCCTCGAGGTCCTTCAGCCGCCCCTAAATGGGGACCGAGCCCTCTCGGCTTTTCACCGGCTTCTGCCTTTCGAGCGTCGCCAGGATCAGCTGGACGGCCTGGAGTTGGTCGTTCTTGTCGTTCTTGTCGTTCTTGTTTCCGCGCCGCAGCCTCGAACCACGGCGGGATCATTGTTGCTGTTGCCGCTTCGCTGTGCCTTGCCGTACAGTCCCACAGCAGTTGGGCCGCGGTGGCACGGGCACGGTGACACACCTTGCACGTGTCGTCCTCGTACTGTTCGGGGCACACATGTTTCATGATGACCGGGGTCAGTAGTGAACCCGTCCGCATCTGTCTGAACACCATCGCCTGTTCCGAGTCAGACTCGGGTCGGGCGGCGCCATTCTCTCCTTGCTTAGCCTATAGTGCTTCGTTATTTCGTTATATGTGGCCAGCCTACTCTTGGTTTCCTCCCACCATGTCGCAGATGGGTTTGCTACGGCCGCGCGGCCTGTTAACTCTCACCGTCTCGTTGTGGTTAACCACTTAACTGTCACTTCTCTGTCCTTGAGGTCCAGCGCGACGAGCACCCGCACTGCCCCACAACATACTCTGTTCGTGGCATAGTTTCACACGGCACTCTTAGAGTCACACAGCACGGTCTTGCAGTCCGGATCCGAGATGGCTAAAGCAATCGCCACCTCCTCCGCGCACCGCGCCTCCTTCGTGCGTACGCTCGCCGTGGTGATCGTACCGCCGGTCTTCGCGTCGAATACCACCGTCGTGAATGCCCCGCGTTCTCGATACTCCGCGGCGTCGACGTACTTCGTCCCCGGCAGCTCCGCGTGCAGTTCCACGATTGCCTTGGCTCTCGCCGCTCTCCGTTCCCGGTTGTGTTCGAGGCTCATGTTGTTTGGAATGGGATAGACTCTCATTCCCCTTCGTACCTGGTCCGGGATCTCTGCCGTGCGGTCGTAGCCGTCCTTACTCGAGTCGGGGTCTACGGCCAGTCTCTTCAGGATGGCTCATCCGGTTTTGGTCACCGCGAGCCGCTCGAGCTGGGCGGCTCTCTCTGCCTCTCCGATCTCCTCGAGGGTGTTGTGCACGCGGAGGTTCAGCAGCTTCTCTGTGCTCGTGCAGTCGAGAAGTCCGAGTGCCGTCTTGTGGGCCTTGCGGATCATCGCATTGATCTTATTGCGTTCGTCTAGCCACCAGTTGTGAAAGGCGACGACGTACGTCACGTGGCTCATGGCGAACGAGTGAACGAGCCGCAACATGCTGTCCTCCCGCATGCCAGCCTTTCTGTTGGCGACCTTCTTCACGAGGCGCGTCTCCGCAGACACTCTTGGCCGTGAGGCGATTGCTCGTTTCGCCGTTGGTTCGGTGTTTCTCGATTAACAGGCCCAGCACCCGGATCTTCTCGACCTCGGATATCACCTGACCGCTGCTGGTTCTTATCTTGATCTTCTCGTGCTCCGTTGGCTCAGACTTCTTTCTTGCTCCCTTCCGCGGTAACACCAGAAGTTCCGACTTGCTGGGGAAGAAGATTAGCCCCGACCGTCAAGTTGGGCCTCGATGGCGTCCACCACTCTCTGTAGCGATGCCTCGATGAATCCGTTGCTGCCCCCGGGACCCACAACGTGATGTCATTGGCGTATATCGTGAGCCGCACATCCGTTAGCGCTTCTAGGCGCTGGCCGACGCTGATCATCACGATGCTGAAGAGCAGCGGTGAGATCACCGAGCCCTGCGGAGTCCCGGAGCTGCCGAGCTCCTTTTCCTCTAGCTTCAGGTCACCGACTTGGATTTTTGCCGTTCTGTCCGTCAGGAACCCGCGTATGTAGTTGTATGACCTCTCGCCGAGGTTCAGCTTGTTGACCTGGGCCAGGATCGCAGCGTGCTTGACCTTGTCGAACGCGCTCTGCAGGTCCAGCCCCAGCACCGCCTTGTTGTCCCGCGTCTTCGTCCTGTCGTCGATAATTTCCGCCTTCAGCTGGATCATTGCGTCCTGGGTGCAGAGCTTGCCCCTGAAGCCGAGAATCGACTCCGGGAACAGGTCCTCTTCCTCCAAGTAACGCTGCCAGCGGTTCATCAGAACATGCTCCATTGCCTTCCAGACGCAAGAAGTCAGGAAAATGGGCCGGAGGTTCTCATTGCTGGGTGGCTTTCCGGGTTTTGGTATAAGGGTCGTCTTCGCCGTCCTCCATTTCTTGGGTATGCCGCCCGACTTCCAGCACTTGTTACACAGCGCCTTCAGGCTCTCTATTGCCGTCTCGCTCAGATTCTTCAGGACTTTGTTGGTAACCTTGTCCGGGCAGGCGGCCGAGCGACAGTTGTGTTCGTGCACCGCCGCTCTGACCTCCCAGACCTCGATGTCCCTGTCGAGCTTCTCGTTTGCCTCGCCACGGTAGTCTGGGTGCGACTCCTCGTGGCTCGTTGGCAGGTACTTGTTGATTCGCCTTCGCACCTCGTCTTCTCCTAGCTCGCGGATCGCTCCATTGAGAATCTTGGCCATGTTGTCCTGTTGATAAGACTTCGTTCTCGTCTCGTCGAGCAGATGCCGTAACATGGCCCATGTCTTTCTGTTGTGCATTTGGCCGTCCGCCGCGCTACATGTCTCGAACCACTGCTACCGGCAGAGCGTGCGGCACTGCTTCTCGATCGCGTGGTTAAGTTTGGCCACCTTTTTCCTCAGACGCCTGTTGGTGCGTTTTTTGCGCCATCTCTCCTGTATCGACCTTTTCGCCTCTAGCAGGTGCGCCAGGCGGCTGTCGATCGTTTCGAGTTCTTCCTCCGTCTCGATTTCCTTCCAAGATCCTGTTCGTCCACGCCTCCACGTCGTCCGTGTTGTCGGTCTCTGCTGCGGTCAGCAGGTCCCTGAAGAGATCCCAGTCCGTGATTTTGTGGACTCGTCTCTCTTCAGTCTTGCCTCGCAGCGGAATCTTCACTCGATGATGAAGTGGTCGCTGCCCAGATCTTTCCCGGTGTTGCGCCACTCGAACTCTTTCTTCCCTTTCGGCGCCCCGCACGAGCGTCAGGTCCGGCGTCGTATCCCGGCTGACCGAGTTTCCGCTGCGTGTGGGTTGCGAAGGGTCCGTAATGAGGGTGAGTCCGGCGTCTGTGTAGTCGGAAGAAGCATTGCCAGCTCCGCGGAGAGCGAAGTCATCAAGGCGCTGCGGGAGGCGAATGACGCGCTCCGAAGAGAGAACGCGCAGCTGCGCGAGGCCATCGAGAAAAATAGCCAGGAAATGGAGGAAGTCAAGGAATGGATGAAGGCCAGTGCACGTCAGCAGCCGCAGCAATCGCAGCAGCCGTCGGCAATGCAAAGGCCGCAGGAACAACCAAAGGAAGAGGAGGTTAAGGAGACCGGGAGACAGCCAACAACGCTATCAGAGCCGGCAATCAATAAAAGGGCGGTCGAGAGAGCCGAACCAGAAATGTTATCGGCGGCGGTAACAATCGCGGAGCGAGCAAAGGTCGCTCGAAATCGGGAGAGCGGGTGAACTCGGCGCATGTGGCCGGTAGCAGAGGGGTCGGGAGAGGAAAAGTCACAGCGCTGACGCTGAGTGGAACTCTAGGCGACATCTTTCTAACACTGTGGAGCGCTACAACATGCGCCTTCCGGTCGCGGCGGCCGCTTTTCTGGTGAAGGCGAACACCGAAAACGCCCGTGTTCGAGATTTCTGCGCACGTTAAAGGTCCCCAAGTGGTCAAAATTAACCCCTGAGCCCTCCACTACGGCGCGCCTCATCACTTGTGAAGCGTCGACGCGTTAAACCCCACAATCAGTCAAATTAAAAAACAATGTCCGCCGATATATGTCTGCATGCGGGTCTGTCGTGGTAACACAGGTGGCAATAGCTCTCATCTTGGATTGTCTAGCTGGTACCATGAGCCCTGGTGCTGTGACCGAAGGATCGCCGCCAAGCAACACGCCCACGGCACGCACAGTGCCGGACTGCGACAGTGAGATGGCATTGTTGGCGAAGCAGACAGCGTGCATTAAACATGGTCGTTGAACGCATGCGAAAGACGCACGACCGAACGAGCAGGAGGAGGCAGATGAACAGTGTGCGCAGCTGTTGGGATGTACGCCAAAGGCGCATATACCAATGCATTTAAACAGTTTTTAGAAACTTACAGAGAAGGCTAGCACGTGTTATGCAGAACACAAGTTCGGATGTCTTTATTATTCTTATGTCTTTATTAGTGTGAGTCGTCGACTCTGTGAATGGCCGATGTAATTAAAGCAACCCAGACTTCAATTTCGATTAAACTCACGTCTTTGCATTAAAAAGGGCTGCTGCAGATATTTGGTTTAACTGTAACCACCTTTAATTCATTTCTCCCTGCACATCTGAAAAACATTCCCAATCACTTCTGTCTCAAGCAGGGACACCCCTCTATTTAAGAGAATTTCTGCAGGGCTGTGCATCCCGAATAATAAAGTCTATTTGTGTTGTAGTAACTAGCCTCCTGTCAGCTCACTTTCTATTTCTTTTGTGTGTCTTTATGTATCGTAAACGCAAAGCAGCCAGCAGGCACATGCAATCATTGTTTGTTCATTTTTATGTGTTTTTTTGAGTGATGCATGATCCTGGCCGCCAAAGCTGCTTACAGCAACAAACTCATAATCGACCAAATCGCGGGCCACCGCGGGCACGGAGGAAGTCCTGACGAAGCAGAAAGCGTACCCCGCCGAAGGGCGAGTTTTTTTTTCTTTTTTTTTTCGTGGCGTTCATGTAGAGAGTCTTTGATACAGCTTCGAAGGAGCCCTTAGTGTGTAGGGATGTCAGTAGCGCGGCTTCAATTGACGTGGCGATAAGGACGTCAAGGTGAACAATCCGGATGTGCCCACGCATTCTCGCTATCTACGGCACATCCACGGGTGCATCAATTCATGAATCGCGCTTGCATGCAGTTTTTAGGGGGCGAAACTCTTAAAGCCATGGGTCTGTCCATCCCTTGTGTCTCGTGGTACGTGACCGCCGCATGCTTTCGGAGATGTCGCAAAGTGGGCCGGGTTGCACGCCCAAGAACCGGCTGCAACCGGCAGCGCAAACTCGGCACCGGGAGCGCGAGCTTGTCTGTGTTCGCCAACGGAGGCGCGAGCGCACGTGCACTGCGAGGGGGAGATCACGCAAGAGATCACGCCACGAACGCAGGCAGTCGTTCTCGGAGATCGAACGAGACGCAAGGACCTTTGCTCGTTTCCTCTCGTCTTGTTCGGGCACAAGTTCGCCCTAAATAAAAGTTCTTTCTTTACCGTTGTGTCCCATCCTACGTTACAAATTGTGGTGAAGGTGCGGGGTAGTCCTCGATGGCGCGGGGTCTTTCACCAGGTCTGGGCCTGGGAGCATTGACTCCGAAAATAAAAGTTGATTTGTACAATGTACGCACACAGTCTTACGTCTTTCTTAATGATGTAATGGGCGAACTTTCACGGGAGAGTTACGGTTGCCGATGATCTCCCCCTCTCAAGCTTCGCCCCACTTATCATCATTCATTCCGTGGATATGGCGTGATTTTTTTTCTACGTTGCCTCTTCTGCCCGCTCCGGTCACCGTTCTTGTGTCCCATTTAACATGGAGCACCTTGCCTCAAACCACCCCAACTAAAATTTAAAGCTCAGCAGCCTTGTTGTGGGAATCTGTGAGCCCCCTGTATTTCAGAGTCGCTTTCTTTGTGAACGCTTTTAAACCCTTCCGACTTCTTTAATTTTTACTGTTCCTGGCTGCCCACCGATCGCGACCCGGTTGTATAAACAAGCCCCTTTCGCTTCCGCTGTCCTCTTTTTTGTTGTACCGGGCTAGTATACTGCACTTACTCTGGTGAAGACTAGTCGTCTTTGTTTTTCACGTGCGCCTGACTTTTCGTTCATATTACTTTTGCACGCTTTTTCCAAGCACTCGTTGTCCCCAGATTATATATTTATATGTACAATATAATTATGTGCACTTACAGTTTTTACGGTTTTGTTAGTGTTGAAACACTAAAAAAGTTCCTGTGAGTGCATGTGACGAACCTAATTAAATGCGTGTCCCGTCTGCATCTTTCTTACACAGTGACCCCCTGGTGGCCAGCATGGTTATGAATTTTTCCAGCGATAGCATATCAAAAGGATACAACATACTGCATTCAACACGTTTTGTAGATGAAGAAGACGAAGAAGAAAAAAGAAACAAAGAAGGTAAGGATGTCGTTCCCCGCATCTAACAACGCTCCATCAAAATTGCCCCTTGAAACTTCCATGCCAAAAGCATTTCCTGGAGTTGCAACGACGGCCATAAAGCATCAATCAATCACCTCCAACCAAATCACCTGTACAACCAACAGCCTCACATTGCACGCATCAGTTGATAAAGGAGACACGTGGGGGCACGTGAAGGCATTACAGGACACCAGAAGTGCACTTGCAGAAAACGTCAATTGATTTTTCTGAAGGAGAATCGTGGTATCACAGAACGCAAAAACGATACTTGCTTCTGAGCTAGTGAGGTGAAAATTGCTCGTTCGCAACACATGACACGCATATTCTGCTCACTCCCGGTCAGCGCCTCTTTTTACTCCCAGCCCCACACAGGCATACGCCATCCGTGTATGTGGAAGGATAGGGCAGGAGCCGTCAACACGCCATGTCTTCCGATCTGCCACATTTCTTCGCCAATACCCCCAGGAGTATCGGCTTTCCGTGTACATGCGGACGTCCGCGTCTGAGAACAAAATGGCGTGTTCCCCTTCATAGATTATAAACTTCTTGGGCTATGCAAATGCGAATGTAAATCTATCTTCCACACCTCTCTGGCTTTCACATCTCTCGCAAAGGGGACCGTGCGCTTCAAACCGCGGCAACCGGCTTCGTGCACTCGGCGTCTGAGCTTCCCACTCGAGGAACGAACTCACGTGACCTGGCTAGGAGAAGAGCACGCGAGATATCATGCCACGAACGCTGGGCAAGGGGTTCTCAAAGCGTACGCTCACGCGCACTCGGTATTTTTTGTATTTTTTGCGAACTCATCACGTGGCGCAAGCCCACGCGCAAGCCTAGCTGAAGCCAGGAGCTCCTCACGAGGCGCACGATCACGTGCGCCCCGTATTTGCTGTTGGTTTTTTTTCTGGTAAGGTATTACGGCTGAACTAAAAGCTTAAAAACCTTTGCTGTTCAACCAACACAAGTGTTTCCGGTTTCCCACATACTGTGCAACTTGTTGACCAGGCAACAAACAAGCCTTTCTCTTCCGTGCAAGTTTTAAAAGGGAGGGTGTCTTTTCTCTGCTCCGCCAAGCCTCACGTTCTTCTCCTTATGTCTGGGTCCTCCTACAGTAAACCTCCGCTTCATAATAATTCTCCCGCGTTAGCTCGCTTCCTTCTAGGAACCTTTCCTTTACCGCAGGACCTTGTCGGACAAGTTGTAGGCTCTTCTGCAAACCGTTTGGTAATTTTTGGGACAAAACATTATTTTTTATTTTGTATATAATATTTTCCATTGCCATAACTAAGCACACATCTGTTTTGAACTAAAAGAACACCGCCAGTAACCGTTATCAATTGCTGTCTTCACTCAACGTTGTCCAATGTTTTACTTTTGCTCAGCAATGGCGACAAGTGTGAAAATGCTACCAGAGTAGTTGGTTTCGGAAAGGGAGGGTGTTTTTCCTCTGCTCCGCCAAGCCTCACGTTCTTCTCTTTGTCTGGGTCTTCCTACAGTAAACACGGTAGAGGTCCGCTGAAATCAATTCAATTCTACCGCGTTCCACTACTCGCTCGCCTTCTAGTGGGACCTTCCTTTACCGTAGGACCTTGTCGATACAAGTTCTAGGCTCTTCGGCAAGCCGTTTGGTAATTTTTGGGACAAAACATTATTTTTTAAATGCGAATGCATTTATTAGTCGGGGGTTGTCTTGCGTCCATCGAGCGGCGTGCGCCTGCATTCCTCCAGCGCGAGCGCACGTGAGCGCGCCTCGTAGTTCTGCCTTCGTCGTCGTCGTCGTCGTAAATGCGAATGCATTCTTAGTCGGGGGTTGTCGTGCTCCGTCGGCGTGCGCCCGCAACTAAGCACACATCTGTTTTGAACTAGAACAACACTGCGAGTAACCGTTATCAATTAATGTCTTCACTCAACGTTGTCCAATGTTTTGCTTTTGCACAGCAATTGCGACGTGTGAAAATGGTAGCAGAGTTGTTGGTTTAGGAAAGTTTTTCCCATATAATTTTCTCTTTTCAGCACATATTTAACTATTGGCTGGGTTGCTGATTTGAGGAGTAGAGAGATATACAGGCAGACCAAATTTTCTAGTTTAAGTAGCCTAAGAAAGGTTGTCACCTCTTAAAATGTGTTCACGGAGTTTGACAGCCATTGTTTACACGACATATACCATCTCGACAGAGAACAGAACGGTGTAATGATCGACATAGGGGTACCGGGAACACCATTTCATTCCAATTCCTGATGAGGGTCTCCCGTGAAACGGCTGTTAGGCACTCGAGGGGAAACGGCAGTCAGAAACATAAACGAGGCGACTACTTCCTTCATATATCTTTTCACTCACTCTACGAGTTCATTATGTGCAAAACGTTATTTCCGTGCCTTGCTCTTGTGTTTCAAGAATACAGCGTCCGTTCAGTTTAATTCCTGATTATAATAAATTTGGTAGATGTTGTCCTGTGCTTATCATACCCTATTTTTTCTACAAACCTACAATTTGCACACGCATATGCTGCTTGCAGTCGGATATGCAGTCAGCGAAGCATCGGAAGCCAAAATGTGTATTTGTATGCATTAGTGCGGAGCTTTTTTTACTTTATCTATATTGACCAAACTAAATACCGCCTACAGACTCACAAAGTAAACGCCACATTCTTTCGGGAACAAATTTCGGGCCTAGATTTTCATTTAATTCGCAATGCAATTGCGACGACCCGCCGAAGGCAGGCCGAATAACTCTGTAGGCGCTGTGGTCGGCAATCCGCACAGTCGGCGTATTCAAGCCAATCCAAAAACCTCCCAGAAAATCGGCAAGGAGGATGCAGAAAGGAGAACAAGACTTTCGTATTTATGTTTCTGTTTAGGTAAATTTACCTAAACGGGCCCAACGTGATTAAAATAAGGCGTAGGAACTCCATGCTTTATTCTGCACAAGTAATCAAACAATGTTTACAAATTACTTGTGTGTCCCTTTAAAATACGACAAATAGCGCTCCTCTTGCAACTGTGCGCATGCAGACGTTTCGTAGACTGTTTATACATCGCCCCATTAGTTAAACAAACGGTAAAAACAGGGTTCATTGAGAACAAGCCACAGAGTGGCCGGTGAGGTTAACCTTAGGGGCGGCTTTGGCCTATTTATTCAACCTCATAATGAATAATCTCGACGAAACTCTCTACATGGGTGTTTTTTGGTTTTTGCCGCACAGAAAAGACCACTACCGCGGCCAAGAACAGAAGGCCTCATCTATGACCAAACACGCAGTGTCAGCAGACCGTGGACATCATTTTTCCGTAGACATCAGCATCGGCGTGCGCACAGGGTGGCAGAGGGGGTGAGGGAGGGGGGTCGGCAGCCGCCCCCCCCCCCCCTAATCATCTGAAGAGGGGCGCCAAATTTGCCCCATACCTTGCCGATGTAACACATAAACGAAAACCCTCTGCTGCGAAATATATTGTATGTGTTGCAATTCCATCGCATTAAAATAAAAATTTTATAACCATCCCTGTTTGCACAGCATTCGGACCGCTAGGCCTTCAGTGGGAAGTGGTCGGCAGTTCCTAGAAGGGGGGCGCAGCGGTAAGACTTCACCCCCCTAATCGAGAACCCTGCGCACGCCTATGAACATCAACACCAATTTCTTTCGGAGCAAGTGTTTCCCGGTATTGCCGGCTCCACATCGCACGACTTTTGAGGGGAGCCCTATAAGGGAATCACCTTCCATGACTTCCTCGCTCGCAATGGTACCCTGCGCCATCATCACTGGCATGTGTAGCTCAGCCAATTGATCTAACGTGGAACACAGCGGGACTTCAATTGCTTGCGGCAAGTTATTACCGTAGGCCGGAGCCCCTTTCCGTTGTCAGCCGGCGTCGCAGGGGTCATAACATTGTTTTGGCGCTCTTTGCCCATAGTAGACTTCGTGCCATAAAAATGCAGTCATCATCAGCAGCAGTGGTAATGAGTGTGAAAAATTATTAGCCGCTCCATTCTCAGGTGGTGGATGAGCAGCGAAGCTTTGTGACGTACGTAAGAGCTGTGAAATAGAATTCAGGTAGAAGGCATGAGCAAGTTTTATTTCTCTTGGGCGTTTGCAGCGGTCATTCCCCAGGAAGACACGTAAAGTTACAGCCGTTCTCTGTCTATCATTTGAGATAAATTTGGCTTTGTCGCAAGGCATCTTAGCTCGCGCAGAGCGAAAAATTGGCCGCGCATCTGCTCCTTTCGTTGGAAATGTCGACAAAAGACGATGGTCTTTCGTCGACATTTGTCAAGTAAATGCCTCCCTTCTCATTCGAGCTCCCCTTTAATGTTCCTCTTCCATCGTGCTCCTCCCAAGGTAAACACACTAAAGGTTTGCCAAAGTTAATTTAAATTTACCGTGTTCCACTCCTCCAACCGGTGCCTAGATGCCAGCGCCTCCGTACGGCGGAGACACGCGCGTGAATTGAGTCGCCTTACTACAACGTTTATAGAACCACGTTGCCCTTCCCACGTGCGTTCCAAGCGGAACGTGGAACCTATCTAGTGAAACGCCTGGTTGCTGCTGCCTTTTGAGTTCTTAAATACCGCCATGAGCTATAGGAGCGCTGGCAACAGCAGGCGACGATTTTTTGCAATTGATGTAGAATTTCATTTGCTATTGCAAAAACCAAGCACTCATAAATTTATATTAAAGGAACACTGCATATATCACTTATGTATTGATTTTTCGCCTCATATTTGCGTAATGTCTTCTTATTATTCAAAATGCCTTCTTATTATTCAACAATGACAACTATGAGAGTTAACACCGGACTTATACGTTTAGATTTGGCTTTGAGTATATAAGACTATTGTGCCGATTTCGTTTCGCTTTGGCCGGGTGGCTGAATCGAGTCACAGGCAGACCAAAAGTAGCCAAAGAAAGACTATCGTCTTTAAAATGCAGAGAATAACCCTGGCCTATGTCCTTCGCGCACTCGGACCACTTCATCATGTAGCTTAGGTAGCATCAGCTACACAAACGCTGCTCCTACGCGTTCGGGGTGTGTGCAGCTCTCGAGCCCGAGTTCCGAGCTCCTTTCGTGAGAAAGACGAGCATCCCGACGTGTTCATACGCCGTTTGGAACATAAGGACACAAACACCCGTAGGTTCGTTTGCGAACTCTTCACGCTTTAAAACGGCTCGCGCTCCAAAGACACGTGCAGGCCCGGGAGTACTTGTTCGCAGACGCAAAAAGTACGGAAACTCTAGCCCTAGCCATATAAGCGTCGCTTAATTAAACGGGAGGCTCAGCTTCGTATGACACGGTGTTGTCGACAACGTCCTACCAGTCGGACACACTCAATGCGCGTGTGCCTTACTCAGACTTTGTTGCACCACGTGCCCAACACTTCAGTTGCACTTTGGTTCATTTACAACTCACCTATCTGCTCATGCTAAACGTTCATTTGAGCATAAGAACGTTTATATTGTGCGTCCTTAAACGTTTTTCAAAATACGCCACAAATTATATTTTAAAATGCCGTACTATAAGCACGTACAGTCTATTGAGCGCTATATGATTACTAATATCGGTAATTACATTAAATACAATTCTACTCGCGGAAACAGCGTGTACCTAATATTTTCTTCGTATTAATTGCTTCTTACAGCGGGCGAACCTGACTATGACTATCCGCCGCCTCAGTGGCACTTTCTCTACGTTCAAGAAAACTGCACAGTAGTTCAACTACTGGACAAAGCATTGGGCGTTCAAGGTAAGAAAGGTACAAAATTCAAGATTTTCAAATATTTTTGCACCAATTTTGTACTTCGCGCTGCTGTTACTAACAGCCACATTTTTTTTATATTTGCGCAGCTTGCACAAGTGCTGCAAGGCTGGAATAACAGCACCAGCTAGCGGCCCCTCTGCCTTCGTCTTTTTTGTCCTCTTATTACTTGTTTCCAACCTCCCTAACCCGAATGTGCATTTGCTTTCCGGTCTCAAAATGAGGCAGCTTGGGAAGGCGAGATGAAATAGTTTGTGCACGCTATGGGCCCCCGAATTCGTTGTGACGCTTATTTATTTTTTCGGCTACAAAACTAACCTATTTGGCTGTAGCACTTGTGCAAATTCCCATCTGGCCTTTTTTTCCTTGCATATCTTGCGCACTGCGTGCGAACACAACCTTGTTTTCTTTCCAATTGACTGCACGTACTGTTGTTCCCAGCCGCTGATAACCCCATACTCAATGGGCTTTTGGAGTGGTCTATTGGTTAGGTTGCCGGTTTCACAACGTAGAGGTCCCTGGTTTGATTCCCTGAACTTCCCTAACAACTTTTTTTTTTTGCGGGGGGAGGGGGGGAAGGGCTTTTATGTTATTAGCTCGACCTAAAAAGCTTTGCAGCTAAAATTGCTCTGCACCCGTTAGGCCACCTGCTATATCTTATCACGCACTGCGGGAACCCGAGCTGCACTGGGCTCTGACTGAGCACAAATAGACGGTGTGCTAACATCAGCATCGGTATAACCGCCATCTCTGATAGTCCAAGCCCAGGACTGTCATTGCACCGCAATGCGGTCGCAGCCCCAACACGTACCCGCACTATACCTTTGCATTTTCGGTCATATAAGCGACTGCCATTTTTGGTAGAAATGACCGGATGCATGTCAAAACTCTCAAAACTCAGGTGCCTTTGGCATAATATCCCGTCTTGAGAGGAACTGGTTTTTGTCCTCATCTAGAACAGACACAGCAGCAGCACTTACATTGTTTCCAGAGTGCCGAATATTGATGTCCTTATAAACCTTTTCAGCCGGCAGTCTAATCCTTCCTCCAAATATGACTCTAAACTCGCAGCTACTATTGTGATGGAACGAATAATGACACTTGGGTCATATTAAAAAATTACACCATCTCCCCGAAGGGAACTATGTGGTGATGCAAGGCATGGGGGTTCCGTGTAGGCAGAACCGGCGCAGGCGGTGTCTCGGAGCAGACTGAACGCCACGCAGAGAGGAGAATGCAGGAGAGACGCGCATGCGCAGTGGGGGTGTGAACGGCGCAACAACAAGGGAGGGACATAGCCCCGACCATGCTATGGCTCTGGAGCGACAGTGTCACCGAACGTTGTCTTCCTGGGCCGGCACGAGACGAGCACGCCTCCCCTTTAAGGGCTCCTGGAGCGACAGTGTTGCCGGTGTCTTCCTGAGCCGGCACGAGACGAGCCGAGCGGCGAGGAGGACTGGCGAGGAGGAGAGCGGCGTTATCACAGCTGGTTAGAGCTCCTGGAGCGACAGTGTTGCCGGTGTCTTCCTGAGCCGGCACGAGACGAGTCAAGTGGCGAGGAGAAGGGCGGCGTTATCACAGCTGGCCTGGAGAGGGGTACGGGGAGGAGAGGTGCGGGCGCCGGACGCCGAGTGACGATGGAGGGTCGATTAAGAGATGCTTTGCATCTAAAAGAGTGTAGACGTTCATGTAGCGCAAATCGGCAGCATCTTTGCCTCTATCCTTTGTTCTTAAGCCCGTACAAAAGCACCCCAACGCGCCCGATTTTGCACGAGCCCTAGCTGTTCGCATTCCTGGGAAGGACCTCCTGGCCTCGCTGTATCGTGAGCTACGATTGCGGACGTCGTGCTGTACTCAAGGCCATAAATGCGTCCTCGCTTCCTTTACTCGGCGTGATGGGCGTGAGCGTTGATGCATGTCTCGTTAACGGCAGACCCTGAGTTGACGTAAGGGAGTGCCCCCAATACTTACTTTGCTCCTCACGCTCACCATGTAGGGAAGGATCGGGTGCTTCTCGGTCGTCGTGACCGACTTAGGCAGGACAACTCGCGGGGGCTTGTCTGAACGTGGGCTACAGTGCCGTTGGCGCTAACTATAATGCGTCGGCAAACCTTCCAAGGTCGAGCGCAGCCGACTGAGGGCCTGGAATATTTTTCTCGAGTGTTGAAGATGTGAATGTAATTGTATTTAAACTAGTACCCACCTAGAAGCTCATCGATCACCACTTTCAGGCCGTTGAGTTTGTAGTTCCTCCATACGAGCTTGTTTAGAGCCTCTTGCAAGTCGAACGGAAACCATGAGGAGGCTTTCCAGAGCTCGGTAGCTTCCTAAAGCAGCCTCATAGCGGTGGAGCGAATAAACTACCGAAACGCACGCACCGCGTGCAGGTCCCCAGCTTCGTACTCGGGAGACGTACGGTTGATCCCAAGCATGGTTCCCTGGACGTTGCGATGCGTATCTGCGTCAGGTTGAAGCTTCCTCTTGGTCGCAGAAGACGGTCAGGGCCAGCCATAGCGACCACTAGCTGAAGGCCGGGTGATGCCGTCCAAAGTGCTGCCAAAATAT
Source organism: Haemaphysalis longicornis (assembly GCA_013339765.2). Classification (NCBI taxonomy): domain Eukaryota; kingdom Metazoa; phylum Arthropoda; class Arachnida; order Ixodida; family Ixodidae; genus Haemaphysalis; species Haemaphysalis longicornis. The sequence goes on along the minus strand of CM023450.1, from coordinate 219,633,881 downwards.
CGGAGCCCTGCAAGCCTCATGCCCTGGGTCGGATAATACATGCCTCAAAGGGTTCGAATGAATCGTGCACTCCGCACTTAGGGGCCCCTCCGAGGGCGGGGAAAAATATAGGACTTCGTGATTTGTTTCGAAAACGTTTGAGCCTCCTCCTGATTTCCCCTGATTGAAACACAGATCATCTATTTCAATAATAAGTGCTTCGAAAAGGCTGTTAGTTGCATGCTGAGCATAATCCTGAAGTCACCTCACAGTTCTTCAGTCTGAGGCATGTTGCAGATTCGTGTGGGCAAGCCGTTAGTTTTTGCGGACTTGTACAGCGTATATGCGTTTCCTTTGCTGCGGCTACTCATCGCTGGGCTGTACTCCAGGCTCAGTTGAAACAAAACGCGACAGAGATAATCTCCAGTCTCAGACACGCGGTGGTGAGCGCGAGCGTAATCAATGAGGGCGTTCGTGGCAGGTTCTAAAGAATTCAAAGCCGCCTTAATGGAACTATTTGAAGATCAATATTAACGGACAGAAACGTAGCATGAGGCAAATTCTTTGTTGAAGGCAATAACAACGTTGGAAACCGACCTGATGTCCAAGTGGGGGGGTAGAATTTTGCAGCGAACCAATGCCACCAGCAAGGCACTTCACAGCCCAACACTTTCATTCAGTGCCGCCGTAAGCCTGATCAAATCGTCGTGTGATGATGTATCCGGCTTAAGAGAGAGGTTCGACAAAGTTGAAAGCATAAACGTCGGACAATGCTTCGTACAAAGCACGCGCCCAGAGAAAGTGCTTGCTAACAATTGACACGATACGGCAGCAATGAAGGCAGGAGCATGCCAGAGCCACAAGATCCCTGAACTAAATCACGCTGTCAAACCTTCTTTGTCATGATTGACAATCTCCTGCACGCTCTCACAGCTCGCTTGAGCGCTTACACCGAAGCCTGCCCGGAGTTTGCAGTTATTACAGATTGGAACAGCTTTTCCACAGCGCAGAGGAGCCTGCAGGCAATGGACCTCGTGAAAAGTATCCTTGAAATATGCCTGGCACATTTCCCGATGAGCTTCAACAGCTTATATCATTTTCGAGCAACGAAGGCAGTTCTTCTTTGTCAGACATGCTGCAACTTTTAATGCGTGAAAAGCTTGAAGCTTTATTCCAAGATGTCCATGTTGCTGTTAGGTTTTTTTGTGCTTGATGGTCACAAATTGCACAGGCGAACGATCATTCAGCAAGCTGAAATGTATCAAGAACAGGCTTCGACCAAAGATGACCGACAGCCGCCTCAGCGATCTTTCGCTGCTGAGCGTTCAGTGTTCACGAGGTTCAGTGTTAAAGCTATCATTAACAAACTATCCTAGCACAAGGCACGAAAACGCTTGTAGAAACGTACACACCTTTCTTTGTTTTCTTAAAATATCAATAAAAATAGAAAACACGTTATGCACAATCCCATTTCAAGGTTGAACTTATGTGAAACACAAAATCTATTTTCTACACGGTGTTTAAGTAGAAAATTTTGTAAAAATGTAAATTTATTCCACAATTTATTAGGACAAAAGGCGCGTGCAACATCTATGTGTTTCCTTTTCTTACAAACGTGCATATTGCCTGCAAAAATGTAAATGTATTACCTGTTTAAAAGAGAGGGATCTGTGCAGAAATCAAAATAAGCATGTTTGTTTTTTTGGCAGTGTTATTAAAAATATTTTTGTGAAATTTCGGTATCAATCTTCATTTTCTATAGCATCACCTTTTCTAAAAGGTTTAGCTGCGGAAATGATGGAAAGATCTGAATAATATGCCACTTAAATAATTTGTTCTGCTCAGTAGGCATATACTATATACATAATATAACTGTTTGTATTAAAACTCTGCCTTAGGAGACCTTAAGTTTGTGTTGCTGAATGAAATCACAAAATATCCAGACGATTGGTAGGGTATTTACTGTAAGGATGTGCAGAACAGTTTCTGAAAAAGGCTGACCTGTCTACTTCGCAATGCTCACACGCCGGCAACCGAAGCCTGCGCTGCCGAATTAGTCAAGCAGATAGAGGAAGCCATTTTTCAGTGAATGCGATTGTGCATTTTCGAGGGAAGATGTTGTTCACTGAAACAAGCGCAAACTGCACTGACGGTTAAGACGAACGGAAGCAACACATGAGACACTTACACTGCACTTCTAAATGTGGTATGCATTTCTTACTTTCGTCAGAACTTCTCGCGCAGTTTACCCTTCTTTCAGTGTGAACCAACCAGCCCGACAAAGTTTATTGCGCTCTATGTCTCTTCGTAGCCTGGTATAGGTCAATGTTGATAGCAATCTCTCTACGTGCTCGGCTAAAAAGTTGACCTCCAGGCGGTGTTCATAAACACTCTGGAGATCCTTCGAGTGCATGCGGCATGTGTTCTTTGTAACGAAGTTTAAAAAGCGTCAAGTCTCAAGAATGACAAGAAGGTAAGGCGGGAAGGGGGGAAGTGCTAGTTTTTTTTTTCTAACCGGGCCTTCAGCACTGTTAATACGGCCCTGCTCAAGCCAGTAGTGGCGTCTATGGCTTCCTTCGATGCATGCGGTCATTTTTTCGCGACTCAGAACCACATGTAGACGAACAAAGACGGGAAGGAGACCGGCCCCATTCCTGCGCGAAACGGAGGTAAAAGATTTAATGAAAAGGTCCCTACACGATGCAGATGACTGATGTAACTCAGCGGGAGATTCTATAGAGGTCCTAGTTTTTTTAGAGAATTTATTTTTCCGCACGGCTTACATGAGGGTGTGATTTAATTATAACGAACAGACGATAATTAGATGAACATAAAAAGTTCGCTTCACGGGTGAAGTCAGCGAGGGAACAACGACGGTGTCCTTGTAACCATGCAATCATTGTAAGCTGATGCGTCGTCTGCCCGAAGGCCGTCGCCGCAACATGTCGCGCCTTCTCGGACACAAAGTAAAGCAGGACCGCTGTGATTGGTGGAGGTCGGCGCCTGCATCGCTGCGGTAAGAGACTGGGCACCGGGGTTTTAAAGTACCTACGAAGTTGTTAGAAACACGTTAAATGTATGCTCTTGTCAATCGTGTACCTGAAGTTACAATAATTCCTGGCCGACTACACGTGCTTCCGGGTGACTTCACTGGTCATTACCCGGGTCCTAGCTGCTGTCAGACATTTAGGGAAAGCTATGACCTCACAAAGCGTTGTCACACCAGCCTGTCTCTACTCAACTGACAATTGCGTGAACATAGCTAACCAAACTGCCCACAAATGGTCATTTGTGTTTCCTTGCTGTGGTAGTGACCCCCTGTCGATGTAAATTCCACCGCAATAATAGAGAGAAATACAAATATTTGCTAGTTGCCGGCACGAGCGGTTCTCTCTATGCAAAGAGAGATGGTTTACGGTGTTTACAACACCATTTCTGCATCGAAAATATGTTAATGACTACGAAAACTGCACTTGAGTGGCATCGTGGCCTCCAAAGAGGGGAGCGACATGCGCGGAAGCACGTTCAAAGCCTATTCGCAAGGTCTTTGCAAATTTGGCTTGGACATTTTGCTGCCGACTTTACTCATGCAAGCCATTGATGCAAATAGCAGCTTTTTTGCAGACTGGGGAGTAAAAGTAGCCAGGTTCGCCCTTTCTCAAACATGGAACCTAAGACGAAGTGAGCGCTGCGGCGTAATTTTGTGCAACAAGTTAGTAATTTCACAGGTGCCTGCCGATGCCATTCTACCACGTACAAGACAATATTAATTTTTAATACCTGAAAACCTCAACATGAGTTTGCTAAATTTCAATTAGTTTTCCTCGCCAGCCCCACGTAGCAGAGCGCGTAAGGCCGTCGTCGACTCCGAAGGTCGCTTGCTTGTAAAATAAATGTAGCAACAGCTTCCACGGAATGGCGCGTTATCACGAACCGATGGTCTGCTAACGACTTGTTAATGTTTTTTTTTAATGCGACCAGACATCTTATCGTTCCCTGTAGTAGAACGCACCTTTTTTCAACTCATTCAGTCAATTGAGCAAACCGACCTCAGTCATTTCACTGAGTTCGGTCAAAAATCCTTGGCCTGAATTACACCGCGGGATCAGCAGGCCAGGAAAATGATTCAAGCTGGGGGCGTGTGCCATACATGTTGGCAAGGGATTTGCGCGGTTCATTTGGCGAGACGAGTTTCCCTCGGCTGGGTCTATGTGGGGCCATGGCTTTGCTTGTGACTTCATTTATCTTCGAAACGAGGGCTCCCTTCATCGCAAAGTAGTCGACAGCAACATCCACCGTTTCCCGAGCACCTTGGCCATCGAAAAATAGCTGCACGCAGTTCTCAGTTGAAGTTTGTTGGCCTGTTGGATTATCGATTCACGGCTTATTTTACTCGGCTGATTCTACTTGAAGTTACGGGTGCGTTGGGTCCGTTGGACACTCTCGTCTCCTAGATGTTCATACTCAGAGCGTGCGGTTAATGTCACGTTTGGTTGTTATGTATGGGCTAAAGCGGCTTCAGTCAGCCTTGCAGCTTGGTCTTCAGAGCATTTTTCGTCATTGAAGGGTTTGCGTGATTAACGCGATAGCGTTATTAGGCTGCTTTTTTTATTTTTCCATGGCTGGTAGCCGTCCACTTTCGACCGTGCTCATCAAGCATCCGCAGAAATACGTCATCGCTGCCACCTAGAAGCTTTGAAAATGGCAATCAGATGCGAGAGCTCCTCTGAATATAGAATATGTCTAGCCGCAGCGGCATCTGTATTGTGTAAATGAGGAAAAGTGTACTAAGCGGAGACAAAAGGAAGGATACGTATTTTCAGCGGGTGCCGCACCTGCGTACTGAAGTTTGTTGTGCCTCTTGTCGGTGGCAGCATTCTCTGTAAACATAGGCAATGCTGTACCAAACCGGATGTCATCACAGCAAAGCGCCTGTCAATCTTAAGGTATATGTATGTATGTATGTATGTATGTATGTATGTATGTATGTATGTATGTAATATATATATATATATATATATATATATATATATATATATATATATATATATAATATATATATATATATAGTGAGAGAAGTCGACTGTATACTGCCCATCGAACCTCATGATCTCTCTCTCTATATACATATATATATATAATATAGGACAGAAAATAAGGGTTGGCAGTCAAGAAAACCAAGTGTGGTGTGTGGTGTGTGGTGTGTGTGTGTGTGGGTGCGTGCGTGCGTGCGTGCGTGCGTGCGGCGTGTCTGTGTGCGTGTATGCGTGCGTGTGTGTGTGTGTGTGTGTGCGTGCGTGCGTGCGTGTGTGCGTGTGTGCGTGCGTGCGTGCGTGCGTGCGTGTGTGTGTGTGTGTGTGTGTGTGTGTGTGTGTGTTGTGTGTGTGTGTGTGTGTGTGTGTGTGTGTGTGTGTGTGTGTGTGTGTGTGTGTGTGTGTGTGTGTGTGTGTGTGTGTGTGTGTGTGTGTGTTTGTTTATGTATGGTAATTTACGCACTAAAACCACGCGTGGGCTATAAGCGCACCGTAGTTGTAGGCTGCCATTTAATTTCGATTACCTTGGGATCTCCACGCCCGCCGCAATTTTGACACACGGGTGTTTTTGTTTCCCGATTCCATCAGGGAAACCCCCGCCGCGGCCGGGAATAGAAACCGCGTACTTGGGCTCAGCAGCGCAACGACTTATACCACTAATCCACCGCGGCGTGCTTTCTACACGGACTGATGCCGGCACCAAAATTTGGTCACCTAACTACAACAGGCCCAAAAGATCACGCTAGTGTCCTAAAAGTCAAATAAGGCACAGATTCGGAGCAAAAATGAACTAAAATAAAACCCAGTATAGAGCGTGAATTACGCGAATTTGAGACTACTCTTCAATATTACCGCCGTTCTACCTCTGCCGCAAGCTTTGTTTGGCAAACGATGGACGGCGTCACGTACTCAAATTGAAAATCGCCCCCACAGTAGGCACGGCTGCTCTGCCTGAGAATAGTCACGTAAGAATGCTGGGCGTGGCTCTAGAATCAAGCGGCAGTGCTGATCTCATAATCGCCGAAATAGAGACAATATTTATCGAATGGCCAACGTTTTGAAACGCCTTATCACGAGCAGAGCAGAAAAGAGAGAACAAGGAACGATAAGACTCATGCAGCCTCTCATCATAAGTAGGATATCGCAGAGCCTACTCTACCACAAACTTGCCTGCACCGAAGAAAATAAATAAGCATCATACAAAGCAAATAACTCTAAACGCAATTTTTACCCTGAGACAAACTGACCGGTGGACCACGAGGGCTACAAAATGAATACCCAAAGGCTGGTCTAGTAGAAGGGAAAGGCCATTAGCTTGATGGAGGGAAGAAATAAGCACATTTGGAGGCAAATAACTCACTCGGGTATCGCAAGACAGGAGCGGCTGAAGGTCAATGCGAGATGCCTTCGGCCTGCGGTGGACGTAAAGAAGTTGTTTTTGATGACTCTGATGATAAAATGATTCTTAAATTGGGTCTTTATAATGCTTTTCGATAAATCTGAGAAACCACTTCGCAGCCCCAGAAAAGCAACTGGGAGAGCGAAATCGAGACGGGCGATCGTATGAAAAACAGGCGCCCCCCGGAAAAGAAACGATTGCACGACATGGTGGATGTCAACAATCCAGTGACTCCGCATAAACATTTTTCTGCAACAAAAGCATTGATCAAAACCTACACAAGGACAGGCGATATGACAGGATCAAGCTCATTCAAGAAATGGCCCAAGATCACTTCAGCACAGTATACACCCACCACGGGATGTACGAAAGTGCAGGTCAGCAATCGTCGTAGTTGACTACACTGGCAATCCCTGTGACTGCATGGCTCTCCTACTTACACGAACGACGAAGCGGAAGTTGAAGCTAACCTTATCATATCGATAGGGGAAGTATCGAGTAGAAGCGTAATATTCCAAGATTCCCAAAGGACATTCTGCAGGAAGGCTGCAGGATAAGTACCCAAATGCTTCGGTAATATACTCCCATTCACAATAATCGCCACTTGGACACACGGACACAAGGTTCTGGAAGAGAACTAGGCGCCAACCAAGAGGCACGTGAACTAACATGCCGTGCTTCTTCCCTGAAAACTGGAGAACTTCTCTTCCAACGCATGGGAACAGGATCCTTCCCCGTGCCACGAGGGGCGTGAATGTTGAAGAATCTGAAACCCTCCGCAGGATAAGCTAAAACTTGCGTCTGCAAATCTACAAGGGCGAAGATGTTCGGTGGGAACATCAGACGTTAACTTGTAAGTAGGCTGAATTCGGGGAAACATCCACCTTCTCCCACGCCACCTCACCGGGGTCCAAGGAAAGCGAAAGAAAAACTCACGCGTCGAAAACTCAAACATTACATATCACACTTTTATCGACACAAGGGAGGCAGCTTTGACCAGCTCTTAGAGGGCAAGGGGAGGAGCTGCTGCATTCCTTGAGCGCCGTACCATTTGTTTACCCCTTGTTCAAACCCCAACTATTTTTTCCTCAACAAATATCTTGCTCTTTCTTTCCCTCTCTCTTCCTTTTTCTCTCTCTCTCTCTATATCTATCTATCTATCTATCTATCTATCTATCTATCTATCTATCTATCTATCTATCTATCTATCTATCTATCTATCTATCTATCCATCTATCTATCTATCTATCTATCTATCTATCTATCTATCTATCTATCTATATCTCTCAGCAAAAAAGCAAAATCTGTCAGTCTTGAGATTGGAGCTTAGGACGCCTAATAAAGTTAGGGTGTTCAACCGCAGTTGGTGGTGGTGAACATGTTTTATTGAGCTTGAACGGAGTTGATCCATTCCTCTCTTTCGGTGGCATGCTCCGACCAGGAGGCCCTGGGCACGTGAGGCCAGTTGCACTCGGGATATCAGCTCGAGCTGGTCACCCAGGTCTACCCGAGTCACCCGAGCTGGTCACCCAGCTGGTCACCCAGCTAGTCCTCCCACTGGCCAGAGATTGGGTTGGGAAGGGGTAGTAAAGTTGGGGTTAGGTGCCACTATTACACCATGTGGTATAGGGTGCATGGGGATGGGCAGTGTTTGCATTTTTGAGCGTACTGTCTAGGCATGAAGGCGTGTGCCGTCGGGAAAGGTGTTGGTTTGCAGCCGTCGTGATATGAACTCTTCGGCCTTGGGAATGTTCGGATGTGGTGGGGAGTAGCGCTTGCGTTGTCGGCGTAAATAGGCTAGGATGTCAGCATATATTGGCGGAGAAACACTTGGGTCGTCAGCTTCCGAGGGTGCCCGGGGTATGAGGTCACGGGCAGAGCCGTGGGCCATCTCATTCCCAGGGAGGGCCGTGTGAGGCGGTGCCCACACGGTGCGGATATCGGGGTTGTCGTCGATCGTTGCGCGAGGATGCGAAGGGCAATGGCTGAGATTCGTCCAGCTTGGTAGTGGCGGCAAGGGGTCTGGGAGTCTGTTAGGATAGTCACGTACTCTGAATCTGTATTGGCGGCAAAGGCGGTTGCAATTTCTTCTGCTGTTGTAATGTTGTTGGTAGGGGTGGTAGCTGAGTTGACAAGACGCCCCATGGAGTCGACGATGGCCGGCGTGTGGGCTGATTGAGAGGAGTAGGGAGAGGCGTCCACGTATCGAGTGTCGCCTGGAGATCCGTACTTGACGTAGAGGCGGGCAGCCCGTGCCTTGCGGCGGCATTGGTTATAGGGACCGGGCGGCCGTTGCATGGCACCACCGTCGCTTCAGCGAACAGCGCCGCCCGTGGCAAACCGCTCGTCAGTGGAATGCCGGTGGCGGTCAGCGCAGCGTAACTGTGCATGTCTTTCTGTCGTTTTTCTGCGGTGCGGCTTGCAAAGGGTACGTAACCCCAGGTGAATTTTTCAGATCGGTAAATTTTGAGCGTGGATGTGACGTTTACGAGGCTTGCCATGTGTGTGATTTACGCCCATACTCAGTATTTACAAATAGCAGACGACGCTCAATGCGCCAAGCTGGAAGTCAAGCTGGAAGTGAAAGTTCGTTGCTTCATGCAGTTTTTTTATGCCTGCATGCAGTTTCACGTATCGAGGAGTATACTGCAGCTAAATGCTCCCACAAAGCCGGTGTGTGCAACCGATCTAGGAGTGTTAAGGCGAGATTTATTTTTTTAGGACTATTTCCTGTGCGTATGCTTTAAACTGCTGTTTCTGCTCTGCCACGCCAACCGTAAGTGCAAACACCTCGTCAAGCTGCAGTTTTGCAGCTTTTTGTGTTGTCCTCGCATTTCTATGTATGAAATGCTCAACAAAGTTGAAGCTGCGGCGCTGGCCTTGGGCAGTTGATGACGAAACGGCCTCAACGTCGTGCACAAGCGAAAGACAAAGTTGGGGGTGTCTTCTAAGATTTACCTCAAAACAGAAATTGTGATGAACGACGCTTCCGTAACTTCATTACCTACAGATGAAACGTGTTAATTTCACAGAAATGCTCTTACTACAGTCATCGGGAATCGTTGATAGAATAAATACCGCATGATGGTGAGTAGAACGTTATTGCTTGTCGTGGAGAAGCATAGCTTTACATGAATTGCAATGGTTGCTGGCTTTAGGTAAATGGTTTTTCAAAACCAATTCCTGCGTGGCTGAAGGACGCAAGACAGGAGGGTGCCCGAAACCTGTACTCAGCTTCACAACTGAATGCTGCGGTCGGTTTACAAGCTGCCACCTACGCTTGAAAAATCATGCACACCTTCGTCTAACGACGATGGACGGTTTATCGCAAAGCTCTATCGTATGGGTTTCCTTGGTTGCCTTCTGGATTTAAACTTTGACTAGTTGAGCGTCGAATTTGACCAGCACGCAGTTTGGCCTTTTGATCGCAGTGTCTTTGACTTTGACCATTCCCATTCGATTTCGCCGGCACGAGAAAGCTTGCGTTTCAACCATCATAATCATTTAGACGGAGGGATAGATAGATTTCGCTGTTCAATTTTAAATTCCATGCCCCCTCTCCAAATATAAACTTTTGTCCAGCGTGTCGGAAATGTGTCTGTGCTGGAGGACTCGGGCTGATGCACCCAAATTTGAGCAACTAATCGCGCGTTTTTGTTGGTGCCTTCACCAGGCCTTACACGATTTTTTTAGGTACTCTGTAAAGAATACTTAGCATTAAAAAACACCGGCTGACGTTAACACTGCCACATTTTTGTTAACTATCGGTGCAAGCCTTTATTCTACGCAGGTGGGTTTTAAAACGGGAAGGGGAGGAGGCTGGTGGATGTTGTAGCTTTGGCTGTTGTTGAGTTGGTGAATAACTTTGGGCTCTTGATTAAAATGACCACCACAAATGGGGGATTTTCACTTCGGCTTTCAGGCTCCCATGCTGTCACAGTGTTGTCGCTCACCAAACCGAAGGCACAAAAGCTCACGGTTACAGAAAGTGTAAACTACCGCAACATTTATACGGCTACACGGTAATCCATCTCGTATGCAGGTGCCTTTCTATTTAAAGCACACGTATCGAGGTATCCCAGCGCTAAGGCTGGCGTGGAAACCGTAGTCATTGAAACCAGTGAAGATAATTTAAAGTGGTAGAATGAATATAAATAATAATAATATTGCTAATAGTCGTTTTTTTCCTACTCGTATCGCGCGGTGCCAGGCGCAGAGCGCTGCAAAAAGCGCTCGTTCAATGTAGCCCATTCCCAACCTTACAAGCATCCATTAAGTTTGCGTAGCCGTTATTGCATTTAAGAAGAAAAATAATACTACTAATAGTAGTTTATTCGTACTCAGAACGGGGTGTAGCCAAGCGCAGATCGCTGCAAAAAGCGCTCATGGCATTGCAGCCGATTTCCAACTTTAGATAGCGTCCGACAATTTAGTTGTCACGTAGTCATTACTGCATCTAAGAACGCAACACATCTGTCTAGACTTTGTTTCACCGCACATATATGCTCACAACACCACCAAACATTCAAGCACCGAAGCAAACACGACAAAAACAAAACGGAGGCTGTGTAGTCCAATTGCACCGGGCTCATTCCACTGACGAGGGGAGCGCCGAGTGGTGGTTGCGCCACCCGTCCAGCTGCCCGGTCCCTATACATGGGGTGCATATGGCGTGGTATAGGGGAGACATTGATGTGACGGCGGATAGCTGGTGGGATGCGTTGAAGGGTATGTTCCGTTGGAGGGTGCGGACCGGTGGTTGTTAGGAGTAGGCCTCTTTTCGGTTGGTTAGGTGCGCCTCGATGAGCTCCTCAAGGGTGTTGTGAACCCCGAGTTGCTCTAAACAGATTGTTGACGTGGTTATAGGTACCCAAGTGCTATTTTGTAACTTCTCAGTATGAGGGCGTTTAATTTATTGCTTTCCGCAGGTTTTAGTGTGAGCTACGGCGCGCCGTATGTTATGCGACTTATTACGCGAGCCTGTAGAAGACGTAGTGTCGTGTTCCTTAAGGCATGATGGCGGTGATTGATTCGTCGAATGAGGCAAACTAGGTGCATGCCGTTGGTCGGCATTTGGGTGAGAGTTGCGTGGCCGTCTTGTTGTATTTAAAGTCCCAGTACAAAGAATAACGTCACCTTGGGAACGGGTTGATCCTGTATAGTGATGAGGGCTCAGGTGGTGGAGACGCACGTGGTCCGGTGAAAAGCAGTGGAAAGCGGTACGGTCGGTCTCATGGCGACGAAAGGCAGATAATCTAGTACGATGAACGGTGGTGTCTTAGGCGACGCGTTGTCTTGCTGAATGCTGGCGGTCAAGTAGAAGTCTCCACTGCGTGTTGCACATCTTCATGGAGCCACGTTGAAGTTCCATCTTTCACTCACAATTTGCGGTTCCCGATTTATTCGCCACAATATATGAAGCGGTTCGGACGCTCTGTATTGCCTCGGTATTTTCGCTCTTTGCATCGGAAATCTCAGCAAACCAAGAGGGGTATTTTAGTTTGTGCGGTCTTCACCGTTAGGTGGATACTTTGCATCAGCACGCATGACGAAGCCATCTGACATTAGTCCGGTCCATATGTGGAGTTCCTACATTGCTCCTAATTTGGCCCATCACTCGAACTACGGATGGGAGGCCATTTTCGTTAGACATCACGCACACTAAGGCAATGTGTGCGTTCTACAGTAAATGCACGCTTCTCTCGTCCATGTCGCTTTTTTTGTTTTTTATAAAGCAATCCCAACAGTCCTAAACTGGTCGGAATTGTTCGGCTGTCATGATCAATATACAAATATTCGGCTCGTTCAGCCCTTGTTTCTTTCACTCATTTTCCAAAATGGGAAACTGCGACCAATTCTGTGGTGGGCCGTCGGAGAGCCACAAAGGTATTCCGGCAGCCGCAAACTAAGTAAGAGTTGCTGTTCTCAAGGTATCGTTATTTGTTACGGTGGTCTGTGAAGCCTGGTCTATCTAGCTTTAACTCTCTCTGTATAAGTAACATTGTTCCGGCCAATGAAGCGTTTAACAATCAGAAGGTAACATTATAAAGCAGATAGCTTCATAAATTGTTGCGCGCGCGTTATCTATAACTTGTGTAAACTCCATACGGGTAGCAACCGTAACTGTGGTAATTGTGAAGCGTGGCTGCTTGTTTGCTATTTAAAGCTCAAAGGCATTGAACTAGCTACACGTATCGCATTGATATAAAACTGCTGTAATTCTGCGCCACATTTCCTTGTAAAATTTTACTTATGAAAACTACTTATGCAACACTTATTCCATCTGCATACTTCCAAACAACACACTGTACCGGCTCTTTCGCGGTTTTTAACATCATTCTTTCGTACATTTCAGCTGGTTCAGACACTCCATCGGAAGGACAAGCGGATTTGCTGCGTAACTGCGAATTGTGGGACGCCTTCGCGGGAAACGAAAGCACAAAATGCAAAGAATTCTTCTACTGTTACTGCGACACTACGAACGTCATTACAGTTAACCTGGCGGATGTATGTTGGGGTAGGACCGAAAAGGATACCGCCTCGGCTGGTGACGGTGATGGTGAAGATAATGGCAGCGAAGATGGGCAGTAAAATGAGGATGCTGATGCAGAAGTAGGCGATGCAGGAGAAGGAGGAGACGAGAATGATGACAATGACGACAAAGAGGAGGAGGTGGAGGATGAGGAGGAGGAGAAGAAAAAAGAGGAAGAGGCGAAAGAGGGAGAGGAGGGCCTGAAGAGCGGGGCAACCGCCTCGTTTCGCCGCCCTGTAAATTTATTCATGTGTGGAGGTGCAGTGAGAGAGAGAGAGGGGGGCGAATATTATCCAGTTTTTAAGGGTAGTATGACGCTTTATATTTTTGCCTAGTTTGTTCGCATATTACAATAATTTGTTCATTTGTTCGCAGAACCGCTAAATTTGTACACATGAATTTCATGTGGAGAAAGCGGTTTAGAAAAAATTGGCCGCATATCTGCTCGCTCTCCTGCAAACGCCCAAAGACAATAGTCTTCTGCAACTCCCGCCCCTCCTCTCCTTCGCTTACCTCTTATGCTGTTCCTCTCTTGTCTCGGTCGCCCCGTCGTACATGCAACAGAGGTGGGCGGAATTCAATTAAATCTTTCAACGTTAGCGCTGCTGCTGTGCCATCTTTTAGGGCCTTTTGTTACTGTTTTGCTTATCGCTAGAGGCTCGGGCGTGAGCCTTTTTTGTATTTTGTAGTTAAAATACTGTTCTAAGGCGTTTGTGTGTGTGTGTATGGTGTGTGTGTGTGTGTGTGTGTGTGTGTGTGCGTGTGCGTGTGCGTGCGTGTGTGGTGTGTGTGTTGTTGTGTGTGTGTGCGTGTGCGTATGCCGTGCGTGCGTGCGTGCGTGCGTGCGTGCGTGTGTGTGTGTGTGTGTGTGTGTGTGAGAGAGAGAGAGAGAAGAGAGAGAGAGAGAGAGAGAGAGAGAGAGACCGGAAAACTCATGCCCATGTCAGCCTTCAAAAAAACAAACGTTTATCTTTCATAAACGAACCGTGCCAAGTTTTGCTTCAAATATGTCCAGTGTTTTCTGTTTTTGCTGAAGAGTGTTGACAAGTTTAAAGTATTCTACCAGATGATTTAGTAGGTTACGTATGTTTTGCGTATATAAACGTCTCGTTCAAGATTTTTTTACCTTTTGGCGGGGTGGCTGCATCGAGAGAAAGAGAGACGGAGCAATGGCAATTTTTTTTTCGTTTTAAAGGAACGTTAAAGGCTGAATGTTGTTTTGTTATACCCGAAGGATCCCTCTTTTTGTCGATTTCTTCGGTTATCTTAGGTGACCAACGCCGCCTTATTTGCCCGTAAGTAAATAAATAAAGCTGGCATTTCTCCCTCCCATTTTCTTTTCATTTTCTATGACGTAGATATCTCATTGGAGACTACGAGCGAGGCACAGGTAGTACGGTTTGCGGTTGGCTCTAAGCGTTCCCACGCTGACGGCTGCCCCTTTGACGTTTCCCAATTATAGGCGGTTCCAACAACGAAACGAAACTCGCGCTGAGGAGAAGAGTGGCGGTTATTTGAACAATTCGACGCCCACAGAACCAGCAAGTTTTGAGCTGCCAGTGTTGCTGTGTAAGGCTTGCCATCCAGATCCGCATCAAGCCGGCCACAGGTCGAACCACCGCTCGAGCCACAAGCGATGGAACTATTCCTGTACAGCCCGGGCACACTCAAGGCTGTCAAGGGCTTGAGAGCACGGAATAGTAGGCCACATCGTATAGTAACAAGAATTCAGCTCGTCAGAAGCCCCGGTGCATAGTTTTGACAGAACCGCATTTGGGCCAGCGCGTCCAACTACATTTGCTGGCCCAGTGACTTCTCGGCGTATTCCGAGCGACTCTAGATGCAACATAAACAGGGTTTGCTGTTCCTTCGCAGATATGTACCCGTGTGTGGAGACCCATACTGTAAAATTATGTATTCCGTTGGCTTTTACGTACCTTGGCGAGAAAGGGTGACTCCCTTCGAGACCAACACGTTTGTTCACGGTCGTGCTCGACTAATGCGGGACATATACGAGCGGGTAACAATTCGTCAGATATAGTTGCTTGCAGTGTATGCGCGGGTTCCCGTAGTCGGGTGACGTTGCGCCTAAAGCAAGGACAAGGACAGATTTCTGGAAAAGAGGCGGTAGAGGGAAAAGATTTCCCACCATTCCCACACAGACCCCGACAAACTGGATCTGTGCACGCTCCATACAATAATCATTTATACCCTTCAAAGCGGCGTGACACGGGTACTGTGGATGCTTGGTCTGTGCTGTATCTTTCGCTATTACCTCCAGGACTGAACCATGAGCGAAAAAAGACCAATTTACGACGACCATGGGAGACATTCGGTAGCAGCATATATTTTTAACCTGTATTGCTTCTCACCCCCGTTCCGGATCACCCATTCCCATTCTTGGACCCTGGGTCCACCTACATCATTTTAGAAGTGCTACTACTAGTAGTAGTACTAATAGTAGTTCGCGGGTGAGACTTAAAGGTATTCAAGATTTCAATTACTCATTCTATGAAAGTTACCGGAGCTCGGGGACACGATCCGCATTCCCTTACACTTCCCATCTTCACAAAAACGTAAGAGTTGAAATCACAGTGAGTCTAGTAGTGGTTCCTTTTTTATATTTTTTATTCAGGTACAAAAAAGCCCTTTCGGGCATTAGATAGGCGGGAGGTTACAAGATATTTCAAGAAATGAAGCACAATTACAATGAAAACGCAATTTTGGGCGGAGTAGATAGAGGTTACTAAACACAACAAAATGGAAAAAAGGGATGCATGAAATGAAAACCCAGTCAGTACAAAGCTTGTAAAGTACTTTCTAAACAAGCACGTTTAAACTGTCATTCAAATGACTAACAAACAAGTCATTATTTCAAATGGAAACACCTTCTTGTGGCAGCCTATTCAGGTGAAAAATATCAAGAAAGAACGGTGACTGCCGAAGAGGATTTGTGTGTGCAAACGCGGGGTCTATTTTGAAGGAACGGTTGAGGTTCGGAAAAAGTTTATGCGCGGGCGGGCTTGATATAGAATACGGAAAAGCTGTATGGACATGATACGTCCTGTGGAAGTGAGAGAGCAGTGCTATCAGCCATAGTATTCCTACAGAGGGTAGCTGCAAGAATTCTCATATAGACATTGCGCTGGATGTTCTAGAGTAGTTGTTAGTGATAAAACGTGCCTTTTTATTTCGTAAGCGTTCATGCTTATTTATTAGGCACGTCTGACTTAGATTCTATAACAGAGGCGTATTCCACCTTGGAATGAACTAAAGTTTCGTAAGCGAAAAGTTTGATTGACCGGTTTGCTAAATTCAAATTTCACCTGAGGAACCAAAGTTTTGCACTTGCAGTCTACGTCGTCATTCTATGTAAGATGAGAGTATAAATTTTCAACCTTTGAATATTTTATGTAGACACGTTTTCTATTTCCGTGTTCTTCATAAAATATAAACTGAATTGAGCGTTACTAGCTCTCGTAAATGCCATTGCTTTCGTTTTTTTAAACATTTATTTTCATCTGTCATGACTCGCACCAAAGAAAATTTTTTTTACGTCGGCATGTAAAATATTGGGGGTTTTTTCAGAGAAATTATTTGCTCTGTAAATAACGCAGTCATCCACAAAAATCTAACAGTTGAATGCAGGTTGTTACAAAATCTGTACCGTAAATGACGAATAAAATTGGTCTGAAGATCGAGCCCTAAGCAACGCCAGATTTCACTTGTGCTACGGAAACAAATTGGTAGCGGTTGGTAAAAAAAACTTCAACCTCAATTATTAATTTTACTAAGTGGGCTAAGCCGGGTTAGTTTCATCATTAGACGACGCTGGGGGACTTCATCAAACGCTTTTGTGTTGTTAATAAATTTAAATCGCGTCGGGAACAGCTTGATGAAGATAAGTAATCAGTTCAAATAACTGTATTCCACATGAACCCTCCTGTTGGAATCCGTGGTGATTATTAAAAAAGGTACGCTTAGTTAAATATTTCATAACCGCAAAATGTCATTTCTTGAAATGACTTACCAGGAATACCTAGTCCAGCAGATCTGTAAATAATTTGAGGGAACTGATCGGTGACCCGATTAATACATAGGAGTGATACGACGGATCTTCCAGTCTTCCGGTGCGATTTCTATATCGTCAGAGAGCTCAATAAGGGCAGCTAAGAAAGGAGATATTGCGGGCTTTGTCTTTTTAAATATGTTTGGGCAGACGCCGTCTGGACCGTGCGCTGCGTTATTAGAAAGTTGATCAATGGCGGATTCTATACGCTCAGGTTTGATTGTAAAGTCACTCATAGATACGTTAATTCAAGGAAACACGGTCAGGTGGCAATGGGTTTTCTTTTGTGACTGCGGAGCTGAAAATTGCGTCTAATTCTGTCTAAACTTCAGATGGTGAGGGTCGCATGCCTTTATTTACGACTGGTGCTGTAGACTGGAAGCGGGTTCGGGATTTATTACGTTCCAAATTTTTTTATCCTTAATTAACATGCTGGAAACGTAACATTTAAAACCCTGGCATTTAGACGCTTCAATTTCTGATTTGCAATTATACGATTGTTGTCGATAGCGGCGCCAGTCACCATCCCAGTTCAATAACTTCGCTTCAGTATAAAGTGGTTTCTTTTTATTCATTGTTCATTTCACTTAGGGCGTGAATTATGCGCTGCGTGTACATAGGCGTCTTCAATTTTGGATATGTGCTTTTCCTTAAGTTCTGTAAAGTTTATTCGGATAGCGAAACAGTTATTGTTTGCTTTAGGATAAACCACGTATTGCAAGAACCACTCAGATATTGACTATAACTCTTCAGAATTGCGCCGACATTTGCAAGGAAGTAAGCATAAATATTTTCGTTATTTTTGCTTGTTTACTGATTTTATAAGGTATTCACAGCGTGTTCACTAATACATTCAAAGAAGTGAACAACCTATTTCTTGGTTCGGTCGTCAGGACAAATGTCTATAAATGAGTTTCCTCGCGTTGGTTTGCAAACCCTTTGATACAGATCAAATCAAGAAAGAACATCGAGGAATTTCCTGCAGTCGCTCACCCATGGGCGTGCGATTCTGCCAGTATATTTCTGGGTAGTTAAAATCTCCTGGAAAGCCATATTATGGATGTTAGAATCGTGTCTTGAATTAATTTTCAGGTATCGTTAAGGCTCGATAAATTGAACAGTAGAATCACGCGGACGGTGCCACACCTCGACTGCGCTAGTCACAGAGGGGCACAGCTGTAGCAAAATCCACAAAATTTCAATTGGTGTCAACATCATGAGCACATAGATTAGATTTTACTGCAGCTAAAACTCCACATACCCTGGCGTCCACCCTATCCTTTATAAATATAATGAACATCCTAGAGAGATACCTTGTCTGCAATATAGGGCGTAAGCCAAGTCGCTGTCCAAAAACAATATCTACAGAACATGCTTCAATGAATGCACATAACTGATCTTTTTTTAGTAAACAGGTTTCGAAAGTTGCATACCAACAGGAACAACGAATTACATTTATTGTTCTGTCCGTGTCAATCACTCGGCTTAGTTTTATCCCTTCCTGCCACTAGCACAAACTTGCTCGCTTGGCGAGGCGACTTGGGCTTCATTGCGCCTTGAAAGACAGGTTGCGTTCTTTTTGACGAAATAAATAAGTAGCATTTAATCCATACTAGAAGTTTATCACGAAGCACAACATAATTTCATAAATTTACGTGTTTTTTTAACCAAATCTCTGAGCTTCTTTCTGATGAGCTGAATTCGAGTCGAGAAGTCTTCAATCCACACGCGTGGTTCCTGCAGACCCTCTACTTTGGAAGTATTTCTTCAACTGATGCTCCTCTTCCGATTTCAGACATTTCAGTACAATTTGGCGAATGTGTTATGTAGGTCGGATTACTGTGTGACCAGTGACCACGCTCTATTACCTGTGCGTTGGAACCTATAGGCTTGCGAGCATTAACTCGTTGATGATGCGTCCGTATCAAGTCTTTTAACAGCGGAGCTGGGTTTTTTCTGCCTTTCTACCTCTAGCAGCCAACGGTTCTTTCGCGGCGTGCGGGACAATAAATTCCCAACGGGGCGTAGGCGGCGGAGGGGGTGGGGAGAGAGGGCAGAGGGTTTCACTCACGAAGCACACTCTAGATGGCACGGCGAATTTACCCAGCGTTCCCCGCACGGAGGTGCCTGCCGCCGGCGGGCGCGTCGGCGGTACGGCTTTGTCGTCTGCTTTAGCGACGGCTGTTTTGGGCCTGTTTTGGAGCAGTTTCGCGTCCACCACGGGCTTCCTGCGCACGGCTTGATTACTTGTTCGACAGCACCTCCTGGGTAACCCGGACCCGACGGAATTAGGCGGTCGTAAGGAGGGCGGGAAAACAAAATGTAGAGACCACAAACAGACATCTGGCCGCTAGAGATCCGCTACAACGGAGTCCCATTGTAGCGGACCCGCTACATGCCATGACAATGGGACTCCGTTTTCTAAATTGATGAATACCAATTCGGTTGCGTTTTCAGAGGTATTATAAAAGGCGGAAGGAGCAACTGGTCCTGATAAATAGCGATTATAAGAGTTCCCACAGCTTTCTCGCAATTCTGAAACTTACTATACTGACTAGTTTAAATTGGAAAAATGGGAATCACTAAGCTCACACGCACAATTGTTTCGGTGTCTGCGCTTGTGTCGCGCGGTGGTGTAGCCCCAAGCTAGCACATCAGGATGGCTAGGTTCCGCTGTCTTGCCCTTCGAAAGGCGTTCCTCTTCGTTTTCTCTCACTTCCGACTCACCGGGCTACAGCGGTGGCGTCCCCCACTCTAGCCCGCCCGTGGCGGACGCTGCTGCTGCGTTCGGGACGCCGCCCCCGCGAATTCCAGGTAACGGCTGCCCGAATCTCTGGTTTCGTTCTTTGTTTTCTCCTGCCGCACTAGCGCTTCTGTCCAGACGCAGGCTACCGGGACGAGCCATAGAGCTCGTGTGGGTGCCGGCTCACTCGCAGGTGGAAGGCAACGAACTCGCCGACCACTACGCCCGAGAACTGACCAACCGGGCCGAGGACGAGCCGGGACTACCGCTTCCCGTCACGACTACAGAGACATTACCGAGCTATACAGGGAAGGTAGGTGTAGGTTCCCCGGACCCCACCGGCACCTCAACAGGAACCAACAGACGATCGTACGCAGAGTACAGGCGGGGTCGCTGGTGCATCCCGTCCTCTAACACAAAATGTACCCGGAGGAGCACGATATCAAGTGCCCGTTCTGCAAGAGCGAGGAAGGCACCCTTGCACACGTCATAGCCGAGTGCAATAACCTCAAGAACCCCCCCCCCCCATCCCTTCCCCCCAACTTCCCCAACCCCAATCCCCGAGAGCGATGCGAGACCTTGTTGTCTAGCCCCGACCTGACGACCGAACTCGCGCTGGCAGTCAGGGGCCAGGAGCTGCTGGATGCATATGGGACCCGCGAAGAAGGTTCCACCCCATCTGGCGCCTGCGTGCACTAACCACTTATGGGCTCGATTAAAGTTGATTCCCTCTCTCTCTCGTTCTTTGTAGAGCCACGTGTGTGAATTCAAGTGACGTCGCACGGGCAATTGTTGTGGGTGTCGTTTCAGCTTTGCTTTCCAACCACATACACAGCGTGGATTGGAGCCAATTTTTTTAGCGATATTTCTTTTAAGGAAGCGGCAGAGCTGGAAAAGCTAAGTTAAAGCTAGTGAAGACCACCAGCTTCGCTGTTTCCTAAGTCTTCGCACTTCAATTGCGAAGGTGACCGAAATAAACACCATGTACAACACATTTCTTTCCCAGCGTAAACCTAAATTACTGAAAAAAATTCAAATTATTTTGTAATCGACTCAACAAGAAAATCTACCTTGCCAAAACAGGGTATTTTCACAACGATTTCACTGAATCACCCGAAAACAGAGGCGTCATTTCGAAAAACGTTACCTCTATTATTGTTCAACCCTAAAATTGAAGAGTGGAATTTTGCTTTGGAGAACTGTGGCCGTCCAATGTTGTCACACAGTGGCCCTAAACTTTCAAGCCAGTTTATTTAACATGCGGTTAACTTAAATTCTGTGACGCTTACTGAACTTTTCGGATGTACTGGCAATATTATTTTTTTACATTTTTATTTTTATTATATTGTTATTTTTACTGATTTTTTTATTTTTTTGTTTCTGTGCAACTGTCGCGGCTTGAGTCATCGCTGGCGGGGCCAGCGTGGCGGGTGCCTGTCTCGACACGTTCGAGGAAGGTGGGCTTTCCGCAAAGCACAGGTAGAACGCCACATTACACTAACTTTTTTGTAGCAGGCGCGAACAGGGTAGAGGCGCGCTGAATCGCGACAGCCCCCATTCCCTCCAACATGACCCCACAATCCTTCTCTCCGGACACTGTCACATGGCACGTTTACGCCATGTGGCGCCACTATTTGAGTCAATATGCCTGTCCCCACTGACGCCCAATCAATCCACAGCAGGCCCTTAACCCTTCAAATCCCTTAGCCCTCAAACTGGCGGCGATCGTCCACGCAACCATCGTAACTAGATCATCCACACAACTTCGAAATCGCTACCCCCTCCTCCCCGCTATAGCATTTGCTCTGACTCCATGGCGTCGATTCGAGCTCTTCGCGACAACCGACTTCCCGAAGATCTCCATGACGACCTCTCTGAAACTACCTCGCTCCTCTCCATGACGACCATGAGTGCCAGGCCACAGAGGGAACACCGGCAATCAGCTGGCTCACCAGCTGTCCCGCGGGATTACTAGCCGGGCACCGGTGATCCCTTCTTGGCCTTCACCGCCCTAGTGGGACGAGGCATATTTCAACAAGAAAAACCCCGGGCCATCTCCAACTAACGTGAAACCTGGGGAGGGGCGAAGGCATGCATTGTATAAGTGTATTCAAAGATTGTAAGCTCTCTCTTGTCACACGGCGCGCGCTGATTGGGCGCCGGGGAAGCGCCGGTGGGAGGAGCAATGGCGCGCTTGCTGAGGCTGGTGGCGCCCCCTCTTGCGTTGAACCGGATTTGGCCGTAGGTTGTCTTCGTGTCACACGCCGCAGCATGCTAAGAAGTACGCTTTACAGGAGAAAACCTGCTGTTTGAAACCAATTTCGAGATGGAACTTAAAATTTCTGTTCCTTAATGCATTTGAATCCTGATTATTTCTGTATTTTAAATGAGTTTAATCATGTTAGCTTATTTGAAATCATTTTTATCTATTATACACCCAGTTTTGACCATGGTTTGACAACTTGATTTACTGTGACGACATGAAACGACGACGACAGGAGGACGCCCAATGCCGGAGCCCCTAAGGTACTTCGCCCCTACAAACCCTCGAACAACCCTACAAACACCTCCGGACACTACTACAGACGTTTCCTGCAACCCACACTTCCCTATCTACTGCACAAGTGCACACCCTTCGGAAAATCCAGCTCATCACTCCGGCACGTGCCTACCTCTATTAAGTTTAACAGGATGGAAAGTTAGTCGAGTTGGTATTGATTCATCTTGAAAACAGGCGCGGAAAAGACTCTGACCAAGCAAAGGCGTCGTCCTGTGTACTTCTTTTCCTGGTCAACGTCTTTTCCGCGCCTGTTTTAAAGATCTACCTCTATCGCTACCGCTCATACCCATCCTGTCCTAACTGCCCCTCTACGTACGCAAATGTTGAGCACATCCTTGTCTCCTGTCCCGTCGCCCAAACAGTCCCTTCATACCCTAACCCTCCTCCTCCCAAATGGCAGGTGTAGCTAGCGTCGGCGGACCTCGTCGACCAGCTGGCCATGGTTCTTCTGGCGGAAGAGTACCAACAGGTCTTATAATAACAGAAAATAAACTATCTCTCTCCCTCTCCCTCTCTCTCTCTATCTCTCTCTAGACTCAGAGTGATAGACGATCTCCTTCTTTACGACATCGCTAATTTTATACGAAAAGGTAAAAACTGAAACACATCGAATGTTTTAAAATAATAGCAAAGGTGATCGCGAATTGAATCGAGTATTTTCGAACATTAATATCTTTGCTTTAGTATGTATATAGAGCTTTTAAAACAGAGCTAGAGAAGCGACCACTTAGGCAGTCACAACGTGATACATCCAGTGTCCATGTGCTTGATTGGTAATGGTGCAAAAAAGTGTGGTTGATCCCTCTTTCTTTAGGAATCTGCAAAACACGAAAGTGAAAGGAGCCTGCACAGGAGCAGATGAATGTTAAAGGCATTTCCTTCTTGTGCGAAGGGTTCGCGAGCCTTACCCCACCAGACGAAGTGACTCCCACACGCAAAAAACAAAAAACAGGGGAGGGTGTGCCTAGCGTCACTAAATAAGCGTAGCTTATTTAGTGGCTCTAAAGGCGCCGGCATCAAGACGCCTACTGTCGGCGCTCATTAGCGTGATGATGCGCTACTTCGCTTCGCCTCTTCTAGACGGCGCGCACCATCTGAATGAGTCATAGGGAAGGACATAAGGCGCGTTCGTAGCATATGCTCACGCCTCGGATCGTAGCGCAGTGGGAAGAGCGCCACGTACCTCCCAGAGAGTCGTGTGATCGAAATCGGGCGCCGCCGCGTCAACGGCACTTTTTCTG
This sequence comes from Haemaphysalis longicornis, assembly GCA_013339765.2. Lineage (NCBI taxonomy): Eukaryota > Metazoa > Arthropoda > Arachnida > Ixodida > Ixodidae > Haemaphysalis > Haemaphysalis longicornis. The sequence continues at coordinate 219,610,325 of CM023450.1, read as the reverse complement.
GCGACGTCATTTCCGTGACGCATATCACGTCACCAAAATCTTTCTGTAGCCGGACATAAAACACTTTCGTTTTAAAATAAAAAATAAAAATTGATGAAGATTGCAAAGCAGTGCAACAGAAATTTCTCATACAATGCCATAAAGAAACGCAGGTTCCTCAGCAGGCGGTAAATACACCAAGTACGTTTGACTTGCTGCAATTCCTCCAGTCATCATCACTCGCTCATTCTAGGCGAGCTAGTGGCTGGTACACCCACAATAATGATCGATCGTCACTCATGCAACTGCTTCATTCCTCACTGCTTGTTTACCCCTACTTACTACTTGATTCCGCACTAGTGCCACTATACTGGCAGAACAATCTTTCCCGTCTTATGCATAGTACACAGGAAGCGTTCCACTTCAGAAAGTATGCCAGAGTTGGCATTCACTTGTTTCGCACACGGCTTCCGCGGGTTCGACTTTTTCTCATGGCTTCCGCGTCATGCAAAAAAGCCAACCCCAAGGAGCGTGGTGTGCGGTAAAACTTGAAAGTTTGGAAGTTGTGAGACAGAGCCAACTGTACTACTATAGTCGTAAATTTAGTACTATACTTCTATAAGTAAAACAGCGCTGTGGATCGCACCGAATAGCAAACATTTCTCGAAATATTCAAAATTTTGAATATTCACACACCACTAATAAGCTGTCTGTAAGTCAAGGGCAATGGACGTCAGCTTTTTTTTTTTATGTGACAGGTCAGTAAGTGTTGCCCATTATCGGCGGATAAACCGATCTTTGTTAATAGTTCATAAGATAAACGCGTGTCTTCTGCCCTTTTGTGGACTTTGAGCGAAGAGATATGGAGTAATGATGAGTGAGGTCACTCTGATGTATCCACAATCTTGGTAGAACAAAATTCGAAAATGTGTACTCAAATGGAGCGCTGTTGTTGTCTGAAGAAAATCTAGTAGGACAGGACATTAATGATGCACCAGTAACTGTAGTGGCAGAACATGTTTTCTGCCGAGATCTTATTTTAGGTCAATGCAATATTTTCTGGTTGCGTAACTAGTGTGGATGTAACTACAGCTGGACGCTTTTTATGTTCTTGTAGCGCATTGTGCCTGGTCATTGTTCCTTAAAGACACTGCAACATGAAGACAAGTTCGAGGTGCTGTCTGTGGAACTAGTGGGTAGGTCGATAAGGGCTTAGTTAGTATAAAATTGGTTTTGAAGGAGTGAACGTAATTGTGAAGGAAACAAAGGGAGGAAACGAGTGCCTTGTCATTGCCAACAAAGCATTGCAATTACAAAATCAAGCTTTGTGTAGAGTTCCATAGCTAAAACAATACCCTGGTCAAAATAACGCTAAGCTGAAGGGTATTTAACAAAGGGTGACAACTGGGATGAGATAATCAAAAAGTCCGAATGACTGACTGCAACGTTTTTAAAGTGTAGATTGCTCAATTTCAATTAGAAATAGAAACTCAATGCCTCTAACCGTGGATATTTGCTGCAGTACAATTTTTATAATTTTTATAATGTTTTCTTTCATCATGTACAATGCATCGAAGCTTCACATAGGGTGTGAGACATGCCTGTTAGGGGGATACAGATTACTGCGGACAACTTAGGCTTTTTCAACATATGCTGAAATTTTGTACTGCCCAATTATTTTTTTTTTCACCTTCATCACAAGAACAGCTGCTGCGGCTGGACATTTTGATCCAGCACCCACAGCTCTGCCCTTGATGTCATCTCCTGCAAATAACTTCGTCTGTGCCAAAAAGTAAATAGTAGTCAGAACATTGCTGCCTCCCAGCAAATGCGCTGGACAATGGGTATTGTGCTGCCAGCAACTACTTATGAGACCCGCGCAGTGATCTGGCATCAAGTGAAAAGGTCAAGCGGTAAACTGAAAACTAGAAATGGAAGTCCCGGTGACGCGCCACTTTCGTCCGCAATCATGTACTCGTCTATAAAGTGTAACAGCCAGCTGCGCAGCCTGTGGGGCGACGTAAGCCGATTTTTCAATACACGTCCTGACCTATTTTTATTCAGATATAAGCAATAACCACAAGCAGAAGTTCAGGAATGAACTAATCATATGTTGACCTTACATTCTTGTGTTCCCACACACTTAACTCAATTAACACACTGTAGTATTCACACTGCAATCGGATGAGCAGATAACAATTTTTTTCTTTTTTCCTTTTGTTCTTTTTCATACAGTGTCCAAGAGGGCACCGCGGCTAAAGGCAAGAAATGCCTGACGAGGCCTCGGTGCCTTTATAATATTCAATAGATACATTCAGAACATAATAAACAGTCCAGCTTTGCGGTTCTGCCAATCAAAAGGAACCTCACATAAATAATGTAAAAATACGCAAATACAATGCGCAAAATACGTAAAGTACAATTCACATAAATACGCAAAATACAATGCATATACGCTGTGAATTCTACACGAATCCACCAATCAATAAAGAAAGACAGTATTCACACGCAACATTTTTATCATTTGAAAACCTAGCCCACTCATCAAATTGGCACATACAACATAAACCCAGTGGAATCTCGTTGATACGATTCGGCATAATACGTTTTATCTTTTCATCCCCGG
>CM023450.1:219522720-219602720 GCA_013339765.2 Haemaphysalis longicornis | reverse complement strand
CGCAGCGTCATTTCGAATTTTAACCCAATCTATGACTCATTAGGACTGCCTGATGACTACAATCAGGAAGCATATTTTTATTTACCCCGCGTGATTCCGTTAATCCGTACCTTTCATTTGATACCTTACACGCCTTAGCCTCATTAGTTTCACTTTTCACCCAATCTAATGTGGTCATTATTCTGTCTTAAGGGGCGCTGCCCAGTCAATTCAGCTAATTCATTTGAAACAGCAGAAAAGACAGCCCCCGCCCCCATTTCTCCCCGGCTCTCACCTCTTCCTTTGTGACCCCTAGTATATCAAGCCGTTAACAGTAGCAGGCGAACAACCAGCATGCCAGCACCGCCGTGTGCTTTCCCACCACCCTTTCCCACGCTCTCAGTGGATCCGTCAGGAGGAAAAGTTAAGACAACCCTTTTTTATGACCTCACCAGTCAATTATCACTCACGCGCCCAGCCACGAAAATTAGGTATACAGCAAGTGTTGATGGCCATGAAAATTCAACAAGAAACTAAAAAAAATCAGACACCCCCTCCCTCCCAACCGATCATGCAGATCGCGATTGGTGCCGTACCCGCAGGTAACCCGAATTCCGAGCCCACAGTGACGCATGAAACTTAACAGCCAACCATAGCTGCCTGCTAGGCTACTCATATGTACTCAAACTCAAAATGGACTCAAAACTCATATGTACTCAGAACTCAAAATGTACTCAAATCTCATATGTACTCAAACTCAAATTGTACTGAAACTCAAAATGTACTCAGAACTCAAAATGGACTCAAACTCAATATGTACTCAGAACTCAAAATTGACTCAAACTCAAAATGTACTCAGAACTCAAATGGACACAAACTCAAAATGGACTCAGAATTCACTAGGTACCAGCGTAATCAAACTCAATCGGACTCAAACTCAGTCGGGATCACTCGGCTCAAACTCACTCAAGCTCAAACTCACCATGCCACACTAGCCTCGCGCTCACTCAAACTCAAACTCACGCGTGAGTTTGAGTCCAAATGAGTCTGAGTGAGTGGACTCATGAGTGAGTTCGCCGACCTCTGCTCGGGACTGTGTGCCTCCCTCCCTTGTTGTCGTTGTTGTCCGCCGTCCGCACTCTATGCACATGCGCGTCTCTTCAGCCCCGTCAGAGTTTGGCCTGACGTCAGCGCAGTCCACTATAACTAAAAAAATAGTTCGGGGCGACCCGGTTTCGAACCCACGACTCTCTGGCCGCAACGGGAGGTACGTGGCGCTCTTCACACTGCGCTACAAACCGAGACGGAGCATGTGCTTCGAACGCGCCTTTTGTCCTTCACTCATTTAAACTACGTCAAGAAGCTACTGATACAACGAAGGAACGCGAAGCTTAGCGTCAACGGAAACGACGCACTGAAAACTTTAGAGGAGAATGTTGAATTTCCCGTGGGAAAGCTGTGGCGGGAAGCGCCACGCGCCTTGAAGCTCAACCAGAGAAGAGGACGAAGAAGGCGGGCAGCGGGGTAGGGGTGTGAGCCCGCAATAAAGAAAGACGAGAACCAGGAGGTGTTCGATCAGGTAACGCGGGTTTAGGTCTCTTCGCTGTCTCTACATTTCTCTACATTTCTATGCATTTCTCTGTCTCTACATGGGGGTTCACACTAAGTTCCCATTCGTGCTCCGATAAATGAAACAACATAACGGCAACACAATGGAACGTACACAGGAACCCCCATGATGCTTCGCATCCTCCTCATGGTTTCCCCCGGGAAGATGGTGTAATTTTTTTTTACTATTTTTTTTTGCGAGCGCTGTGCGCAAGCCTGGACGCTCCTTGTAAAACACGTGCTCACAAATGCGGTACACGATGAGAGTAACTATGACGCAGGGCTTTCTCATGACGCATAACACATTATGGGCAGAAAACAACAGCTCCTTTCAAAAAAGGTCTTCCGGCCTCCTTACTTTGATCATCATCATCATCATCACTATCATCATCATCATCATCATCATACCACCATCATCATCATCATCATCATCTTTATCATCACCACCATCATCATATTCCTATCTACGCCCACTGCAGGGCGAAGGCCTCTCCCATAGATCTCCAATTATTCCGGTCCTGTGCTAATTGCGACCAATTTATCCCCGAAAACTTACTTTATCTCCGCAAAGTACTTTTGGTGGAAGCAGCACATGACCGCAATCGAGATGGTGCAGTTCATTGCCATCTTTGTGCACTCGTTGCAATTGCTGTTCCGGCCCGACTGCAACTACTTTGATATAAGATGCTTTTATTTTTCGCTGTGTCTAAAGGTACGTCGGACGTACCCGCAGCATTTCTTAAAGATACTTCGGACGTACCCGCAAGATTTTTTAAAGATACTTCGGACGTATCCGCGAAACTTTTTTAAGTACGTCGGTGTATTCGGTTTCACTCGGCCCAAACGTGCAGCGTACGTTCAGCGTTTTCTCGCGTCGACGTCGCGTCGCCAGAAATGCATGGCGACGCGAGCTGAAACTCGAGCGAGAGAGCATGGGAAAGCGAGCGGCAGCGTCCGTCTTCGCGTGGTTTGGGGTCGTTCATTCAGCAGAAAACAATCAATTTCTTTTTAACTTACGGTAATAGGTTGCCTTGAGACAAATTGCAATCTATTTCTGTTCGCAAGCGCTCATACCCATTTGTGGCTTGTTCGGCTTTCATCGGGGAGATCGGGGATCTGCGATAGCTTTGTGTGAGTTAAATGAGGGAGCTCTGGTTACATCGCATCCAGTATTAGCATAATGTGGCTTGTCAGCAAGATCGGTGCGTGACGAGCAAGCGTTATCACGGCCAGAATTCTGGCGCATTCCATTCCATTCGTAGCTCCCATGGCTTGCGCAGGGGAGACCGGGGATGTGCGATAGCTTTTTTTTGACTCAAATAAGGGAGCTGTGGTTACATCGCTTGTAGCACTAGGATTATTGGTCCTCGGCTCCAAGATCGGTGCGCAAGAAGCAAGCGTTACCACTGCTCAAATCTCTCAAATACGACCAAAAGAAAGCACACCCGACACTATTCGTGGGCAGCCTCAGTTGGTACACCGAATTGTGCAAACCTCCTCGTCCCTTCGCGCAGCTGGCCAACCAAACGCTACACGCGCTGGCAGGGCTCGTCCCACGCACGTCTGGACCGGATCTACGTGTCGGGGGAAGGGTTACACGAGTGTCCGACTACACCGTCACTCCCATCTCGTTCCTCTGACCACTGGCCTCGTAACGTGCACCGTGGCCCTTAACACATACACGGCTAGGCACAACTCAAGTACCCGATGGCTAATGAACTCCACAGTGCTTAAAAACGAGACATTTGTCGAAAAGACTCAAAAAGAAATTGAAGCACTTCGGTAGAAGAACCATTAGTGTGGAAAAGTGGGAAACTTTTAAAGCACGCATAAAGAGTTTTGCTGTCACCATAGGGCGCGAGGAGGCCGCACGAAAAAAAGAAAAAAAGGGCCGCCTCACGGAAGACTCTCTGCGCGCTCATTGAGGCTGATGAAGAAAAACCAGGGGAGTTTAAAGACGATATCCGGTTAATTAAAGAAGAGCTCCGGGGAGAGCTTGAGAAGAGTTTTGGGGAGCCCTGGTGCGGAGCAGGGAACAAAAGGTAGAGTTCGAAGCAAGGCCATCGAAGCTTTTTGCAGCCTTCGAAAGGGAGAACTCGGAACGAAAAAATATCACGGAGGTCAAACATCCTGCAGGCGTGGCAAGAAGCAATGAGGAAGTCGCCAAGAGCTTTCGCTGACTATTATGCAGAACTATTCTCTCGACAGGTCAGTCCTAGATGCAATCCCAGCTGAAGTGCTAAATCAAATTCCTAAATACCTGAAGAAAACCAAAGAGTTGATCAACACCCCCATACAGAAAGCGGAAATAGAGCGTACCATCAAGAGCCTACCGCGAACAAACCTCCTGGACCGGATGGTATCATCTCAGAGTTCTATATGGCCTTTAGAAAGGAACTGAGCCCCATCCTAGCCATGGTCTTCGAAGAAATAAGAAAACAGAAGCCACCTGGCCTTAATCCCCAAAAAAGTACCCACCGATTCTATACCCGACGTCGCCAATTACCGTCCGATCAGCCTCCTCTCAACAGACTACAAGATCCTGGCCCGAGTTCTCGCCGGACGGCTGGAGAGTGCACTGAGCGCTGTAGTTTGTCCTCACCAGACATGCGGTTTCAAAGGGCGGTCCATCAATTCCAATCTACATCGCATGAGGGTAGCCGTCGAGGCGGCTGAATCAGGTCTGCTACCTTTGGCCATTGTTCAACTGGACCTGAGGAAAGCTTTTGATCAGGTGGACCACAATTTTCTACTGGATCTCCTCCAACACTGCGGAATCGGTGACACAATGATCGATTGGATCAAAACTTGCTACGAGGACATATCTACCTGCGTAGTAACAAATAGGTCTGTGGGAACGCCCATAGACATCCGACAGGTCTGGTGCGCCAGGGCTGCCCCATGTCACCCATCCTATTCACCCTCTATCTTGAGCCACTTTGCCGTATGGCCCTTGCATCCGAGGTCATCAATGGCCTGAAGATGGGAGACGAGGAGCTCCGTGTTTTCGCCTATGCGACGACGTGGCCTTCATTTGCACTCGTGGATCACAAGTGGGCGAGGTATTAAACTAGCAAACCAGTTTCTGCTGCGTTTCGGGAGCAGAGCTAAACTTACTTAAGTCGAGGGGAGCCTGATTGGGTGATCGGGCCTCCAAACCAAGTTGCCTATTTGGAATGGCCTGGGAAGAGGAGATGTCCAATGACTTGGGCGTCAACCTCAACCAAAGCTCGCAGTCAAAATCGGTGGAAACCCAAGCTGTCAGCTGCGGAAAGAAAGCTGCAACCATGGTGAAATAGAAAAAAATCGCTCTGTTCACGAGGGCTCATGTGTGCAATGCGATTGCATACCCCGCAGTGCTGTACGGGGCCCGCATTAACTTCCATCGACGCAGACACCCTGCATAGGCTGCACCGGATCCTGGGGCGGGTATTTCTCTCTGCGGTCCACATTCGAACCCATGCGCCCGCTCAAACCTCTTCTGGAGCCTAGAAAAGGGTGGGTTTGGGCTCGTCACAACGCGGAGCTCAAAATCAATATTCAACGATTCTTGTACTTTCTGGGTCTACGCGATCCGTTCCTAGTGGCAGCCACGCAGTGCCTGGGCACCAGACATTTGGCCACGGGCTTGCCACGACAGCATCACTCTGCCTTTGACACGCGCGGAACGAGGTTCTACAAAGAAAATCGTGCTAGCCTTAGCCCTGCTCGAGCAGCATTTCTCTTGGGATTATCTGCTCAAAACAAACCCAGAAAACTGTACTGGGACCCTCGTGAGAAGGTCCTGCCGCCCCCTCTCTACCGACAACCGCCAATACGCAACGATGTCTTGAAGCGAGTAAGACGACTCCCTGTGCCCACCGCCTCAAAGGACTTTTTTCTTCCGCCTCCACATGGGGGTGCTGCCCGCAAAGGCACGTCTGGAGGATAAGGGGTTTCTTTCTCCATGGCGGCGCGGGTTGTCTCCTCTGTGGAAAACGCGAACGGCAGAAAACACGTCCTCACAGATTGTAAACGCCGCGGCCGTCTTCTGGGACGAGCTGCAGACCGCGTACACCGAGCGATGGAACCTGTCGTGGTCAGGCCTCTCCGCAACTGAGTGCGCCCACAAAGACAAGGCGCTTCGGGACTGCGTGGTTATCCTGGGGCTCCACTCGCTGTGGAGTGCTCGAGTGGATGCAGTGGAGTGCGCCAGGAACCCCAGGCCTACCTGGCGGCACTTCACGGCAAAGGCTGAATTGACAGTGAGCGTGTTGGGGGCATCAGATTCACACGGAGCTCCGTGACTCACTGCAAAAAGGATGCCAAGCACTGCAGCGCTTTAAAGAAAAAGAGATGCATCGCTGGCAACGGCTGTGATGTTGCCTTAGTACTTTGTAGAGACGCTTACCGTCTCTCCTTATTCTCAGCCTCTGACAGGCGTTTGTACATCCTTGCCCAGTGTTTACACTCATATGGGAACATGTTACCTTCAGACGATTCTCAGTTCATGTACTCTGATTATTACAGTGTCTCAGGATTCATGTTTTCCTGCTTGTTTGTTCGTTGTTGCCACCGTAGACCCACTTCGTTGCTTACTCTGCGGCTCAAGTGAAGGCACGCCTAAAGGTGGTTGGAGTCCCTGTGGCGACAGTATGTTACGCGTAACCAGCACTGTCACCGCATCGAGGCGTGCCACGTGCATTATGTATATATGTATGTCCTTGTAAATAAAAAATTGTGTTTGGAAAAAAAAACTTCGCGTGGTCGAGCGGTTGAGAGCCTGAGCTTCTGTTTTGAAAGTCCGTGGTTCGAATCCATAGCAAAGACGCTTTTTTTTTAGGCGAGGGTTTGATCAGATTTTTTTACAGGGTACAGACAGGGTGCCAGAGTACCCTGCGGTAACCTCAGTATCAAGGCAGCGCTGAAATTTGTTTTGCTTACAATTTCAATTCATGAACGTGCCGTCGGTACGCAACATGAAGGTTAAATCAAGTAGCAACTAAAGCAGTTGTGCGAGGTGCGTCTTCGTTTATCATTCTATCTTATTTTGTTCTGATTTTGACCGTGATGGCTCGAGATACATTCGCAGCATTTCAATATTTTGCCCGCCAACATACTTAGCAATAAATAAAGACTCCAAGTACCCGTAGTGGTCCGCATTCGATCTCTGACCTCAGCGAAGGCTCTAACCGCCCCTTCAAATAAGGTCCAACTAGAGATACACGAGGAAAAAAATACATTCTGCGTCAGGTTAGGCATCGTTAGATTCTTGGCTTATATACGCAAACGCGTGATGGTTTTGTCGTCGATGGCTCGAGATAACCACGCTAGTTTCGAGCAACGCCGCTTTCGAGCCACTCTGGGCCCTGTACGTCCGACGTATCTTAAGAAGTTTTTGCGAGTACATCCGACGTATCTTTAAAAAATATGCGGGTACGTCCCTACGTATCTTATAAATTCAACGTATCTTTAAGAAATTTTGCGGGTACGTCCCGACGTATCTTTAGACACAGCGTTTATTTTTCTAAAACGTGTCTTCCTAGCAATGCACTTGTGTTTAGTGGTGAAGCCAAATTTTAAAAATCGGTGGTTGCTTGGTTTTGGTAAGTTGGCTTTCCATATTGTATTGCGAAGTGAAGCATTGCCATCTACGGAGGGAGTATGGGGAGTCAGACAACTCCACTTTCTATTCTTTTCTCCACCACCAACCGCCTATTCCCGAGTCGCGTATACTTGCTTGCCACGCGTGGAGTCTCTCTCCCCCGTGCCATTTTTATGCATGCTTTTGATGGGGTTCAAGCGCAGGCAGGTTTGAGAGAGCAAGAGAGAGAGAGAGAGAGAGGAGAGAGCTTTATTCTTTAAACAGCCCTAGTCCGGGTCGTCGTGCCATACCCGTTCAACTGGGGAGGGATTTCCATGAAGAAATCTCGGTCTAGGTCTGCGGTCCACCTTGGTCGAGGGGTTCGGGTTGGTTTGTGAAGGTACAGTAAGATGACTGCGACGCGGGAGGGACACGGACAGCCCACGCTTTTTCCCCTTGAGTACAACTGTAATCCTTCCATGTTTCGTTCAGCTAACCAGCTGGAAATTGCGCTCAATCAGAAAGTACAAACAAACAAACAAATCGTGCACTCTTTGCGATGCACCCAATGTCGATGGTCATCCTTCTTCACGGAGTAGAAGGGCACTGACTTTTGAAGTAACGACTATTCCCCTGGAGATTAACACTCCGAATGTGCTTCTTCAGGCATATTTTGTCGTTTTATAATGCCTTGTATTTCAAAAGCATGCCTCGAGACACGGGATAGGCGGGCAACACTATGCCGCCAATGAACTTTTTATGGAATGCAACAAGCCCCGTTCTGAGCGCGCGTAGGTTGCGCGAACCTAGCAGCGGCAGATTCAGTCGCCACTGATGGCGGCTGCAAGCGGCAATGCAAGCGGCGCCATTGTATAGCCTAGCGCTACCCCTTGAAAACTGCCATCCCCAGTCTGACACGCCAGTAGAGCGTCGGTTAAACCTATTCGATAGGGTAGGGGCAGCGCGAACGCCTTCAAAATTGCCCTTCCTTGGTTCACGAGGTCGCTCCTACGCGGTGGAGCGGTGCAGCTTGGCTATACCTCAAGTGCTCCGTTTACTTCTGCGTGGACCCGTGCGCTTATTCGTGTAGCTTAAGTGTATACTTGTCTTGTCTGCTAGAGAATCGGACGGCTACTACACATTCATTAGACGGTACCCACTCTTCTGTTAGTTAATGCTTCGCAAATGTTTGCTTACCATGCGATTGCTCTCAATTGATATAAAAGAAGTCACACGTTAAACGTAGACGTCGTCGGTCCGTTCAGTCGACGCTGAAAGAATCCTTGAAATATTTTTCTTTTTCAACACTTTTTTTTAAATGAAATTAGTTTAGAATGTGGACAATAAGTGCATCGAATCCTTAGAGCCAAATATTGCTGTTCTACACGCATCAGATAACTTAGCAACTTGCTCGATTTTTATCTCTCTCTTACTCGGTGCTCTTCAAAGTTTCAGTATTGTTTGCGTGCATGAGGGACGTCACACAAGCAATACCACCTCTTTTGTCTAGATGTTTGTAATTTACAGCAGTAAATGCATCCGATCACCACCCTTAAAAAAATTCAAGCAAGACAAAGAAGAGGTGTCTGCAGCGCTGAAAAATTCCGCTCTGTCGCTCTGTGTTTGCGATGACTGTGGCTTTCGCAGCACTTTCGGGCACAAAAGAAATACAGGAAGTGTTCACTGCTTTTGCTGCATGGGAACGCGCTATAGGGGACTGGGAATTCTAGAATGCTTGAGAACTCCTGTGGTGTCACGAAAAGAGGCTATACGATCTTCGCCATCTGAGGTCGATTTGAAGGAATTTTGGTTGAGAGTGGCTTTCAGCAATAACTTTCCACTCCCAGAAACACACTTTTTATTCGGTTAAACGTTAGGACGGACGAGCAGGGGCGCCTTACGCCAGAAATTGTTTCCAGGTATTGGCCATTGAGTGGTTGTTTAATATTTGCACAGCAACGAATGCAAATTAAACTTTCTAGTCTTCCTCAGTACATTAGTTGGTTTTAAACACAAACACCAAACAAATTTACCTGTATTCGCAATTATTCTTTCTTAGTTTTCTACTTACTGTTTTCACAGGAGCACAGAAACAAAGTCAAAACAGACTCAGTTAGCCTCGCGGTTGCTCATGAGTTGTCTTTTTATGCAGACAGGGGTTTGTTATATTCAAGATTATGTTCGAGACAGGCAATGTGGCTATGTAGATCTTGACGCATACACGCATAACGTAAAGTTCACGCACCGTGAGGAGAATTTATGTCTTGTTGATGGGCGAGCTGCAACTTGACAGGAGATTCGTACTTCTAAAAGAAGGTAGTTTACACTTATACATAATTTAGTCCTTCAGCTCCATGCATCTTTTAAAAGTACCGGTTATTTGCAGAACATTACAACTTCTCACCGTGTAGTGTGGTGGCAGAACAAAGTTGCTAAAGCCACGCGTTCTTTGTTGTTCCCCCGGCGCTGTCTTGAAAGCGCTATTCTGTGGGCCAGGTTTAACGCACTGACAGGCGTATGCTGGAAAGTTTATGAGACGCATTGCCTTCGAAAGAACACACTAGCACCAGCTTACTGGTAACACGCCAAACAAAAGCAGCGCAACAGCAGACAACATGCCCAGGCAAGACACATAAACAACCAGAAAGCGTTCGCATAAATGCATACGTCGCCGCCTGTCTCAACGCAACCTTAACCCGAGGCCAACACGGCAGCGCAGACAGTTTTTCGAACCCTTCGAATTTTCGTCGCCTTCGTTTCATTGCACACCGCCCTCAGCTCATTTGCAATTCCTGCGCGCAGCTCGTAGCTTCGCAACACGCTGCCCGTAACTTTTGTGGGGGCCTGTTTTGCGTAACTCAGCCGAGAGATGGAGGGAAGAGAGGAATGAACAGCGGTAAGTCTTCAGGGTCTGCCGAAAGTATTGTGCAAGGTGCCTTTAACGTAAGGAACCCTCGCGGTGGCGTTATGGGAAAAGCGCTGTGCTCCTACATGGGACGTGGCGGGTTTCATTCCCTGTCCAACAGGCTGTGTTTTTTTTCATAGAAGGCGACATACGCAAATGGCTCTTTGTACGAGACTTCTGCGAAGGTTTAACATTTTCATGTGGTGTGAAAGGCATGTGTAACGGGATGCCCCTTGGCCCTTAACTGGACAATCTGGAAATTGTTGTAGGAAGTTTCTTACTGATCTGCTTACTTACTGGAAGTACTTACGAAATATATTATTTTGTAAGCACTTCCAGAACTCACGTTCTCACATTTGCCAGCCAGAAGTACGTGACATAGATTAGAATCAACGAGGAAACAATTGGCCCCGTACCTCTTGTTTCCCTTCAAATGACGTCGAAAGACAATAGCCTTTCTGCCGCCCCTGCCACGCAACACTCACCTCATCCCCCCTCCTCTCCTCTCATTATTTAAGACAACTTGTTGAGCTGGTTGGTTTATTTCTGCAGTAAATAGAATAGCGCGATAAAAGGACGAGAACGAAGGTAGGCGCGAACGACGAATATGTCGCCTGTATATGTCGTTCGTGTCTATCTTCGTCCTCGTCTTTTTAGCGCCCTATTCTACTTACTCCCATTTTTACCCTGCTGTTCCCATCCACTGCCGCCCTTCACCACCATCATTTGACAACTCCTCTCGTTCTCTCGTTACCCCCTTTATCGCTCCTTTTCCTATACTTGCTCTTCCCCTTATACCCTCCTTACTCTGGCTTTTCCTCTTTTTCCCAACCTCCTCTCCGTCGATCCCCATGTCCTCCTTTTCTCGCCTCCTCATGTTCTAACCTTCCTGTTCGCAATTCAAATACTCTTCCATATCGCACTCCTCTCTTATTTTGTCCTATTTCCACACTCTCTTTCATATCTTTTCATTTCTCTACCTCCTGTCTTTCCTCGTCCCTTTCCCCCAATTCTCATTACCATTTCCCAATCACCTTCCTACCCCTCCGCCCCTCTCTTACCCTCATAATTTTTTCGATACCCGTTCCTCTCTTCTCCGACCTTCCCATTTCCCTCCCACCTCTTTCCTGCCCGTCCCCCCGCTACACATTTAGTGCGCAAGCGCTCGCTGGGAGGGTCGACCCCAACAAGCCTGTGCGCGTACTCCAAAGCATAGAACAGCGTCACAAACCAGCAGAAATTATTGTGCAACTCATTACAAGCAGGAATTTGTGCTGTCTGATGCACACTCCTTGAAGAGAACAAGCTACGCCGATTTTGACTCGCTTAAAGACGAAAATGATCTAAGGAGTCTTTCTTGCTTACCTACAACGATCTGCATCAAATCTCCCCACAATTCTTCCAGAACCTCTTTTTCTTCCATCTATCTTTACCCCCTTCATTTTCTCTCATCATGCTACACTTATATAATCTTGAGGATCCCCAAGCCTCCCCCTCTCGCTCCCTTCATATTCACCAGCACCACTCGCACGCTTCTCCCTGTAACTGACTCCTTTCTTACCTGTCTCCCTCCTGCTACGCGTTCTTGCTCATCCTACTCTCCCTTCTCTATTTCCCTGTTTCTCAATTCCATTCCATCTCCTACCTTTTTTCTTCCCGCTATGCTATGCGATGCTATGCTACATTCGCTCCTTCTATACAACGCTCTCTCCTCTCTTTCTCATCTCTTTTCACCTTCCCACCCAACTCCGTCAACAAAGTCACGTGACTCCCCCCTGGGTCACGTGACGCCACCGGTGATTCATGCGTAGGCCACTAGTTGGTGACCGTCCACCCCGGTGTGTCACTAGTAATTTGTGAGTCCCGAGTCTCTGGTTGATGATTCACCCATGGTTCACGTGACCTCGTAACTCACTGATTAGTCACCAGTGGCGAATCTCTGACCAACCAATTCCCAGTGTACTGGCTGAACCCACAGACAGACAGAAGACAGACAGACAGACAGACAAAACATTTTCCTTTTAGGTAGACCAAAAAATACCACCGGTTTCAAGAAAACCTTCCGGCCATTATATCATTATTACTCAGTCGTGCGGGAAACATCCCCCGTTACCTTCGAGACAGTATGTCTGAGCATGAATTTATGCTTTTCACCCTTTCTTTGGAGGAGACGTCGTATATTCTACCATGCCTAATGCTACGGCTCATCACGATTGCAAAAGCAAGATGAAAGAGTGATAAAGATTTATGTTACTGTCCGGTTTGGAGGCGCGCTTTCGCTTTATCGAGGACGAAACCCTTATTGGTGTGTCGTCCCCAGCTACGCTATAAAATGTGGTCTTTCCATCTAATATGTATGCGCGGGAGATCAAGAAGCGTTCTAAGTCAAATGCGCAAAAGGCCCACGCACCGACGCAATGCCGACCATTAACTATACGGCCAGTCGAACAAGGCGTCCTGCCGCCTTGCACAGGAACCTTTACGTAGCTAGACTTCGCAGCTTGTATACACGAATGGTACGACCGTCATCACTTCCCGCCCAAAGTTCGGCCGTCGGTGCTCGCTTGCTGCCCGTGGCCTTTCTTCGTCAGAAAATCGCCAACGCCCGCGCTCGGAATAAGGAAACTTTTTATCTTCTTCGTAATCTAGAGGCGTCCGCACCACATAGATGGATCCCACGCAGTCATGTTAAGAAGAAAAAAAAACTGCGGTATATAAGGACTCGTAAATAAGGTTTGCGGGCATATATACATTTATCCACTGCTAGTGCAAGGCCTCCGCGGCTGTCGGCCAGCAGCTCTATCATTGTCACAACTCGGGCCCGGCAACATAAGAAGCCCCGCCAATATTAAACTACGCCTGTGGCGTGGTACGGTCAGCCGAGTCTTGCCTGCCCACCTCCTCCTCAAAAAGAAAAAAAGAAAAGATATGAGGGAAAGACAGATAGATAAAATAAACGACTGAGAAAAATCGACTTTTTATTTCCGGCGGCCTTCCAGAGCGTCTCAGAAGGAACTATTCGCATTGATAGACTAACCGTCTGCCAGATATATCAAGGTCTCTTGCTTCTTCTAGGGATAGGAGTGGAAGGGGTCTGTGAAGGAGGGCGTTCTTTTTTATAATATCTAAAGCCGAACCGGCCAATGGGGAACGCGGTCAACTTGTTTAGCTAAAGATTAGCAATTTCTCACGATATTCATCCTCTTGTTTATGCTGTAACTGAGATGGCTTTAAAATGAATGGTTTGCAAACTAGTCCCCTCTTATAAAAATTATGTTACTGGTTTATTCAGGCCAGTTGGCGATACAAGAAAAGTAAGCGTGGGCTAAAACGGATTAACGTCATCCGTAACTGTTCCTTTTTTTACGAATTTGTTCAAAGTGACTCTTATTTTAGCATTCAAGTAAAGAAGGCAGCAGTGTCAGTAGTTTAGAGAACTAGCGCGAGCACCGAAAGTGGTGAGCACGGCGAAGTGCGGTTACGCCTCACAACACAGAGAGGGGCTTTTCGAAATCTACCGTGATTCGGCCTATTTATTGCAGATATTGAATCAACTGCGCTACCCACTTGCGATAGAGATCATAGAATACGTTGCGAATTGGGAGGTCACATTTATTTTTGCTTCTTTTGCTGTCTTAAAACGCGTTTCAAAATTTCGTACATGGGTTATAAAATCGATTAGCCAGGCTACGTAACTGTAAGACCAGGTGAAATGCAGCAGTTTTCTACCACTCCGTAGCTTACTCGTACACAAAAATGCACAGGTTAAGTAGACGAAAATTCAAAGAAGTATTGTTACCCTAATTCTGTCACTTTTCGCTGTAATATTTCTGCGCTCAGCTAAACTGCCTAAAACTTCAGTCCTACCGCATACATCAACAGAAGATTATAGCCACGGTCACCAGCTTTAGAGGCATGTCCGTAAAAGAAGAATATTGTCTTGTTTTTTTTCTTCTTCTTTTTTTTTGCTTAGCTTTAATTACGTGGGCACACCCAGCCTTCCTTATCGGGAAGTTTAGCGACTTTCAGAAATTAGGCCATCACCTTTTGAAGTTTTGCTGGAAGATTCTGTCAACGCCGCTATTTTCGTTCTGCCGATTCTGTCAGGACTTCTGAGTACAACAATGGTGGACAAATTTCTCTAAGTGCCAATGTGGCTCGATCCTAGCTCTAAGTGTTAGGATCTAGGCAATGTTTTGCTCGCGAGGTTTTTCTTTCGCTAGAGGGCTAGGGTTCAGCAGTTTCATAAGAAGCTGTGTCTGGAGTGCCGTCCGACGGTACTGTAAGACCTCCACTATATCGACATCCACCGGCGTTTTGTAAAAAAAATGCCGCGTTTTGCACTACATTGTTCTACATAAGGTAAAGATGGGTAACCTAACCAATACTAACGTAACATGACCTAATAAACACAAAGCAATAATTTGAAACACCGAACCTGAGCCGTGACAATTATAGTTCAATTTAAAGCCGCAGTTGTCGTCGTCGTCGTCATCATCACCGCCACCAGCATCATTATCGCCAGATACGTGCCACGCCAGCGCTATTGATTCTGAGGACGGTGGCTGCAACGGCGATGGTGAAGGATGCCCCAATCATCGGCCTACCCGATGCTTCACTGCGGTATCTACTCCGCCATCGAGAACATTACTCGGGCTGAGCTCGTCGCCTTGATCGGCGCCTGCACTGGCATATGTTCCGCTGTCTACGCCGGCCCCCGCACCGCCGAGCCCTACTGCAAACCGGCCGACATTCTGAGTGCGGGCAGCGTTCTTCCCGGTAAGGTGGAATCCAGTGGTAAGCTCGAGTGCGAGCGGATGCGAAACTTCAAGCTGCTTCAGGAGCGTGTGGAAAAAGCGGGCCAAGGCAAAACAAGTTCCCCGAAACGTCTTCCCACAGGCCACTACCGCGACTACTGCGAACTGATGGAATCGTCTGAGGAACTCCTACGCGGCTGGACAGCAGGGGACGGGAGAAAGGTGTCCGAGCAGGCCCACTGTCCAGCTGGAAAAGGACACTCCAGGCGCGAAGAGATAGAGCGCATGCGCGCGCTGCTCTTTCAGGAGGGAGCTTCAGCACAGGGCCACCACTCGGGCGGCAGTAGACGCCAGCGACCCGAGCAGTGTGTTAAAGCGGGCCAGATGAAAGACCTCAAAGTGGCTGGGAGCGAAGAGCGGAACACGTCCCGTTCAGTTCTTTACTGAAGCTCTGCGCAGGCGACACAACAGACAAGGCTCAAGGGGTGGGCATGATCGACGAGGCCCGGGACGTGCTCCGTCCGCTTAGGGGCGACTGCCTCCAAGAAGCAACGTTACCTAGGAACAGGGCACCCGACTCTTAAATTGATGTAAAGAGCGCCTGGCCGAGGCCATTGAAACGATGTAATTGTGAAGTGATTATTAAAAAAAGGATGTGGAATGGAACCATGTTTTAGGACTGTAATCCATTTAGGTTGCAAGTGAGGGAGATGTCATGTTATTTGTACTGAGAAACACCCAAATTTGTTCGTGGGCAATGCTCACTAAGTGCGTTTATTTTGTAACAGTTAAGGTTTCGGACGTCGATAATTTTTCTCTGAGGGCGAAGGCCGAGGGAACGCCGTTTTTATATCTCCCAAGCCGAGAGGTTGGGGTGGGGGTAGGTCAAGCGAAGAGCTGGTAATATTTCCGGGTCCCCAAGAGGGTCAATCTAGGGACGCACTATTAAAACGGTGAGCGTCATAGGGTGGGGAAGGCGGGGGAGGGGGCTTTGCAAATTGCTGCACATGTCAAGCGCGTATCACACCGAGTGAAAAAGGCCAAAATAGTGCCCTTTCACAAGTGTAGTTGCGGACATAGGGTTTCACAATTCTACGAAATTCTATGGCTGCGAGGGCCTGTTTTGGGCTTAACCCAGCAACGGGCATACCCTAAGGTCAAGAGTTCGGTACCTGGTAACCTTTGATCGTGACACGCATCCACGCACCTGAGTGGCCGAGAAGTGCGAGAAGCAAGGTCAATAGTTTTAATATATCCACCGTTGTCATACTTGTCGGCAAAGGATTGCCACGATGCCAGGTACGACTGTCCTTGGCTCAATCATGGGTTCAATGCCTGCTTTATCGTTTCTCTTCTCGCTATCTGGACACTTCTGTGCTGTGTCTTTCTCACATTACAGCGCCGTACTTTTGTGGATGGTAGTGGTGGTAACACGCATTTTTATTTACAGAGGGTATAATGACCATGTTACGCCTTGGTGAACTTTGCTGCTAAGGGAAATGGGATAGGTTATGAGAACTCAAAAAAAAAATAAACGTTTCTTTCATGCAGCCTGAGCCAAAGTTGAATTCAAACTACTTCGACCGTGTCGTTATGGCGCAATAGAATAGACGTCACTATCACAAAGCGAGGGACCCAGGTTCAATTTCGGCCGCGGGAAACGTTGTATTTTTATTTTGAGGCGCTTGATCTACCTTTATGGAAACTAATAATCGTAATCATGTACCTCTGCTACGATTCAGCACACCGCTACTTTGTGCGCGCCTGCAACTTGGTGTAGTACGGTGAAGTTCTCCTGGGCTTTGCCGGATAGCCCACCTTCGTCGAACATGTTACAGCGTGCGCCTGCCGAGCGGTGCCTGCTGACGACGACTGATGCCGCGGCAGCTGCAAAAATACAAAACAAAGTGTTCTAGTGAAGGCATGTAGAGTCGTACATCTGAGAGGACGCCTCTCGCCGAGATCTTTTCTCCCCGCTTTCCTAGACTCCATGTGCACCCATACCATCGAGTCTCACAGACCCGGAAAAGAGTGTTCATGTGTACCTGTACTATGTTCGAGCCGTGTGCAAAGCACTGAGAAAGCGGTGAAACGGTTGACGCTTCACTGCTCTCAGTGACCGATCTTAGAGCGCTTAGGGCTCTGTTAAGGAGTGCTGTTCTGTTCGAGTCATGCTGTAAACTCGCCCGGAAGGGTGCTCTTCCTGTGTCGTCGCTCTTCATCTCAGCCATGCAGTAAAGCAGTTTAGTTTTGGCTTCGGCTTTTTGTCGTCAACACCAAGCCAGTGAGAGAGAGAAATATCTTTAATGGGAAGGTGAGAGAGAGAGAATAAACTTTATTTCGAGGAATATCAGTGATGACGAATCTTGAAAATGGTGCTGGTGGTTAGATCGCTTTGATGGCTGTCAGCTTGAACAGATCAGCGACCTCGGCAGCCCTGGCGACCAAGCGGGCCTGTAGGGGGGGGGTCCGAGCTGCGCAGCGCAGCCTCCCACCGCTCCTCGGAGGGTATTTCGGGAAAGGGGTTTTTTGGGCAAGCCCACATGATATGGGATAGTGTGGCCTGAGGTGAGGTCAGCCAGGCTAGGCGCCCGACTTGCTACACCAAAGGGGAGTAAAGGTGTGATGAAAATATATGAAAAGAACTCTTACTTACACATGGATGCTCAAACACACAGACGCACACAAAAAAGTACACACACAATCAGGCGATACAGACACGTTTCTGAGAGTTCATAGCTCACTGTCAAGTCCAGTGTTTCGGTGGAACGTTGAGATCGCCTTCGTTGCGCGACTTGCCATGCCTGTTTTAAGCCAGGGCCCAAGGAGATGCTTCCGAGAGATCTGGGCGGACAGCTGCTTCTGCTCACCGTTAGTACACCCCGCTACCACAACATAACGGAGGCGGCGGAGCCTGGTTCGGGGACGCCATCGCCGATGTAACACACCCCATTGTGTAAAGTTGGCTTTCTTGCAGTGTGTTTTCGTTTACGGTCGCCATCAGTAAGGCGAAAAACGCTTCGCTTTAATAATGGCTTTAAAGGGGTTGTGAGTTAAATGAGTAAGACCCGGACTAAAAATCAGAAGTGTTGCTTGTGAACAGAGAACTTCGCTGGACGCAGCTTCCCAGTGAATTGACGAAGAAGATTGAGGAGTCAACGTCGTCATCAACCCTAAAGCGCCTGCCGCTCATTCGTTAAGCGCAAGTAATACGACTCATATCAACCGCGCTGGCGCTGGCGTAATCATTCAAATGACCTTACGTTGTACCGAGCAAAGCTGAGATCGGCGAAATTCTTTGCACTGCGTATTTCGTTAGTTCCCACGATTCCCGTGTAATAAATATCTCAGGCGGGACGTTTCACGCGAGAAACCAGCCGCCAGAGAAAGCTTTATCTTAATCAAAACAATGATCTATTTATTATACTGTTCTTTTCTTTTTTGGCGAAAAAAGAGGGTAAGTGCTGATGTGAGCTGTTTGTGTGATTTACATTAAATATACGAAAATGTGAATGCATACTTGCCTGCATGTATAAATTTTTGCGCGTATGTATGTTTGTATTTTTGTTTATTGCTCTTCATTTCATAATTAATTCACAATTTCAGACTTTACTTCATTCGCTTTACCTTTATTAGTAAAAACAGGCTAATTTTATGCTAGTCCGACTGTTTCGGCAATACTCTATATCGCACCAATTTTAAAAACCAAGCGAACCATTCACACCGGGCAGTAATAGCCTATACACACTACTGGAGCTGACAAGCTTATCCTGCTGCTGGAACAAAAACAAAACAAAACGGAAAAAAGAACTCAGGCTGGTGGTGTGTTTCCCCCTCCCCCTTTCCCCCTCCCTGCCCGATCTAATTTGGTCTCCACGGCGACAAGACATGCCGACGCTGTAGCCATAAACAACGTTAAAAAAAGTATTACGGCCCACTACAGCCTGTCTACTGTAATCTGAAGCCCGTAGAGCCTCGTTCTGGCCAACAGCCTGATTAGAGCTTGGTTTCAAATCTGTCTGGCATTATTCGTCCCACCCGCTTGTAATTGATCCCGTGAAGAACACTGAGGAGAATTTTGTTGCTTTATTTAAGGCCTCGTATAATAGTAGTAATTAGTTTTCCCTCCAACCAAAGCGTCGCATACAAACAAGAATAGCGCTAGCGGTAAAAAAAAGCATAAAAATGAACCATGTGTAATCTTGTTTAAAACAAAGGACAACTTTTTTGCACGTTTTATTTGATTCCGGGCTGCTCCATAGCAACCACGTTTAATGAAACTCGCACCCCTATTTATTACGATGCCTTCCATGCTCGAATGAAATGTAATTACTGGTTCGCGTGATGTCATCAGCTTTTCAGGCCGGTGTTATTTATTCATGTTTAGCCACTCTCCCGATGGATCGTTGACTTCCTCGCTCCCAGCAATAATTAACGGCTGCAATACTGTACCCTCCGATATATGAATTATCTATCACGAAAACGTATTCATTCTGTAAGAGTATATTCGAACTTTGCCACCATGGATGTCCAGATATTCAAGCGTGCCCAAGCAAGACGCTTTAATATACAGAAGAACGATTTGATTAGTTTCCCGCAAACTCAAATGGAGAACGATTTGATTAATAAATTACCACACACGCGACAGGAAAATGGTGGCCTTAGCCCCACGCTGTGTTCGCACAGCTTAAGTACGAACACGGCAATGAAGTCTGCTTCATTGCAGTCTTTTTGAGCAAGATGCGTGAGGGCGAAATGCGGTACCGTTTGTCAGCTGGCGATGAATATTAGACGATGTTCACAAATAGCCGTGTTTACATGGCACAGATCTATGTTATTTATCGTTTTGGCATCAGTTCGAAATGATTTGACTCCATGACCTGCAAATGCTGATATATGGCGGCCGCATTTGAATTTAGGCCGCGTGTTTCTGGTGCCACTGTCGCAAGTCGGCTAAATTCCTACGGTTAAGTCGCACCACCGATTTCTCGCGTTCTTAAAGCTTTTACTTCCGATCCGGCACAAAGGCACGGGCGATAGCAGTCAAGCAGCCATTGCAAGCACGTGCATGCTGGAATGGCCGTGCCCGCGAAGTGTGAACAGCAAGGCCGCATCTTCCACTAATCGAGCAAGCTCACTTGAGGAGGCACAGCTCGGAAATACAAAAATTAAGCCTCCTTTTGGGTGAAGCAATGAGGTGTTCGCTGCCAAAAACAAAAAAACAAAAAGAGAAACGGACCGACCGGTACTGATGATGATGATGATGATGATGATGACGATTAGAGTCTCTTGAAAAACATAACAATATTTATTCTAACGTTTCGACCGGGGGCCGGTTTTTTTTCAAAGATCTTTGAAAAAGACCGGCCCACGGTCGAAACGTTAGAATAAATATTGTTATGTTTTTCAAGGTGACTTCTCTCTCGTACTGTTAACCTTATAGCCAAGAACCTTTTCTCTTAACTATATGTATATATATATATATATATATATATATATATCTATATACGTATATCGTATCATATTTCTATATATATTTATATAGATGGTGATGATGATCTTTATATATATATATATATATATTATTATCTATATATATCATATATGTGTGTGTGTGTGTGTGTGTGTGTGTGTGTGTGTGTGTGTGTGTGTTTGTAAAACGCACGCACCCACACGCACCGCGCACAGACGGACGCATGCACATCAGCGGGTTCTGGAAATTCGGACGGTATTGCTGGAACTGTCTGCTAGCAAGGACTCTCCCACCCGGACTTTATATCATTGGGACCATTTTCTGCTTCCCGCCACGCCATAGGCACGTATCAGCGACCGTGTTAGTATGGCTATGCAGGTATATCTTCATTTTCTCCCGCCTAGACGTGACGTTGCGCCACTTCCGGGGAAAGCCCGAGACGGACGTTTCGCTTTTGCTACCCCGTAGAAACCATAAACGAAGCCAGCATATGGCACGCACTTTATTTCCCTTATTCAGGCCACGTCCACCGATGACCTGCAAGCGTGTATTGAGTAGTAGACTTCGTCATTAACCATGAAATGTCGGTACAGACATTCGGCTGCCTAGGTTGCATAGCGCCGGCGACACAAAGCATATTTCATATCTGAAGGGAGAACGACAGCGGGTGCCCATGGCCTCGCTAGCGACGAACAGCGCGCGAGGGGAAGATAGGACGAGAAAAAGAAGAAATACAGACATTTCCCCTCCGAAAATTGCCGGTCGTTGAAGCAGCTTATCCACGTGCAGGGTATCGCCGTTCATGGTCTGTCGCTATGCGAGGGGTTAGGTGATAGTTGCGCCAGATCTAAAAATATGTCTCGATACATCGCCCACGGGTCTTCCGCATAAGCGCATTTGCGCCGGTAGACTAGCTTGTACCGTACCGGGACCGCTCCTTCACCCTCATCTGTTAACGTGACGCAGCTATGAAGTTTATTCACGATGGAAATGCAACAGCGCAATAAAGACGAGGGACAGGGAAGAAATCCACAAGACGGGCGCTGACTCACAACTAGTATTTTATTGAAAAGGAACACAAATTTATAGCCGAGACGTACAATCTGATGTGGTGAAAACAAAAAAAAATTGAAACCTTTGATAAAACCGCGTAAAGGCTTGATAACAGTTCACAGAGTTACGTTGCATCTAAAAAAAGCTTTTTTTCCCGTCGTACAGCGTCAGACGAGGCTGGCTTAAAAATCCTGCTCACCTCTTGCTGATGCGATAAGCTTCAACAACTTCTCGTGTCAGCTGGTCCTTATGTGTGAACAAAATGTCGCATCCATCAAAAACACGGCTTGCAGCCACATGATCAGCAGTGGGCTGATAAGTGGGAAGAGGTGTCTTTCGTTAGATTATTCAAATGTTCCCTCAGGCGCGTCTTGACACATATACCCGATTGACCAATACACACTCTTCCGCAATCGAGTGGCAACCGGTACACCACACCCGTACGACAGGGCACAGACTTGTTATCGTGGTTGATGCTGCGGCCTCTTCTTGATTTTCTCGGCTTGTGATCTATCTTCCCTGGCATGGCCGGGCAGACACGGCTAAGCCTGAGTGGGGCTGAGAATGCGACATGCACCCCTTATCTTCCTGCTAAATTCTTTAAACCATGTGATAAGCGGTACACGTATGGAATCACTGTTATTTTCTCCTTTTTATCTTGTTTTTGCTCATGGTCTGGTTTGCGTCTGACAAGTTTCATTAGCCTTTCGCAGGATTGCTTAATGGCATTCTCGCGGTATCCGGCTGCTTCAAGCATATTAACCTGGGCTTCAAAACTGACCCCAAACTAATGCACACACGACTTTGTTAAGGCTGATCGGAGCGTGTTCCTTAATATGCCGTTCTTAATTTTTTGGAATGGGCGGATTTACAGTCTAGGAGTGGCTTGGATGATCGGGGGCTATACCCAAAACATACATATATCCTTTTTAAACTTTAAGTTAAGGTCAACGTATTGTAGGCTATGCTACTTGGGAACTTCTACCGTGAAGTTAAGCCACGAACCATTCGCCTTGAAAACTTCTAGAATCTCAGCGACTTTGTTGCGGTAATATGCCACGTCCGTGAAAATCACGAAATCGTCCACATATCTAAATATCTTTTCGAGAAGTCCGGACAGACAACTTTCAATTTTCTTATCAACCAAACTCAGAAAGATTTCGCTCAAAACCGGTGCCACTCTAGACCCAATGCATTCCCCTGACCTCTGTATGTACAGGCTATTTTGCCAACCCACGAAAGTGGATCGCAGGAGAAGCCAAGTGGCTCCAGAAAGCCCAGGTTAATATGCTTGAAGCAGCCGGATACCGCGAGAATGCCACTACGCAATCCTGCGAAAGGCTAATGAAACTTGTCAGACGCAAACCAGACCATTAGCAAAAACAAGATAAAGAGGAGAAAATAACAGTGATTCCATACGTGTACCGCTTATCACATGGTTTAAAGAATTTAGCAGGAAGATAAGGGGTGCATGTCGCATTCTCAGCCCCACTCAGGCTTAGCCGTGTCTGCCCGGCCATGCAGGGGAAGATAGATCACAAGCCGAGAAAATCAAGAAGAGGCTGCAGCATCAACCACGATAACAAGTCTGTGCCCTGTCGTACGGGTGTGGTGTACCGGTTGCCACTCGATTGCGGAAGAGTGTGTATTGGTCAATCGGGTAGATGTGTCAAGACGCGCCTGAGGGAACATTTGAACAATCTAACAACGAACGCCTCTTCCCACTTATCAGCCCACTGCCGAGCATGTGGAATCAAGATGGATGCGACATTTTGTTAACACATAAGGACCAGCTGACACGAGAAGTTGTTGAAGCTTATCGCATCAGCATTAGGCGAGCAGGATCTAAGCCAGCCTTCTCCAACGCTGTACGACGAGGAAAAAGCTTTTTTTAGATGCAACGTAACTCTGTGAGTGGTTATCAAGCCCTTTACGCGGTTTTATCACAGGTTTAAAATTTTGTTTCTTTTCACCACATCAGGTTGCACGTGTCGGCTATAAATTTGTGTTCCTTTCTAGTAAAATACTAGTTGACAGTCAGCGCCCGTCTTGTGAATTTATTCTGTGTCCCTCGTCTTTATTGCGCTGTTGCATTCCATCATCAATACGTACCAACCCGCCCAACTTCCCATTTTGTTGCAATGAGTGAGTGAAACACTTTATTAAAGACGGGAGGCCATGAGGCCCTGCGGGGAAGTAAGAAATGGGGAGGGAGAGGAGAAAGGGAAAGGTCACAATTCACACAATGTACACTTTTCTAGTCTTGGGGTCCAATTCACAGAAGGCACAGTTCACTCAGTCAGTGGCAATGTCGCTGTTGATATTGGACGTGGATGAGCATGGTCAGTCCGAGACAGTCTGTAAGACCGCTACACCAATTTGTAGAGACCGTTTTCAAGGGCGTATTGCGTTATTATGTCTAAAGTAGCGGGGTCGTCACAGACATGACTAACGTGCTCCAGTTCAGTCACAGGTGCAGGACCCCTACTGGTAGCAGCTTATGGGGGTTACGGAAGAATACAGGACAGATCCAAATTAAGTGGAAGAGATTTGGTATGGCAGCACTATTACAGTGGGGGTATCGGTGCAATTGAGAGCCTGCAGGGGCTGACCAGTTATGTATAATGTGCGGTGTATACGCTGCATTTGCATACACTTTATTCGCGAATACCTCGCCCGGACGCGAGAAGGGCTTGAGCGGTGCAATTATGCCAGCCGGTGTTTCATCTTGTAAACGCTTCCTGCTTTCTTTCTTGAGGAGCCTTAGCTGAAGTTGCCAATCTGCTTGGAGGGGGAAGCGGGGGGGAGTTCGTCTTCCGTACTCCTTGCGTTGTAGGCGTACCTACTCGAGACAGAAAATTAGATCAACTATGAATGAATGCTGCTGGAATTTCACCGTCAGCTGAAATATGTTTGATTGATAAGGTTGGTTGAGTAAAATTGATTGATTAAAATCGCTTAATGATTGTAATTGTTTTTTAATATTATATACTTGATTAGCCACTTCATCAAGTTTTGGCCCATGCCCGTCATAAGCACGGGCGTAGCCAGGAATTTCGTTTGAGGAATTTCGTACCCTCAAGTACTCGCGCATCGTCATCATCATCATCATCACCATTCATTCCTTAATTAATTCTTTCACTGAGTATGTCCACTGCGCGAAGGCCTTTCCCATAAAAGCCCAACTGCTCCTGTCCTGCGATGCCCGAATGCATTCCTTCCCGTCAATTTTTTTCTACTATCTTATCGCTCTTGTATCTCCCTCGTTTGTTTTTCAGTGTACCTTCGGTATTCTAAGTTATCGTTCTCCTCCTACTTCTAGTCATCTTTCTTGGTAGCCACGCCGTTATTCTTTTCGTCCACCCGTTGTCAGTTTTCGGATTACACGCTCAGCCCAACTTCGCTTTTTTTCTCTTAATTTGAGCTAGGGTATCCTTACAGAATTTGCACCCTAATCCAGACTTTTGTTTCCTATGTCTAGGTGTTACTTCTATCATTATTTCTTCCATACTTCCGTCAAAAGCGTCCCAAAAAGTCACCCGCTGGTGCCTTGATTGCTAATCCGTGTCAGGACTGGGCTTTAGCGGCTGAAATTAGTCGATACGTTCAATGAGGCAAACAACAAGGGCGAACACAGGCCAGTTCGGGTCCTGACGTCCGGTGTAAATTTAAGGAGTTCGTTGGAGCGAGAAGCCTCGTTACACGTGACCGAGTGCCTCTTCCGGTCGATTGAAAAAGACCCTTATTGCGGGCGACTAACTGAAGCGATGAAACGTTCCCCCAGACCATAATTAATGCTTGACGGTCGCTTGCATTCCGCTCGAATCACATTAAAACTTTTCCAAGCATCGAAGTGCTTCTCTGTAAATGACGCTGGAAGACGGTAGCGGTTCTGCCACCCCTGCCACTTCACGCTCCCTCCTGCTCCCACCCATCACTCTCTTTCCCTCCGTTCCACCCTCGCTTACCCCACTCACCCTCCAAACTTATGGCCGCACGCTCGACTCCTGTTCCCCTCTACGTCCTCGCAGTCCCTTTCCTCTGGCACCTCCCCTTTTGCCCGACAGTCCCTCACTCCTACTACCGTCCCATTGCCCAAACTGCCCTTTCACCCCGGTCCCCTCCCTTAACATTGTACCCATCATATGTCCTTCCTCTTCCCCATCCCTCCCATCGTGCTGTACAATCTCCTTCCCCTCTCCCTCCTCTTTCTTCACCCTCTGCCGTTCTTTTTTCTCCGTAACAAAGAAAGCTGGGCGAGTTGGTGAGGGTGCATGGTGAAACGGAGCGCGAAAAATAACGACAATCAGGAGGAACAAATACAACGGGACGGAGCGCTACCCACAACGGGAAGCGCTCCGTCCCGTGGCATTTGTTCCTCCTGGTTGTCGTTGTTTTTCGCGCTCCGTTTCACCATGCATCCTTTCTCCGCACCCTCCTGACATCCACTAGCACCTCTCTCTGGTTCCTTCCCTTCCCCTTCTATCCTTGCCCTCTCCCCGTATCCTCGCTCCCATTGTCCTCCTCCTCCTCCTCGCCATTAACGTACCCTGCCCGCTCACTGTTTACTTCGAAGCAACCCATCTTTCCCTCTCCCTCGTCTAACCCTGCCACCATCGCCAACTGTCCTCCATTTCCTTGCCAACTCCCTTCTCATATTATTTTCTCTCCTTACCAACTTCACCATTCCTTAGCCGACTCCTCTCTCCGGCCCCTTCCCAATGCCTCCTCCTCCCTTTTCTGCTCCGCTCCCGAAACACCCGCTACTACCATTTCCCAGTTGGTCAGTAACCTCGTAGAAAGCGGGCTCACCAGTAACATTTCTGACTGATTCGAGTTACTGACAGACAGGCAGGCAGGCAGGCATACCAATATTTTCGCGGTTAGGTAGCCCAAGAAAGTCTTGTCTTTAAAAAAGCTGCGACGACACTTAAGCTTTAGCTTATGATACGGGAATGCGGGAACGTCACTTCTCGCTAACTTATGCCGCCAAGTCGTGTCGGTGAGTTTAGTGGTGCTGGGTGTGGCTCCTGAGTTTTGACCTTTTAGCTAGACTTTGTTCGCTGCATTTATCCTTGAAGTAGCATCGCGGCAGGGGTTTGTAACGCTTTGTTTCGCAGACATCACTTTTCCGAGCGACGATGCTACTTTCCCGTACTAATACAGTGATTTGCGGCTGCCCTCAGACGATGTGGACGCAGATGACAACCTTCATGCCTTTGCAATGCTGTTGCTGCATTTCTATACAACTGGTACAAACTTTCGCGTTTAGGCAAGCTTGAGCCATCTGCTGTACCGCCATGCACTGAACCGCCCGCGAGGCAGCGGCCAAGCACGTGCACAGAACCGTGATGACCGTCCGCAGAATTTTGCTGGCGAGTTCCGCCCACGGGCTGTTTGGTTAAGCGATATTCGCATGCCTTCCTTTTTTGAAGCTCTGGACTGGCTGACACACAACATCTTACTACGCTTACAAGCGATGGTGGGAGTCACGGCACCTCTCGAGGCGGCGTGCGACTGGCGCGTCGGCAGAGGCAAGCCGCGCTTCGACTTGAGCGGTGCGATGACAGCGCTGCCACAGCCGCGAACTCTCCCGTCCTTCGCTCTCTTTAACAGCGAAGCTGTTTAGCAAATCGTAACTTTTTGTGTCCATAGTTAAAAATATGAAGAAATTGCTGAGCGCGCGCAGGTGACCGCAAGCCTCGCGTCGACCAGCCGACAGTTAACTAAACCAAGAAAATGCCCAGCGCTTGTGTGTGCGTGCCTCGTAACGACCTCCCAGCGTCCCCGGCAGACGTTTGTCAAGCCAAGCATACCCACTTAGGTATATTTGACAAGATTGGGCAGAAAAACAAAACAAAACAAACAAACAAAAAAACTCCAGCGTTCGCTGTAATTCTGGCAACACCTGCTGGGAAGGAGAAAGACTCCAGCGCTCGCCGTACTCGTGGCAAAACTTGCTCGGACCGAACAAGACAAGCGATAGCGCACTCCCCTCCAAGGTGATGCGCAATGATTATCACTGCCAAAAAAATGAAGGAAGCTCACACTTATGGCAACAGTGATGGAGTAAAGGTCGTTGCGGCAGCGAAGGAGGAGCAAATCGGCTGTAATCGTGAACCTTCGTGACGGTCGTGAAGGTTGCGTACAGCTTCGCTACCTTCAAGTCTCACGCCTTAGTGTGAGCTTCCTTCATTTTTGTTTCGTTGCGTTGGCGGATCGACGGCGAAAATTTTTGTCTACATGCTCCATCTATTCCTTTCCCAATAAATGAAACGGCACCTTCTTGACCAGTTTCAAAGATTCCTCAAATGTAGCAACATTCCTCGCGGCGGCGGAGCGCCGCAACAGTTGGGGATCAGACAGAGAAAGAAGAGAGTTCCATTCCCCTCCCAAAGACAAATGCATTTTTGTGTCACTAGTACGAATGGGACCTATTGCCACGGGCCGCATAAAGAACAACCCAGGGAAGACGAAAGAACCTTTTTGCGTAAGCCGTCAAAGTAAACAAAAGCTTTTCTCATTTTGAGACATGCCGTACCGAACGTATAGACAACGCCTATCGAGCGTTGCTCCCATCGCACCTCGAGACCAAGCCCTGCGGGGTCACATTAGTTCGTTGCATAGCGTGCATTTCTAAGCGAACAACCCAACTAACATGAGTCTCGCTTCCTGTCATTACGTCCCTGTGTTCTAATAGAGCCTGCCAGTAAAGACACTTGTCTCCTCACCTCAGCAAAGCTTCTACAGCTGCCGCCAACAGCAACGCAAGGAGGGGCGTTCCCGTCTCCACACATCGCCGACTGTGACGCTTTGTTTTCCAAACATTTTTTTTTTTTGTGTGGCGTCGCAGCGTTTGTAACAGCCACCCAAAAGGTCGGCACCCTTGTTTGCCTCATGAAGCGTTGTGCATGCGATAGCGGCGGCTCTCCCGCTGCCGCCTCTTAAGGTTGCGGTCATTGACTTTGCCTCGCGGAGAGAAAACACCACCGCAGGCCTGCACAGCTTGTGAGGAAGATATCTTGGAAAAGGTTCCCTCAAGGCTAATAACATGCAAATGATTACCAGCGCCCCTGTCGAAGGATACTTTGTCTCGTTATGCCCTGGAGCGAAGCTCCTCTTAACGTTGAATTTGCGTCCCCGGCCCACACCAACCCTTGATATTTCTTTCATTTTCGTAAAGAATGAAGAAAAAGAAAAAAAAAAAAAGATGAAGTGGATTGATCTTAATAGCGTGCATTCGAAAAGAAGCAACTTTTAGGAGGATATGCAACTAAAAACATTTTTTTCGTGCCGCAAAAAAATAAAAGGAAGCGGGCAGGCGGCGGTTGCGCTGATGGTCCCCAGTTTTCTTAGTGCTTGAAAAACTTGATAACGTTAATTGTATTATGCAAATCGCCTAACGGTATATTAATCGCGGGTCATATTATAATAACGGGTCATCTCCCTATTTCTTGACACGTATTGTCACCCGTCGCCACTGGCGCAGCTAAGAATGTCGCTGGAGAGAGAGAGAGAGAGAGAGAGAGAGGAGGAGAGAGAGAAGAGAGAGAGAGAGAGGGGAGAGAGAGAGAGAGAGAGAGAGAGAGAGAGAGAGAGAGAGAGAGGAGAGAGAGAGGGAGAGGGACAGAGAGGGAGAGAAGGAGAGAGAGAGAGACTCAGAGAGAAGAGAGACGAGAGAGAGAGAGACAGAGAGAAGAAAACCGGCTTGCCTTAGGGGCGGCACTCCAAGAGTACTGCACGTACTCCATACCGCTGCTGCAGAATCGTTGTTCGGAGTCTACTACCTGCTGAATTTCTGTAACATTTTCTGCACTAATTGACAGGTTCCCTTTGCCTCTCGAAAATGGTGGAGAAGTCAAGTGTCCGTGATTTACCACTTGACCAACAGGGCGTGGAAACAAACAGCGGGTGTACTAAACACATATAAAAGAGGCAGCGGATATTTGTAGTTCTGGTATTGCGGATATCAGGGCTTGAATGTTACGCCAAGGGCGTTATTGATAATAAAATAACCGTTTATTGCAGCCGCTTCCAGGTGAAGGGACGCTGGTGGCAGTTGTGCATTTTTCCCGGCAAAATCATTTCTACCGTGCCGCTAAAGAATTTTCAAGGTTAGTTAATGTAACATCGGACAATAGGTTGATTTGTCGCCACACTTCGATGGCACGGCGGAACATTTATTACAGCGAAGCTGTTAGCCTCTGGTTGGTCAGAAAATTTTGTGTCGTAAACAAAAAACCTGGCAGGACCCAGACGTTTTCGTTTGGACGCCGAACGAATGCGTCAGGCTAATCAGGAATACAGCATAGAGCTAAGTATTCATTTAAAAAACCACAAAACAACCATCGAAACCGCATTGCGGATGATAAGGCAACTGTGAACAATGGGAACCCCCCCCCCCCCCTCTGTTTTTGGCAAAGATTATGTTTGCAGATTATGTTGGAAGGCTAGGCGGGACTAGTGTCACTGAATAGAGCAGCTCGTGCCGAAGACGCCGAGCGCATGCGTCAGGCTGGGCAGGGCCCATCATTCGCCACCAGAGAAGCCGAGCGCAAGCGACAAGCCCGCCGAGACGACGAGAAACAGTTCATACCTAACCCCATCAGCATTTCCACTGGTTTACGTCAGCTTCACTGTACATCCACTTTCGCAGGGTGGGATGGCGAGCGTTTTTTTGTTCCTATTTTTTAGCAGTTAATAAATAAAAGTAGGGCTGCAGAGTAAGTGTGGGACTGTAGTGACGCAATACTAGGCGGCACGCACTCCTGTCGATTACTATAGGCCGCATGCACTCCATGCTACGATATTGCGTGCACCGCACGGATTACTAATGCAACACTACGCCGCATGCACTTTCAATATTTCGCATTGGTCCGATTTCACTTCAAATTTCTGCGGAATGCCTCGACCGGTAGCCGACCG
This sequence comes from Haemaphysalis longicornis, assembly GCA_013339765.2. NCBI lineage: Eukaryota > Metazoa > Arthropoda > Arachnida > Ixodida > Ixodidae > Haemaphysalis > Haemaphysalis longicornis. The sequence continues at coordinate 219,572,457 of CM023450.1, read as the reverse complement.
CCGCATCACTGTGATGCTGCCAACAGCACGGGGAACAATTACCTACAAATCACAAACGGGGATGACATTTTATTCCGCACATGTGCTAAGAGCCTAGACGCCAGAGAATTTACACCTTTTATCGCGTCGTTAGCTCCCAAAATTAGAAACAGGAATTAATTGTGACTGTGGGGTCATCATACAGAGAGTGATTGATTGACAATCTTTATTGGTCTGAAAGATTGAGGTTGAAATATTTCTCCCGGGGAGTCGCATCGCAACACCACCCAGCCCGTATAGAATAGAGAAGGCCAGCCGAGGCCGTCCACCCGTATATTTTCTTCGTGAAACGGTTCGACCAACGGAAAATGGCGTCAGAAAACCCAAAAGGCACACGATTCCACACATACGGCACTGTTGTCACTAGGCGATGAGCCGCGGCGGCCGCTTTTCTGATGGAGGCGAAAAGCAAAAACGTCCGTGTGCACGACATTTCGGCGAACGTTAAAGATCCCCAGGTGGTCAAAATTAATCCGGAGCCCTCAACTACGGCGCGCCTCATCGCCTGCGTTGCGTCGGTGCGTTAAAAACTACAATCAATCAATCACTAGGCGGTGAAAAAAATTAATATCTCGGTGTACACACTTACGCGGCTGCCTTCAACAAATCAACCAAATGAAGCCGGTTTCTTTTTACATTTTCCACTCCTATTTTAATGCTAGGCAGTGGCTTTACCTTTTCTGTAAGCCTCCATTAGTCGCGCAGTGTGACGAAGAGGTGGTTTCCGGTGAGGTAAGTGGCCACGGCAGTTTCACACACTCCAAGCGGAAAAGCGAGCTCTGCGGCGCCTAACGACTCACTTCAAGTAGCAGCGTCGCTATTCGCTTTCCAAGTTTCCCAGACGGCGGTGGGGAGTAGGACTTATGATTGCGTTTTTCGTATTCCCCTCTAAATTGCCGGTTTTGTGTGAAAGAACGACGCAGCACTGGTCGCACTAACTCAGGCTGCGCGCAGAATCGTCACGTCTGCCGCTATAGCTGTGCAAGGCCTGAAATAGACGTTGCTGAAACCTTAATTCATTCTTATTACCCGCAATATTCAAGTTTTATCCAGCATACAGGAAATATATTACCAGACTGTAGGGGGTGGGGCATTTTGTGAAAACATGACTTAGCCGAAACGGCACGTGCGTATCTAAGCAACGTTGTGGTTTTCCAGTTTGGCAAACAGCTGCTTTAAAAATGACGACGCATTGTACAGGGAGTAAAATTGTTGGTTCAAGGGTGTTGATACAGATTGCAGCAGCAAATGGGCCTCTAGACTAAGGGCACCGCCCTCTGAGAGCTGAATAACCTGACTTTATACAGTCAAGTCTCGTTGCTACGAACCCCATATTACCGATTTTCTCAAATTCACTAATATTTTAAGGATCCCCGCCAGATTCGCCTATATATTCAATATAAACATATCCTATAACAACGAATTTCAATATAGTGCATATTTCGATATAGCGTCCTTTATTTATTTTCCGAATTATAATCCAGGGACATCAGTGTTACGAATTCGGCTAAAAGTAACAGCGTAGCAACTCTCGCGTGACACAGAAGCCGCCTTTTCTCTGTGTACTTCCTAGGTGCAGTAGCTATCATCATCACCATATCGAGTGCCAACAGCTAGCGCCACCACAAAGCAGTGGTTTAATGTGCAGTAGCATAGCAGGACTAGTCGCGTTTGCCTCTTTTCTCTCTCGTTGTATAGTGTCTAGAATATACTGTATTCTAGGCACTATACTCGTTGTGTTCGGTGACGGCGGCCGGTCGGTCGTTCTTCACGCTAATCACGTGTGCGGGCAGGTACTTCTTTGTTGTCGGTGATTTTGCTGCGACGTTCGTGCGAGATGTAAAGGGGAATGCAGCCAGCGACAAAGCAAGGAAGAAGCGAGAGCAGTCATCATCTTCAGTGACGGTGACGACGCGATGGAAGACGACTGTGATCCACCGAACACGGAAGAGGATGGGATCGTGTCGGACATTGATGCTTTAGTCCGCATGAACAAATTCCGCACTTTCATTGCTCGGTGCAATGAAGTACCCGATGAGGTACAGCGCAACGTGGAATATGTAGAGGCATTCCTAATCGGCCGTGCCTGCTGCACGCGCCAGTACAAAATGAGTGATTTCTTCAAAAAAAAAAGCTTTGAAGCGCAACATTTTTATTTCAGAATTTGCCTGTCTGCACATGGGTATACTGCTAACGTGTAGGTCATTTTCATTCCTACGCCATTTTTTCATTATGACGATATTTCAAAATAACGAACGATTTTCGGTGGTCCCGCATGATTCGTTATATCGAGATTTGACTGTAATAGTTTACTACTACTACTACTACTACTACTACTACTACTACTACTACTACTACTACTACTACTACTACTACTACTACTACTACTACTACTACTACTACTACTACTACTACTACTACTACTACTACTACTACTACTACGGCAGCAGCGCAGCAGTGGCAGATAAACGTCCCAATGATGTCCTTCTAGGACGCTGATGGGCTGGAAGCAGCCAGATTGTTCTCCCGGTCTAGTCCCGCTGGACGGATCATCATGCGGACGCTGGGGTAAGAGTGGCACTGGTAGCGGCCCGGTATTCCCCGCTGGATCCACTCGATGCCGTCGGCGTAGCTCTCGTGCGGACCGTTCAGGTTCAGCAGGCCATTCAAGTTGGACGAATGGCAGCTGCTGTACCACCAGGCACCGCGGTATGTGACCGCGCAATTTTCAGCCCACGTGTCGTGGTCGCGGTCGAAGTTTGAGAAGCTCTGACCATTGGAAGTTCTGAGGGCGTGCCAACCTATAGGGTGAGAAATTTTTTTTAGAAATTCAGTTCTCTTCCACTCTGTGACGAATGAGTGTGTAATAGTCTAAAATAATTCTTGATCGGCAATTACACTGCTTGATATTTCCTGCATCTTTGTTATTTTGTAGTGCACATTATAGGTAGAAATTGATTTCAAGCTAGAAATGCATAAATTCTCATTGTAGCGCTTCCACTCTTTACTGCTGCTGATAGACTGGTCTATACTGGAAGTACCAAATTTATCATTTCCTGAAATATTCACAATTAAAGGCAAATAGCAGCTCCGCCAGTTTTCCTTTGCGACGTACCTCTTGGCGCATAATTGCCGTGCTGTATGTGTCTACCAATGTATGCTTAATAAAATCCTCAAAGCCTGAAGTCCAGACCAAAACACTTTTTTTGTCAATTTTGTAGACAACATATAGGTTACGTTTAGTTAGCAAGGGAAAAAATGGAGAGGGTGCTCCCCCCATTCTTTTTTCTTGCTAGCGGCTATGTTAACCCGCCAGGGAACCCTCTCCCAACGGGTTAACTTCCCGACGTGTTATCCTAGGGTTAACCAGTCGGGTAACCAAGAGAAGCTGTTTACAATTGCCAGGTTACGGCTAACGGCTCCGGCTGAACGATAACCCGTAGGTATAATTAAGGGGTGTCTGTTCCACGTGCCGTGAAGTGCGGTACGACCTCGAAGAAAGCTTTGAAAGGAAGCCATGGAAAGTTTGAAACGAGGTCGATATTAAGCAATATCTACAGCTGCAAGGCATTCCACCAATGTTGCGGTGGAGGGACCTCAGGATCTAAGGGCGAGCACACTCTTCAGATGAGGCCAGAAAATGGGCTTCGTTGCTTAAGTGAGGTCAAAGATGGCGACGTCATCTGCCCGCACCTCGGGAAATAAGCTGCGCCTTGTGTCTTTGAGAACCGCGCGGGACGTACGTATGTACCTACCGTTGCACGTACGTTGCAAGTTAGCACTCCTTCTAAGCGTTGATTATTTGTGGGGACGACTTTTTCTTTATGTCCCAGTGCAAGCTATCTAAACTCACCTGAGACTCATTGTTGACTGAAAGGTACCATCGCACTTTCGGGGCGCCGTCAAAACAGCACACGACGAAAGGGCACGCGACAAAAGAGCACCGACATAACCGCACGGCGTCAAAAGGGCACGCGACAAAACAGCACGGCGTCAAAAGCGCACGCGACGGAAGAGCACACCGACAAAACAGCACAGCGTCAAAACAGCACAGCGACAGAAGGGCACGATTTTATGGAATTCGTAACTGCGAAATTGTTTAGATTTTAAAGCGTCTACAAACCTTATATAGGGCGCAAGATGCTCTGTAGGAGTTTCTCTTCACGTTCCGCTACCCTTTCTCGAAAAACATGTTCCGGCGTTAATTTTTACACTATGTAGGATGTTTGAAATGAAAGCGGCAAAGGCCAGGGCCGTCATTTGGTAAAACTATTCAGACACCGAGAGAAAACAAACTTGTATATAACCGAAAATTCAAAAAGAAAAGAGGAAAAGTTGGGCTATATGAAACTCAAAATGGCTTTTGTTTCCTTTTCAAGATCAAAGTTTATAGAACCGATCCCTTACACTAATCGTTTTTGAAGTAGCCCTTCAATTTTGGGGGGTAATATCAGAGTATAATAATAATAAAAATAATAACAATAACAACCTATTGCCTTGACACCCCCTTACAAAACTTTTTGGAAGTCTCTGCGTATTACAGTTCTTTCGATTCTATTCAAATATTTTCCACCCTTGCAGTTCCGATTGAATGTAGAGGTGCCACAATATGTGGAAGCTCTTTTCCACCTTATGCGACTCGGCGTTGCCTACACATTTTTTCTTGTTTAAAAAGGGTGTAGCTTGCAGTTCAAGAGAAAAAGCAGAGCTGGCGGCCCCCTCTCTTCGTCGGAGACCAGTCTGTTGCATCTCACGTTTATTTCCGAACTTGCCGCTGAAAGGTCTCCAAGACTGGCAGGCCCGGATCGTTTCGTCCGCAGGCTTCCACATCTTTCCTAAAGTGGGCCACCCGCGCTAGAACTGGCGGCCGAGTCTAAAGTCAACGCCCGCGCTACGAAAACAAAGGAAATGCGATGCGCCCGGAATGCGATGCTCAATCAGTATCCATAATGCGAGGATCCCAAGTTCGATACCGACCGCGGGCAGGGGCCCTTTAGGAGCTGGGGATGTTGGCGTCTCCTGTAGTCGTCTTCGTCGTCGTAATCGTCGTCGTAATCATCGTCTCATATAGTCATGGTGCTAAAACACAGGAAAAGTCGTTCACGCCTCGCGCTAGAACGTAACGCGTAATAAAAAACCGGCACACTCGTTTACCCATCGCGCTGGAGCGCTTCGTAACGATTACTAAAAAAACACCGAGACACTCGTTTACGCCTCGCGCAAGAGAGCTTCGTGCTTCAAAGACAAGAGACTTTTACAGCTAAGCTGTATACCTCTACCACCAGTGGTTTCATCTCCGTTGGCAAAAACGCCAAGGCGCGAAGAATACACTTATACACTGCATGCATCGCCCCACCTCAGGTTTCACGTTAGTGGAGATGGCCCAGGATTTTTTTTTTCCAATTATTGTTATTGTGTTGTTCACTGCCGCCGGTACAACCGTGCTACCCTCGGGCCTTTGGGGTGGCACAGTGTTAGGTTTCCGGTTTCATGGCGTTTCTGGTTTCTGGTTTCATGCCCTCCCGAACCACGGTTATTTCTCAGGCTTCGAGGCTTTTTGGTGAGACTGACGGACAAAGCTCGGCCTCAACAGTTCTGCTGTTAACATTGACTGTAAAATTTACCATCCCGCGCATGCGGAGAGCACAAGGAAGATGTTTCCAGGGTGTTATTTTAAACTGCCCAATATACTCCCGGCTAAAACGTGAACTGCACCACAAAAAATAGTAGTAGCTAACCATATTATGGTGGCTACAGAAAATATTAGGTATATGGCCTGACGCTGGGTGTCAAAATAATGTTGTCCGTGCCTTCAATGCATTCTATAAGTGAACAGGTGTCCCTTCAAACTAATAACGGGTAGTTTAAGCCTTTCGCCGCGAATTCCAGATTATGAACCCAGAAGGACCAACTAAACCTCGGGAACCTTGGTACGTTGTCGTGTACGTGTGATTTCTTTAATTGGGTCTATGGTCTTTCGTTCAGCGAAATGGAGTAGCCGGGGTTTACTGGCTTCCATACCTTCCTCGGAATAAACCAGTAAACCCAGCTACCTACCTATTTTCTAAAAGACCCAGATGGGTTCCTAGGAGTAAAAGCTTTAACATAGCTTGACTGGGACCAAGGATTCAATAGATAGCATGGCTTACACTACATAAACCTACAGTGTCGAAATATTTACAATATAAACAATACGATGTTCCCTCGAATGCGTACCTTGTAAAAAAATTGGAAAATTCAAATTCGCTAGATACGAGTATAAGAAGTTATGGCAACCAACACACAAAGTTTGAACATAATAGCGAACAGTGTTTGTGAAAGAAAAAAAATCCCGTACCATCTCCACTCACGTGAAACCTGGAAAGGGGCAAAGCATGCAGTGTGTAACAATATTTTAGCGCCTTGTCGTTTTTGCCCATGGAAATGAATCCATTGGGGGGTAGAGCCTAGAGGTATACAGCTTTGCTGAAAAAGTCTCGTTTCTTTGAAGCAGGAAGCGTTCTAGTGCGAGGTGTTGGAAAACGAGTGTCCCGGTGTTTTTATCACCGTGACTGCAAAGACGACAATGACAGGAGACGCAGAAAGCCCGAGCTCCTAAGAGGCTTCGCCCCTAAAGTAGTGACCGATGATTGGCTTAATATACAGGACAGCGATTCCGAATAAAACAGAATCATATCATTGGCTCCAACCTAACATAAATGACATTCAGTGTAGCAGGTTGCAAATTAAACACTATATACGCAGACACTGCGGGAAGCAATGTAGTTATTCAATTCAACGCAAATTATTCTTGCACAGCTTATATTCAAGGCACAGCGTGGGCATAAAACCATAGCGGGTGGCTGTAAACAAGTAAGCCTACAATAAGTTAACGCGCTGAAATAAACCGCCACCAAATAATCCCTTTCTTTGCGAACGGCGTTTCGTAGAAGGAGGATTCTGTCAAGACGTTTCGATTAATTAAATCGTACTCATAGAGAAGCGTCTTTTGCGCGGATGGACAAAAGATAAGCGAGGTTGTTGTATTATATTGACGCTTACTGCATTTAAAGTTGGTATTTCGACAGCAATCTTGTGTTCTTATTTTGTTGTACACTGTAGGTATCCATGCCGCTCATTTATGTCTTTCAAAACAAATTTATAACGATGAAGGGCTTAGCTCTTTTGGTTTTGCGGGATAGTGGCATGCATTTTTTTAACATGGCAAAAATGTATGCCTTGTTTCAGTTGCTGCCTTTCAAATGTTATGTGCAAACACGGCTCCAGGGCACAAAACAATAATCAAAGTAATTTAATGAGGAAGACGGCTGAAACACCAAGCTTTCTCTGGTTTAAATGAAGAAAGTGGGCGCTTATGATTCGTTTCTTTGAATTAGATTTATTTAGATGTTAGAGCGGCTTAGAGTATAATTCGATTGAGAAAGCACGCCATTCTGAACTATTTATTAGAGATGTTCTTGCTCGCAATTCTGCGTTATTTTAGGCGAGCGGATGGTTATGTGGCCTTTCCAAAAATGTACATTTATTTGTGCAATATGAGACGACATATTCGAAGCTATCAGTCAATTTTGTTCTTTATTTCTTTTTTTCTAAGGACTTAATGCATAGAACAAATCAGTGACAGTATCATCGTGTTTTTTTTTTTTTCACTGGTTTCTTGTAAGGACTTATTGCCATATTTTTTTCGCAAAGCTTTGAGAAACCTGCGACAACAGCTGAGTAATATAGCGCCACGGCCTGCGTATTTGAAGTGAGCGCATGTTGAAAAATCGTTTAAAAGAAAGTTCAACCAATGAAAAAGGATCGACGAGAGATCCTCATTAAATAATCGCAGAAGACATTGTTTCAGAAACACGCGCAATTATAATTTCGCTATATCACTCATGTTTCCAGTATTATTTTTCGGGATTTTCTTTTTCTGCCTTTGTTGATTTTAGAATATCTATAAGATGCACACTTTTTATTTGGTTAAGTAATTTTTGTAAGTTTGTTCTTTCTATTCTTGGGCGTTCAAAACTTCATTGGACCAACGCCTCCAGATGAAATGGGTCAGCTTGTTTTGCCTTAGTCTGTGCGTATGCTTTCGTAGTACCTACGAAGGTCTCTGTAGGTTTTTTTCTGCCAAGAATGCCGCAGATAAGAGGGGGGGAAGGGAGTGTAGGTGGCGGCCGAAGAGCCCGAGGGAATTAATTGAGACGTTGTACACAACACTTCAGACTCGCCAACTTAACGCGCGTGCCTCGGCTCGCAGGGGGAAGGTCGACAAACCCAAATTCCAAGGAAGGAGTTCCGGGCGCCCCGCGGGCCAGTGACGGTCGTCATTGTATTGGCGTGGGTCGTCATCTTTCGGAGGGAAAAACGTGATGCGGTGGGAAAATGGGAGTGTAGACGAAGACGTTGATCAGAGGGGCCTGCCGGCTTGAGCCGATAGCTGGCGGATTGCCAGAGAGTAGTCATCGCCTTGCAATATACGCAAACAAAGTTGTAATAAACGAGTGATGGCACAAGCAATCATGATATAATGAGCCGGAGAGTTCAATCTCGTCTGCATCGTCGGTGCAGCCGCAACGAGTCCCAGTGTCCCCCTCGGGGGTCACGGAATCCGCACAAAAAAAGAACGTGAATGATATGACGCGAGTAAATCAACACAGCCGCTGCTTGAGCTGGCGAACATGGGTATGTCGTGCCCGCTAATTCAAGTGATGAAAATGACTGGAACAACAAGCAAGAAGGGGGTTCTCTAGCCGGTATCCGGGCATTTCGGTGTATATGTCGGTGCACGGACATTGTGGTCTGTGGACCACGAAACAACCCGAACACCCTTTGCCACTCTAAGAATCCCCCTCTCAAAACAACCGCGTTATTTGCACGGTTGTTCACAATCCCTCCTTTCAAATGCACACGTCAGCATTTGCCCCCGTTTGTAACCTCGACTGCGCCATCTCCTCACTGAAAACGAGTGGGGGGTCGGTTTTGTTGCACCCAAGAGGAACAAAGGGGCAGTACCATCCCTGCCCTGGACTATACAATGGCCTCAAACGGGTACTACAGGGCGTGCGCGGGGATGTACAATGCGTGCAGGTGCTTTCAAAAAGGTTGGTTCTTCCTCCACGACAATATCGCAGGCTTGTCTGGAGAAAAAACGAGGGACAACAGTGTTTGAAAATTGAGTTGATCGTGACAACGCAGTTTACTTAAAACTTTTTATAAGATTTTCTGCATTTTTGCGTGCAACTGAATGTTTGTACAGCTGCCTCCTTTGTAAAGGGAGAGTGCGCTTTATTTTCAGCAAATATCATTAAGAATGCATTATACCGTAGTTAACACCGCCCAAATGCCTTAGCTGATTTGCTTGCCATAAAAAAATGCGAATATAAATTAACGACTTCTTCTGAATAAAAAAAAACATGTACAAAAGAATTCGATCAGTTGTCTGCATGATATTTGTTTCTTGAACGAATTATAAAACAAAAATATACAAATGCTCGACTTCTAAGAATAACTGGCAAAAATCAAACAAGGCATCAATATAAAACTGCAATCACTTCACTAGATTGCTGTTCATAACCCCCGTTATGCGGAAGTAAAAAAACGGCTTTTTCAAACTATAGCAAGCACCCGATAATTCTGTCGCCGAAAACTTCTCACACCGAAATGTCCATGCATTGAAATGTCCGTGGACCGGTATGTCCGTGGACCGATATGTTCGTACACCGATATGTCGGTCCACCTAGATGCCCTGCACCGAAATGTCCTACACAGGGATCCGGAGATTTCGGTGTTGGACATTTCGGTGCAGCACGTTTCGGTGCGGACATCTCGATGCATAGACATTCCGGTGCACGGACACTTCCCAGCCCCGTCTGACCGTGGTGGGGTGCAGGAACAAATGGTCCCGGAACTTATGACCTCAGGACAAATGGTCCCGGGCACCTCTTCGGGCAAAATGATTCCACAAAACCTTACGCAGGCTATTTGTTTAAATATGTTGCATCTTGCTGAAGTGTTGTATTGCCTTCTGTAATAAAAACTGTCAGTAAACCATCGCTTCATTTTAGTATGCATTTTTGCGCAAATGCAAATGCATGGCGTAACACAGTTGGCCTGTTTCTTGTTATTTTTTATTTGTGTTTCCGCCGTTATTTTCCGGCTTTTCATTTCATTTTTGGTTGTAGATGTTTGAAAATACATTTTTATTTCTTTAGTAGTTTGCAATATTTCTTACGTTTTTATTTCTTTCATATTATTTATTTATTATTTATTTATTTTCTGTTTATCAAAATTACGCACTACAATTTATCTCTATTTACGCTATTATAACTATTAAAGCGTTACATCCGCTAAATATATATATATATATATTTTTGCTAGTTCTTCCCTCCCTTCTCCGAGGTTTTCCTTGTCGCAGCAACTACACTAACAGCAACTAAGTCCAGGCACGGCCAGGCTCCACGCTCCTTTCTCACTAACGAAGATAGTTTTTGAGTCCGGCCGTGTTCCAGGAAGGCACACCTGTCGCGAGGAGCCGCCGCGAGTAAGAGAGGTTGGTGACAGGCAGAGTTCCGAGATATGGGCATGCCTGATTACGACTACCTCGCGCACCATCGGCTGGGCCGCTGGTCTAACGTGGCTATCCCGACATTCAGCACCATGACTAATTTCTCCTAAAGAGGGCAACGAGGGCCAGCTCAAGCAAAAGAAATATTCAACCGAAGCGAACCACCTACACTCCCCTCCCCGCCCGCTCCTTCATGTTTGATCTCGCTTTTTAAGGGTCATCCCAAAAAGGCAAGTCTGGTGGCGTGGTGCATCAACTTGCATCAATCGTTGGCTTTTCATTGAACCATGACAAGTGACTGTCTTTGGTTCTCGCAATTTCTGGGAAAGTACAGCCATCATGAAGACAAAGCGAAAACATTTTTTCGTATTTGCGCAAATAAACTGCATATATTTGTACTCAAATGCAATTCCGAACAATAAAGTTTGTTGTTGATGGTGACTGACCAGTTTCGATGAAGCTCACCTGCTGCCTTTAGCGATTGTTACGCTCCCGCAGCACGCCGGCAAAATTAACAAATCAGGTTAGCAGCAGTCTTCTAAACCTTGCAGCAAGATACGAGGCGTATTAATAGCTACATTGCATATTTTTAGAGAAAAACAAGAGTATCTAAGCTGCAAGCTGCCAAGTTATCAAGGTCCGAAATCTTTATTAGCGCCGCTTCGCTTTATCCGAATAGCAGATATCCAAGCCTTTTAGATGGAGAGCGCAGTAACGTAGCTTAGCTGACGAAATATACCATTGATCGTGTAAAATTCTTTATTGAAATAGCGATAAATCGGCGAGCGTGATGCACTAGTACAGCTCTATGTTGTCTGATATTCAGCAGTACCGGCCCACTCACATTTTCGATACTTAACATAACCTAAATAATACTGTCACAGTAAATAGGCTCCCCGCAAAGGCTCAAGTGGGACTCGCTTCACAAGCTTTAATAAACAGGAGAACAAAGCAAAAGAAGCGCGGGAGAACATACACGTACGACGACAATTTTGTATGCAACATTTAACTCAAGTAAATTCAGCCTTAGCAAATTTATTATACAGGGTGATGACAGTTAAGTCGACAGTTTTTTTTAATTAGGCGTTGAATTTTACCTGAAGACTACCTCTACAGTGAGCATATGCGTCCAGGGGGACACAGAATGAGGTGCTAAATATTGATGTCGGTGGCTTAATTACTAAAATTGAATAATTACTTTTTTGTGGCTGCAGTAAGTAGGCATGTTTGTATTGAGAAGTTCCATGTAGTTTCATTTGGCACAATTCTTCTAGCGCATCCATACTCCGAGATATCGAACTGTGAAGTTTAATTAGCGTTCGCATGATTACGCATGCTAGACAGAGACGACCGGCGCAAAGATCCTCCTCTTTCTTCTGTTTCGATTGCGGTTCTAGCTGAGTACTGCAGATTTCGATAACGCCAGCCAAGACTGAGAGGGTACCAGTTATCACTTTTTTTATGCCTCCACCTCGTTGTCGAACTAAACACCGTACACAGCAGGCGCGTCACAAAAGGGAGGAGCTTTGCGCTGGTCTTTACTGTCTTGCATGCGTAATAATGCGAACGGCAATTAAACTTCACGGTTCGACATCTCAGAGTACGAATACGCTAATAGAATTCTGCCAAATGGAACTGCGTGGAACTGGAAATGGAACTGGAACACGCTTGCCTCTAAATTTTCAATACAAACATGCCTCTTTACTGCAGCCGCAAAAAGATAATTAATCAATTTAAGCTAATTAAGCCACGGACATCTCTAGTTACCACCTTACTGCCTTACTGTGTGCCCCCCTTGGCGCATAACCTCACTGCAGCGGTGGTCTTCACGTGCATCTAAGCGTCTTTCAAAATAAATGTCGACTTAACTTTGATCAGCCTGTATATAGACAGATGCTAAATACATTGTGCACAAATACCGACATATAAATATAAATACACTGACCCCCTCGCTCCTTCTCTCATAGATGCGCTCACGCATAGGTGCAGTAGTGGTAGGACCTTTTCTTCCTACTTTGAAGTTGGGACCATTTGTTCCTGGACTATTTGTTCCGGGACCATTAGTTCCGGGGCCATTTCTTCCGGGACCATTTTTTCCGCGACTGGGCGTGGTGTATTACCGGTGAACGTATGGTGCGAGAAAATCAACACGGCCGCTGTTTGAGCCAGCGCACGTGCCCCTGTCATACCTGTGAATTCAAGTGTTGAAAAAAAATTGAGCGAACGCGTGCCTCAAACGACCGCGTAATTCGCGGGTCGAGTGGGAGAGGGCAGCAATCGTTGAATGATAGAGACTATAGCAGTGCGGGGGCCGGAATGTATAGGCCCGGCCCAACCCTGCCTGGTAGAGACACGGCCAATGCTGCAGGCCCGAGCCCGACAAAACATTAAGATAAAAGCCCGAGCCCGGCCCGAGCCCGAAGGCATTTTATAAAAAAAAACCCGAGCCCGCGCACTATTTTTTAAGCTCAGCCCGAGTCCGCCAGACTCCAAACATGAGCCCTCAATGTTTGGTCATTTTAGCCTAAAATAAGCATATTGAATTTACACTTGTTCAATACTTAGACCTATATGTGTACAACATAAATATCCTGACCTAAAAAATGTATCTTTACGGAAAATTTTGGTAAAACAGGCGCTGCATTTGCGACAGTATTCGAACTTAAAGCACAATGAGGATGATGCTGAGAAAAGTGGATATTTTTATTTATGCATTTCTTAGACAGATATTCCACGTTTCGTTATTTCATTCAATTCGTTTCCTCAAGAACTGTCTTTCCTACTTGTTTTTGACGCTAACACACTCTGGCAAGAGAGAGAGAGAGAGAAATTTTTTTTCTCCAGCAGAGGCTGATGTGTGGGCGTCGCCCCGTGGAAGGCGTCCCTAGTCCGGGATGCCTTGACTTCGGCTGGCCGTCCGTGCTCGGGTCACCAACTTAAGCTGGATATCCGGGTCCGGGCTGGCCAGGGAAGCCCTCCACTGCTCGAAGGTTGGGTTGGAAAGGGGGGGGGGGGGGGGGGCAAGTCTGGAGTTCGTTGGCACTCCCATATGATGTGGTAGAGGGTGCCAGGCTGGGGACAGTAAGCGCAGAGGGAAGGTTGTTGGGTGGGGAAGATGAGGTGGAGGCGGGTGGGATGTGGATAGGTATTTGTTTGGAGCGGCCGCCAGGTTGTAGCGTCCTCTCTGGAGAGGCGCCAGTGTGGTGGTGGGAGACGACGGCGAGTTTGCCGGTAAGGCGCGAGAATCTCCGTGTAGCCACTGAGTGGGTGGAGTTGATCGTGAGGGGGTAAACATTGGCCACCGTCGGCAATGGCTCGGTGTATCATATCGCGAGCCGTGGCGTGAGCCGTTTCATTGCCGGGGATGGCGGCGTGTCCAGGAGCCGCAGACGATGCGGATGTCAGGGGTCGTTTGAGCAGTTTTTGAGGATGTGAATGCTGATGAAGAAATTCGGCCAATTTGGTAATTTCGGCAGGCTGTCTGCGAAATCGGTGAGGATGGTTACTTGGTCAGGGCGGGAAATGGCGGCCAGGGCAATGGCTATTTCTTCGGCGACATCGATTGAGCTTGTGGTAGTAGTAGTGGGGCGGCAGTCAGTGACGCATTGGCCAGTATGAGTAACTACGCAGGCTACGTGGCCGGCGCGCCCGGGGTAGGGGGGTGTAGCCATCTGTATGTACGGCGCTGGGTCTTCGCCGTTATCGCGCGTCAGGGCTCGAGCACGGGCAGACCGGCGGCCAAGGTGGTAGTTGGCGTGCATATTGCGAGGAATCGGGGCCACCCGGATGCCATCTCGCAGGGCTTAGAGGAATGCGTTGTTTTTGTTCCCTCGGGGGTATCGGACGGAGTCCTAATGTTGTAAGGGACCTGTCGACCAGTGGGAGTCAATTGCAGGCGCCGTAGTTGAGCCGAATGATGGGCTTCTTGCAGCTCTTCCCACGTTGTTGTGAACTCCCAAGGCGAGTAGTTTGTGGAGTCGCAGTAGCAGTGGGTAGGTCCAAAGCGCAGTTTTGTACGCTTGACGAATCATTGTGTTGAGCCGAGCCTTTTCTGTTGTTTCAGAGCGAGGTACGGGGTCCCGTAGGTAATGCGGCTAATAAGCAAAGCTTGCACTATCTGTAGGGTATCGTGCTCTTTAAGGCCTCGACGGCGGGTGGGAGATGCGTTGCAGAAGGTGCATTAGTTGCGACAGGGTTTATGCAGAGGGGAAATTGTTGCTGCAGTCCAGACCCGTTTTGGGGTAATTGTGAGACCCAACACCCCGCAGTTGCGGGAACGTTGGGGACTGGCTGCCCTGCAATGGCCAGTTGAGGTTCAGGTATACCTCGAGGCAGATTTGTGAGAAGGCTGGGAGTGGAGCGTTAGCAAAGCCGATTTTTCGGGTGCGCACTGGAGGCCTCGTATCTGGAGGTAGTGAAAGGTAGCAGTAATCGCTTGCTGCAAGGCGTCTTGCTGCTCTCCAATGGAGCCAGTAGGCGTCCAGACGGTAATGTCATCCGCATATAGTGCGTGTTTAATGTGGGGAATTGACTTCAATTTCGGTGGGAGGTCCTTCATGGCGATGTTAAATAACAGTGGCGAGATGACTGACCCTTGAGGAGTACCTTTCGCTTGAATCGTGAAAGCGGACGATCGAAGATATCCAATACCAATTGTCGCAGTACGGTGCATTAAGAAGGCCTTGACATAGTCATACATGCGCTGTCCACATCTGAGAGATGCGAGTCCTGCAAGTATTGCCGAATGTGAAACGTTGTCGAATGCACCCTTGATGTCCAGAGTGAGTATGCAGCGCTTGTGGGATGATGTGAGGCGTTCAATAATGTCCGACTTAAGTTGGATTAAAATATCTTGCGTGGACAGATGGGGTCGAAAGCCAAACATGGTCATTGGGAACAGATCATTATCCTCGATGTGTGCTACCAAGCGGTTATGCACTAAATGTTCGTACAGTTTCCCAGCACACGACGTCAGTGAAATGGGGCGAAGGTTTCCTGGAGTCAATGGTTTCTTAGGCTTTGGGATAAGAGTAATATTCGTGTGCCGCCAGAGTTGTGGTAGAGTATCCGCATTCCATTGTTTGTTGATATACTCTAATAAAGCTTCAAGGGCGGCTGTATCGAGATTGCGCAAGTATTTGTTCTGGATGCGGTCTTTACCCGGTGTGGTATTGCGGGTGAGGTTCCGCACGACTGCCTCAATTTCTGGAAGGGTGAAGGGCGCATCGAGGTCAGCGTTTGGGGGGCCTGTGTAAGGAGCATGGGGCAGGGAAGGTTTCCATGGTTTCCTTAGCTCCTCCAGAAGTTCTTGTTCCGTGCCGGGATAGTTTGTATGAGGCGGCGCAGTTGTTGGGCCACTGCAGTTTTGGTTTCATTGTTGCCCATTAGGGATCTTAGGAGATGCCAAGTTCGCTGCGTGCCTAGCGTTCCTTGGAGCTTTGCACAAAATTGAGCCCAATTTTTCTGGCTAAGATGCTGGGCATAATCCGCAGCCTCCTTGGTTAACTTAGCAATACGAATGCGGAGTCGCCGATTGGTCCTTCGAGTTTTCCATCTCATGATTAGACCACTGCGGGCAGCCCAAAGATGATCGAGGTGAGCATCTACCACCGGGGTGTCAGGAGTCAGCGGGATTTCCTTTGTACACTTCCGTGCTGTGTCCAGGATGGCAGCTGACCATTCTTCGATGTCATTAATAGATTGGGCAGGAGTGTCATGACGAAATTGTGTCCAATCCGTTAAGCGTGCAGTGCCAAGACGAGCTTTGTAGCTTTTGTGTGAGGCAGCTGCAGGCTGATTATGTGGTGATCACTCCATAATGTGTCTGGGAGGCACGTCCAAATTGGGTCTGTAGCATTATAAGTCATAGTCAAGTCCGGGGAACAGTCACGAGCTACGCTGTTGCCAATACGTGTGATTGTGCCGGGAGAATTGCATAGGTGCAGGTTGTTTTGCCGTATGGCTTCGTAAACCTGCGTGCCCTTCTTGCTGTCCTTGGGGTAACCCCAGGTAGTGTGGTGGGCATTAAAATCCCCTACAATTACCAGCGCATGGTCTTTGGTGCGTTGCCGCACGATGCGAATGAGTGGGAGTAACGTGGGGAGCAGATGATAGGGAGGACTGTAGATGTTCAGAACAAAAGTGCTTTTAAGCTGGCCAGTGCCCGGGAGGAGTTCCACGAACCCATACTCTAAATCAGTGGGAAGGGTGTGAATTTGGGCAGGCTGGTGCGATTGCACTAATATGGCCATTCGACAGGCAGAGCCGGAGACATATGTGGAGTATCCTTGCAGGCGGGGGTTTTCTGTGTCCGTTTCCTGAAGCGCAATGAGAGTGGGAGGGTTGGGTAGAACATATTGATTGAGTACATGCTGCTTGTTGCGATATGATCGGAAAGAGCTTAGTTTAACTTGTACTTCTCTCAATTTTAATTTGCCCAAGGTTCGTTGTCGGTTTGCACCAGGTGTCTATCCAAGTAGACCGAAGTTCCTCCCATCCCAAGCAGCAGAAATTGCCAATACCAAGCATGGCAAATCATCAGTGGCCAATGTGTCCGATCTTGGCATACCTCGGCCGCCATCATTGGCTGGCGCTTGGAAAGGTGGACAAGCCAAACAATGGCCAAGCTCTGGAAGGCCCAATATTGGACAACGCTTGGCAAAGTATGTTCGCATGATATTGCCTATAGGTGGACCCCAGGCTATTTTCATGCACATTTTTGGCTTTATGGACAATGCCTATTTTATGTGTTGCCTCGCGGCCCGATTTCTGCTTTATACATGCCATTGTACAGGAAATTATTTAACGCGTGCGCATTATTTATTTATAGAGCACACGTTAAATAATTTTTTGTACAATGACATGTATAAAACAGAAATGGGACCACGAGACACAATAAACAAAGTGCATCAACTTTGCGAAGCAATTAAGTGACTTGTCAAAAACAATTGAGCAACACAACACGCCGAGTCTGTCTCTGTAGTTTTTTTATATGCATATCAAATTTAGAAGAAACCTGGCTTAACAGTGGCAAGAATACGAACACAAACCACGAACGCAAGCACACACAATAGTAGAGAAAAAATTTTAAAAAGCGCTGCTCATGAAGCGCGAACCGATTATGCTTCGTTTAACTGCTTGAGATGCCTACAAAACAGAAGCACTTAGGTAAATGAAAACAGGTCCATTATCCCCGGTAATTCTCCGACCTGCCAAGGTCACGATATGTTGTTCAACAGCACTATTGTAGAATAGGCCAGCTTGGAAAGCTTGTCTCGGCTGCATCCGCCACTTGTCCACGGGAAACACCTTTACGTCGTAGCGCCTGTAATAAATAAAAAAATAGTTCACTACAATGCTAAATGCACGCTGCTTACTAAATACGGCACTTTGCACCAGCCTTACCACATGTCCGTGTGAAAATATGTCCGTGCCTAAAGTTCTAGCTTGTTAACTCTCGCTATGAAACATAAAACGTACTGCACTATTCATTTCTCAATACTGCGTTCTACGGTAGCAGTTACTTGGCTCGTTCTTGATAACGGAAATTTCACCGAAAATGGGCTTCACTCTTGTTGCAGTCACGCAAGGTAATTAAAAAAGTCCAATACACAAAGCAACACGGCAGCGGTTCCGCGAAATTTTGTTGTGGCTACTGTACACCATAAACATTTAATCGCGACTGAAATGTCGTGCCGTCAACGTTTTATTAGCGTAAGTTTTGTTCGCTAACAACGCGGGACCCAGAGACTACAAGGCAACGCACTACACAATGAGTTCGGAACGCACGAACGTTCAGGTTTTTTTTTTTTTTTTTGCAAGGCATCTATGCCAACTTGGAGGTTGAATACAAACCTTGTGACCTTTGAATGCGTTATATTTTGAGGGGTAACAAAACAAAGCCACAAATAAAGTATTAAACTGGTTACGGTGTTGCTGTCGCCGTCGCTCACATCTGTCTCGTCAGACGCGCCAGATGCGAACGGAACCGACGGAGAAGCCCAGCGGCAGTGTAATTACTTTGTCGCTCGACAATATCTTTACTTTGCTCAAGAAAATAATGAAACGGAAGCTTCATTTATAGCTAAAGTTCAAGTAAGTCAGCTCAGAACATCCGCAACTCTTATACTGCTACGAGCCTTGCTTCAACTCATGCTGAACGTCGTGAAGCCGCAGTGGGAGCACGGCCGCTTGTTCGGAAAACACAAAGCCGGAAAAAGGATAGCTAGAACTGCCGTCACACAAATGGAAGTACATGTATGTGACCGCTTTTTTCTTCGCAAGAACCAACAACGCTAAGCAGCACTCACGGGCGCCAGTTGTTATAAACGACAGCTGAAGTTTTAGCGGGAACGAGCGCGAGCTCTCCCGCACCGCACACGGAAAAATGAAATGGTGACTTACGTTTTCAGCGGCGGCCACAGCAGGCAAACGATGTTATTCCACCAGTCAGGTATACTTCACAGAGCCACCGACACCAAAACGCACCTCAGGAGACACGTACAGGATTACTA
This sequence comes from Haemaphysalis longicornis, assembly GCA_013339765.2. NCBI lineage: Eukaryota > Metazoa > Arthropoda > Arachnida > Ixodida > Ixodidae > Haemaphysalis > Haemaphysalis longicornis. The sequence goes on along the minus strand of CM023450.1, from coordinate 219,553,347 downwards.
CCGCAGTTTCAATGCCACAAAAGAGACGGAGCCGTCGGTGCAACGCGACCGTCCACCGGCCCCGCCGCGGGTTCAAAGAACGCGCAAAGGCACAACGCTGAAGTAGTTCGGCGGTCACCGTTGCGTTAGGACACACAAATGACCCATTCCTACTGAACGTGAAACACTATCTCACGCTTTTTTGAATACGCTGCACTTCAGTTTAAGTACGCTTTGTTTCATGGCCCGGTGCTGTGGCTATTTAGGTAACTACTTTTTGCTGCGGCGTGGCCTGTTCACCCGCTCTAACCGTCGCCGTCACGGGCTCGGCAACCTCAAGGCCAAAATGCGCTTTTATCCGTCAGCTGAAGCTCGGCTTCCGATGCGCCTTCCGTGTGATGTTACTTCCGGTCGCCGTTTGCTTGGCGCTTACTGAATCTTTCAGCCAAGTTACCGATGAGTGGCCGACGGCTCGGAAGGCAATGGGGACCCATGGGGTTTCCATTCATTGGCAATCGGCCTCGGCTGCTTGGAATGCTCACAAAGTTTTCTACTCAAAAGTCGCTTTATGGCAAAAAGGTATGGGTATAAAAGCTTTAAGAAAGACCCAAGGGTGCGTTGCTTATCTTTGGTGGTACGGTCTGCACGCAGTGCCGATGTCCAAGTCACATTTGTTCCTTTTGTTCTAGTTTGAAAAACAGACGAAAGAGACAATCATGTACTCTACTACCAGAGTGCTCTCGTTTTCTGACCCTTTCTCTCCCACTATGCTGATGAAGACCATACGCTTTCTTTTGTTGGCTTGAAGGCTTCCTAAGTACAATACGTCATTTTGCTATTTTTTAGCATCGCCAAGGCGACAGACTGGGAGCACTCCGCTTTTTTTGTTTTCATTTCACCCAAACGATCAATGAGCCGAGTTTTTGTTGTCAAGATTCTAAATTTGCGGCACACGACTTCCGGGATTCAGGGTTTGCCCGGGCCGGCTCGGCCCAAAACCCTGAATTTGTTCAAGCCCAAGCCCTTCCCGGGCACGAGAAAATGCGTGCTGCCTGGCCCGAGCATGGCCCCCGGGCCGGGCGGGCCGGGCGCGTCCTTTTGGACCGTCCCGGGCCCGACCTGCGCCCTAACTAGAGCACTACCTGGACCGCAATTTCTAGGCCTGGCCCGAACCTGCATGGTATAGACATGGCCTGGGCCCGCCAAACTTCTAAAATGTGGGCCCGAGCCAGACCCGAGCCCGGCAGAATTTGATAAATTAAGCCCGACCCCGCCAAACTTGTTACATGATCTCCCTAGTCTGACAGCCTATAAACATGAACTCGAAAAAGTTTGCTGTTAGCTTAAAAAGCACAAGCAAAAAGCGAATACGACCAATTTGGATTAAAATTTCCGTTAAACTTGGACCGAACTTTGTACAACTTCAATATCCTCACTTAGAAACTGTTTTTTCAGTAGTCGTGAACTCGATTTGCCACTTCATTTGCCAGTTTTCGAAATCAAGACAAACCGAGGATACTTTAAATGATTCGGAGCAAGTGGATAATTTTTGGTAATATTGTAATCCTTCAGCAGATACTGCATATTTCGTTGTTCCAATACTTGCTGAAATTTGTGCAGACGATGCGTCCGGTTTCACCTCTTTATTTTAGTAGTTTCCTCTAGTTACGTTGGTAGCAATATTTTATCGGCGCTTCTGTTCCTTTTTCTCTTTCTTCATGGCTTTAAAAAAATTCTTCCCGTAAGAAATTATGGGCTCTGCTGGAGAAATTGGTCCTTCAAACTCTGCACATAGTGCAAACTGTAGGTCACGTTTGTTGTGTTTGTGTTCGTTTGAAAAGAAAAGGGAAGGGACAATCACGTTGTACTGTGTGGCTATAGTGCCGTCGTTCTCTGGCCCACTCTCTCCCACTATACTGATGGGTCCCAGATATTTTTTTATAGATGTGAAGCTTTTCTGAGTGCCATCGCCTGTTATCATATCTTTTAACAGCGCCGTAATGAATTTACACTTCACTTCTTTTTATTCTCACTTAACCTGAAAGATGAACAAAATTATTTTTGTTTTCAACAATTTATAATTTGCGGCACAGGATTGACTGGCCTCAGGGATGACCCGGGCGGCTCGGGCTGGCACGGCCCGAAAATATTTTGGTAGCACGCATTTTCCCGGGCCCAAGAAAATGCGTGCTACCCGGCCCGAGCCCGCCATGGCAGTTCACTACGTCAGACTACCTAGCTGCGCCATCGCACCCAACTGTTTCAGTGTTTCAGGGCTGTGCCCTTGCGGTGTGCTGTTTTGTCGTGTGCTGTTTTGAAGCCGTGCTATTTTGCCACGTGCGCTTTTGTCGCTGTGCTTATTTGTCGCTGTGCTGTTTTGACGTGTGCGCTTTTGACGCCGTGCCCTTCTGACGCTGCGCTGTTCTGTCGCGTGCTGTTTTGTCGCGTGCCCTTTTGACGCCGTGCTGTTGTGGCCGTGCTGTTTTGTCGCGTGCCCTTTTGTCGCGTGCTGTTCTGTCGGTATACCCGCACTTTGACCTCGTTGGGATTGCCCTGAGTGGCCGTAAATACTGATGCGTGTAGTGCATTCGTAAATTAAGGGGGAAAATGAAGATTCCACGGCGATCATCCTCAGCATCGCCTCCTCTCCATACTCTTCCACGTCCGGCTCGGGGTGATACAACATGACAGTATTCGCGGAACTTGCAAACGTCTCATGCTTCGCTCAGCCCGAATTCAAGTGCATAAGAGCCCTGCCACCGCCGCTGTAGATGTTTTTTCAGTCAGAGTTCTTCAGTATACATAGGGTCGTTCGTTTTCTGGTAAAACCCGATATTACCAGATTCTTACACCCCGAACATGTTTCGGGAGATTCTGGTTAAACATGATTTCTTCCCGAATGGACCTTTTCAGTATTGGAATGAGTCTACCGCTATGAACGCAAGGCTGACAAATGCTACCCTGACATTGTCGTGCCTAAGCTTATGGAAGCTGTGATCTCGAGGGAACCTTCTCCTAGTTGCGATAAGTTCAGCGGCCAGACAGGCCTCGAATGAAGATCGACAAGTTGCGCAAGCAGATCACAATGATGTACTTAAACAGGCATGAGGGAACAATCGATGGCCAGCTTTTCGTGAATAAAATGTTTCATTTGTTAGAAGTTATCAAGGGTATTATTCACTGTCATTATTTATTCATTCCCCCAAAAATGCCAAATTTCGGAGAGCATTTTCAAGAAGTCCCCCCGATTACCAGCTTAAAATAAACACCAATTATAACGCGTTTGAGTTACAAAGTTCGTGATACCCTCTAAAATAAACTGAGTTATTAAAATAACCTTAGCACATCTATCGATTTAACCCGAAAAAAAAAACCGGAACGATTTATTTCGCAAACAGCCGGTTTCTCCCCAAATATTAGTTTGAACAATAGCACCCGATTTTTACCCCCAGATGTGAAAAGAAATACAAAACCCGAAAACGAATAACCCTAAATGTACACCAGTTGCGGAACTCTTCCGGGCCATGCGAACACCCCTGCTCTTTTGAAGCTAAGGGCCCAGTGTATTGGCGTGGCTCCTCGGAGACAAAAGCTTACTTTGCTAAACGCTTGCTTAACAACACATTTTATTGAAACAAAGCTTGCTTTTCGAAGTAGGATACATTAAATTAAATGATGCTTACTTAAGCTTCCACGGTTTCCCTTTTATGATTTACGGCTGCAGCCGCAAGCACTTGAACACTACTTCCACTTTCTGTCGGCAGATGACATACTAGTCAACTTGCTCCATGCTTGCACTTCTTACCCCCAGCGCAGGGGGCTAACCGCGGACCGGCTTTTCATACGCGGAGTCCTTTCGCAACTCGGTATGCCTAAAATATAGCGTCGTCGTTACGAGGTGGCTACGGGCGTCTCCCTGTGTAATTGTAGTATACAAAATAGAGTATGTTACGCAAAACGTTACGTCGGCTCAACTGGAGTTGTGGTTGCCTCCATTTCTTTAGGTCATGATTATGTGGCTGGGACGACGAGATTAACACATTGATCACAGAAGGAAGTTTCATCCACTGTGATAAAACTGCGTTAAGTTGAAATTACGTACCCGTTGCTTTCTTTTTGTTTTAATGTTCTCGTGCTAATTGAATGGTTTATGCATGCAAACTGGACTGTGTTCTTCATTCATTGATAAATAGCCGGGAGCATGAGCTCGATGAGCAAGTTTTGGCTGGTCTGAAAGTTCTGTGCTCCTGGTGTGATGTGTCCCCTCCCCTCGTCCTTCACTTAGGCAGCTCCAGAGAGGTTAATAGTGTTAGTGACAAGTATACAGTCCCACGAACATCTGAATAAATTGTCGCCTCTTTTGCAGGTGGGATGTTTGTGAATTGTCTGTCCCATGGACTTATGAAGAAGGCTCACTCACACAGGCCTTCCACTTATGTAAAGAAGTGCTGCTCTGACAGCTGCTAGCTCAGTGGCGGTGGATGTTCTGTGGATGATGTTTTCTTTAATGGACCATCCCGTTGACGGAATCCATACGCCGATTGCCAAAGAGCCTTACCGTTAGTGGGGCTAACCTCTTCAGCTTTCATTAAAGGTTTTCTCTCTCTCTTTCAATCATACAGGAGAACTCAACGAAGAGCGGGATAGGTGCGTAATCATGATCCTGTGAGTGGCTGATAGATTAAAAAACTTTATTGGTCCAAAAGGTAGTGGTGGTGGTGGTGGTAGTAGTAGTAGTGGTGGTAGTAGTAGTAGTAGCAGTAACAGTAGTAGTGGTAGTAGTAGCAGTAGTAGCAGTGGTAGTAGTAGTGGTAGTAGCAGTAGTAGTGGTAGTGGTAGTAGTATTGGTAGTGGTAGTAGTAGTTGGTAGTAGCAGTAGTGGTGGTAGTGGCAGTAGTAGTGGTAGTAGTAGCAGTAGTGGTAGCAGGCAGTAGTAGCAGTGGTAGTAGTAGTAGAGGTAGTAGCAGTAGTAGTGGTAGCAGTAGTAGTGGTAGTAGCAGTAGTAGTGGTAGCAGTAGTAGTTGTAGTGGCAGTAGTAGTTGTAGTAGCAGTACTAGTGCTAGTAGTGGTAGTGGTAGTAGCAGTAGTTGTGGTAGTAGTAGCAGCGTTAGTAGTAGCAGGAGTAGCAGCAGCAGTAGTAGTAGTAGTGGTAGTAGTAAAACTTTATTTTGCCAAAAAGTTGTGGTGATGGCACCACTGAGTCATTCTCTCAGTTATCTACACAAAAGGCCTCGGCGTCTTCAGCAAAACGGGCGAAAGCCTCTTGCAGGAGAGTAACTGAGATAGAGATGGCAGTCTCCCATTTTTGGATGGACGAGGGGAAATACGAAAAGGGAAAGCCGATCTTCAGTGTTTATTGGCGCCGTGCAGAGAGCGACACTAAGCCGCGCATGGTCACACAAGCACAACTTTCCGAACACATGCGCATGCCTCCCGCAGTCCCCGTGCGTGGAAACGTGCCACTTCGTTTTCCGCGCTTCTATCATCATCATCATCTAGACTGGCCATGTTGTCGGCAAATTAAAAACCCGCAACAAGGGGTTATGACTATAGGGTGAGTGTTTCCACGAGATGCAGGATGTATGGACATGGCCGAATGGTGCGGGTAGCGAGGCTCACTCTAACGAAAGCAAGGGGGCAACGTCTTTACACTCCTCACGGTAAATTATGGACAAAAGGTGGGGAGTGCGAAGTGATAGTGTTCGCAGCTGCCTGGGTAAGAGTGCATGCATGCGATGGAGAGAAGGAAGCGATGGTGAAAACCGGGCCCGATTCTGGCAGAAATGGTCACCTGTGTCGAAACACCTGTGTGTCCAAATCGTGGAGACGGTTCTCATAGAAAAAAAAATTGGCCGCGTATCTGCTCCTTTCGTTGCAAATGTCGTCAAAAGATGATAGTCTTTGTGGACGTTTGCCAAGGAAATGCCCCCTTCGCTTTCCCGCTCACCTCTCATGCTGTTCCTGTTACGTCGCGCTCATTCCAAGGTAAACACACTGAAGGTTTGCTCAAAGCGATTTGAATTTACCGCGTTCCACTGCTACAGGCGGCGTTCCTCGATGCCAACGCTGCAGTACGGCGGAGACGCGCGTGAATCGAAGCGGCCGACTTCAATGTTTATAGAACCGCGTTGCCGTGCTCCACGTGCGTTCCAGGCAGAACGTGAAACCTAGCTAGTGGAACCTTTCTTTGCTGTTGCCGCGTGATTTCTCATATGCCTCCCGGAGGTGGCACGGGCAACAGCAGGCGGTACGCGTTGTTCTGCAGTAGATGTAGAATATCATTTGCGCAAAATCAAGCAATCCAGGAATTTTTTAACAAAGGAACACTGTAAATATCCCTTGTGTACTAATTTCCTGTGTTATACTTGCGTAATGTCTTGTTCTTACTCAACAAAGCTGACAAGTATGAACATGTAAACCGGGCTCAGACGTTTACATTTGGCTGTAAGTATATAAGACTATTGCGCAGTAAGCATTTTGTTTTGGCCGGGTGGCTGAATTGAGTTACAGACAGGCATACAGACAGACCAAAATTTCTGGGTTTAAGTAGCCCAAGAAAGACTATCGTCTTTGAAAAAGGATGCAGGTGATTGGTCCTATGAGCATCTCGGCGCACTATGCCTCGAGCACCCATATGGGCGGTCTCGTTTCCTATTATGCCAAAGTGTGCCACTGAAAAGATGCTGTGGAAGGTCTGGCTACGAGGCTGGGGCGCTTGCAGCAGGACCCTCAGGGTTATGGGGTATATTCGCCCGTGTACACAATTGAGCAACGCCGCTTTGGAGTCTGTGACGATGTTAAGGTTTGAACGCAAGCAAAGAAGCGGTTTGCTGAAGAAAAGGGTTCAAAGATACTTATTATTTATGGTTGTGGCGTTGTGCTTCTGAGACCAATGAGGGAAGTTCGATTCCATGGTCGTATATCTGATGGAGGCGAAGAAGGAAAACACCTGTGTGTCGAGATTTCGGTGCACGTTAGAGATCCGTCCCCGGACGGTATCAATTATCCACAACTTTCTACTACAGAGCGCCTCGTATCTAAAGTGTAGCTTCAGCGAGTTAAGCTCCCGAATTTGATTTTGAATTTATGGTTGCAATTTATTGAGTAAATTGCGACGTTTGACTATATCGCTTTACCATTTCCAACCCGCATTTTGTGCCAGCGGTGAAAGAAAAAGCTGCCGTTTGGTGAGATGGATAGTCATGACAGTCTCTCACACATCCCTCGTGGAGAGCCAGGTTTTGGGGGACATAATAACTTCCTTTGGATAGTGGCGCTGCTAATCGTTTTCAAATTTTCGCGGCTGGAGCTGAGAAGTGGGGCTGGCGATTTTTTTTTGTTCTTCTCCCATAAATTGTCGGGCTTGTGGAAGAATTCCACACAGCACCATGCACGCTAACTCAGGGTGCGCGCAGAATCGTTACATCGGTCGCTGTAGCTGCGCTAAGCACTGGGTTTTACTTCAGGTTTGTCGTATAACCACAAAATTCCGTAGTTTTACCGAGCCGATGAAACGACATGAAAGATTTTAACAGCGGCACTGTTATAGGGCTGGCCCTGACGACAGTTTGTCCGTGTCGCGCTCTCTCTTGAGCATGTTTCCTCGCCTCGCAAAAATCGATTCCCAGCACAGAAAAAAGCCATTAAAAAGAAGACGGGGTCCTAGGGCCTTCACATATTGATATAAAATGGCATATATTGCGCTTAAAAAATGTCTTCTCGGCAATGCGTTTGTGTTAGAGCAGAAGCCGACTATAGGGGATCGGTGTGAGCTCGGTCTCTTAAAGCTGTCTTTTCCAAAATATATGTCGCATAGTGAAGCATGACCATCAACGGAGGGAGTATAAATACAGAAAACGGCTCTAACTCTTCTGATGTCGAAAGTATCCAAAAACGAATTGTGTGACAACTAGCTCCTGAAATGACTCTAGCATTACGGCGAGTTTCAGTTATTTGTTATTATTAATTAGGTCACAGTGAAGTTGTAAGCGTTACCGAATTACTGTCTCCTGTCAATACAGGGCCATATACAGGACTAGTATGGTACAGAAAACGGCTGCAACTGTTGTTTTACAGGAACTACTCGAAAACAAATTATGTAGCAATTCACCGCTAAAACAACTAAAGAAAATCAAAGCCAGCCTGCACAACGGTGCAAGCCAGATGTCACAGCAGGGCTGTGTTCGTCTAACTAAGCTAAACTGAACGAACGTCATTTAAGTCACTGCGAACCATTTACCCTGTAAATATATATGGTGCTGGTCAGTAGAAGACCAAATGAAACGCAAAGTAAAGTATATAAGGTGCTTTATTTGTACAGTGTCCACGTCAGTCTTTGTATACTTCATCGTCCGCTGCCGCAAAGTCTTCGTCGAGCGCTCCCTTGCCGTTTAAGGCGTGCACTACTACTACTACTACTTCTCGTTCCTCTGGGCTATTGCATTCTCGCCTAGCAGCGAGGCGCGTTTCCTGATAATCCACCTATCCTTCGGACGTCCGGATCTTCTTTGGTCGTCTAATTCCCCGTGTGCGCGGTACAGAGTCGGACAGAGTTATGCCGCCGCTGCCACGGCGCAGGTGGTTGCCCCTAGCAACGACGAGCGAGTGATGTCAGGAGCAGATGACAGCCGTTTTGTCCGCGACCACGACGCTGTTTGCTCAAACACTGACTTGTAGCATGTGCGCTCGGTATTTTCTCTTTTTTTATGAGCCCGTCATGTGGCGGAAGCCCCCGCCCAAGCCTGGATACGTATCTGAGGCTAGGCATGTGCCCTGTTAACTTTTATTCTTATTAGTCAAATTCTTAAGTTTCTAATTTACAGCTTTGGGTAGCGGGAACATTCCTCCTTACGGTCGATTCCTGGCCAATCCCCCACTTGGGTACGTGCCACTCGGCATTTTCTTAATTTTTTTTTCTGCGTATGGACGCCGCAACCAAGAGTTTAACAGCTCTGCTGTTTAAATTACGCACAAGAAAGAAGCCGAAGCTTGACGTTATCTTCGTAAAGACCAAGCAGATCTCCACTGTTCCTACACATTTCAAACTGGGTCGAACTGGGTTCAGTTTTTATATGTGGTAGGGGGAGATGAAAGGGAGGCCTTTTGCGACAGCTTTGGCCAAGTCGAAAAGGTAAATGCGTTTCTAAGCAACGTAGTGGTTCTCCAATTTGGCAAAGAGCTGTCGTTAAAATAACAACGCATTGTACAGGGGGTAAAATTTGTGTTTCAGGGGTGTTGGCTCGGTGGCATCCCAGCAGTGTCCGGTAAGCATCCCAGTGATGTCCTGCTAGGACGCTGGTGGGCTGGAAGGCGCCAGCTTGTTGTCTCGGTCGAGTGGTGACCTTGCCGGGCGGATCATCATGCGGACGCTGGGGTAAGAGTGGTAGTGGTAGCCGCCCGGTTTTCCCCGCTGGCTCCACTCGATGCCGTCAGCGTAGCTGTCGTGCGGACCGTTCAGGTTCAGCCCGTTCAGGTTGGACGAATGGCAGCTGCTGTACCACCAGGCACCGCGGTATGTGACCGCGCAATTTCCAGCCCACGTGTCGTGGTCGCGGTCGAAAGTTGAGAAGTTCTGGCCATTGGAAGTTCTGAGGGCGTCCCAACCTAGGGTTTAGAAAACAACGCCGGAAAATGAAGCAAATTGGTGAAAGGTAGGCAGGCTCTCCGTGTGTTCAAGCCAAACGTGCGCTCAGTTTGAGACAGTCGCGTCCGTGTCTGAATCTAATGACACTACCATCATCGGTCGCATTGCCACCATGTAAACGAGGAGTTTACTGCGGCTTTTAGATTACCCTTAGGCTGTGTTCAGACTACCGACGTAACAGCGATATCGTGCGGTATGGACGAAAAAAAAAAGGCGTTCCACGCAGTTCGGTTGGCTGAGACGTCAAATTACGCCCTTATTTAAACATATTACGATAGTTGCGATAAAAGACTGAACCTGGCCTTAATTGGACTGCCCGAGGTGCCAATCCGGCATTCGTCGTTCCCCATATGTACCTACGATGAGGAAAGTCCTCAAACTACCAACAGATTATTAAAGTCGAGTCCAATACTAATTATCAAAGTGCCCCTTGGCACGTATTGCTGTGGAAGTGGTTCAACGCCCACACTAAAATAGCTATCCTGAACCTTAATCGAAATTTATTCAAGCTAGCCCCATTGGTAATATCGTATCTCAAACGTTTAAAGCAAATGTTTCCTTTCACGTTGGATGATTCGGAGATGAACATTGATGTTCTGTGGAAGGAATAATGCAGAGCGGCATCCATGGGTTTCCGTTGTTAGTTATACCGGACGGGCAGTATCGTTTGAAACGAGCCATATGAGCGATCAGACCAACGATCAAAAGCAACACGAAATATGGACGAGGACTTACAAGGCACCCGCTTGTCCCGTGCGTCCCCTAAATCTTCGTTCGTCAGCCTTCGCGATGTTATGTGTTTCGTAGAATACCATCATGTCCAACAACATATCCTTCATAGGCATCTCCTTCACCTTTTGCCCTTCAGATTTGGGTGTATCAAACCAAGCACTGTGAAAGGCTAATTTCGCCTGCATCACCAAATAGGATTATCTATCCCTTTCCTTACTCTACGTGATACCTGTAGCATGCATTGAAAAATGGGGGAGGGTTGTTGTAGTCGACCAGGCGACTAGGCTCTGCGAAAGAAGCGTACCCTCTGGTCCAAGTAGCTTTCCCAGGCTGAGCTTAAAGAGGTTCTCCTCCGAAGCCACCCTGAAGCTCTCGAAGTCCACCGACACGGTCTCCTCTGTGCTGTTGCTTAGCATGACGCGAAGCGCCATCTGTTCGTCGTCACCGGCAGTCAGTGCGTGAAGAGCCCGGTTGCCTGCATGCAAGAAGGCCACCACATTTCATGCGCTGCTGTCTTTTCAAAAGGTAGGTTCAGAAATTACTTGGTGTTGAGATAACTGTTAGGCTAGAACTCGCTGTGGCACTGCTGTCTTTATACCGTCCACCAGAACAGTGCCCTCACTGCGTGGTTTGAACTGCGGCCCGCGTACCTCAGGCCGTGATCCTGCCCAACGGCATAATCTCAGTGCACTACGAGCTCGTGGCACCGTTATTTCTCTAAGAGAGACCTATTCACCAGCACCGCTCATCGACTCATCAACGATGTGAAGGAGGAAACGACCCATATAGGCCCGTTAAAGTAGCAAGACTGTAGCGGCCTTTTCGCTTTCAACCCTGCAACATGTCCAGCACTTGTGGATAACAACACTCGAAGGACACACTAAATGTAGAGCCGCATGCCTGAAATCGGAAAAAAACTTGGTTTTATAAGCAGTATCTATGTTGACAATTGCTCTATAGCCTATCTATCGCGAGGTGCTGCTGGTGTTCACTAATCATCGTTTGAATTTCGCGAAAAAACGAGCCCAGGTAGAGCACGCCGAGGGAAGCGGAGCCTAAGAGGGCATGCCGCAAGTTTCCCCCCTCGTTGCTACCCTTTTCACATTTCCGTTCACGTTGTTCGGTGTCTGGCGAGATCTCTAAGCATACGCGACGGCCACTTGTTAATGCCTTTTCGGACCCGCGGGCGCTTTGTTAAGCTCGAACGTGGCGTGTCTTCGTCGCTTTCGTGGGCGCCCACTCCCACTCGCTGAAGTGACTGCTCTGAAAAGTAAAACAGCTCTAGCGTAATCAAGGAGTGCCGAAATAATGTAAATCGCACTCTCCTGTGTACTGCGAAGTAGGCAAAGGTATTTAGTCATTTTTTTGTCAGTTTATCAACCTATAATGCCGCGGGTTTTCTTCCGTGCGAGTTTTGGATAATAATTGCTTCATACGATAAAATATTTGCTTCATATATAAAGAAAACACGCAACATCCTGGCATGCCTCTGAAACATGTCCTATAGTTCCGGAATTATTTGGCCCCCGTAATCCTCTTTACGTCACAAATCATCGCCTACACGCGCACGTTGGTGTTTCATTCTTTTTGATCACGCACCCATGGCCGAGTAACTAAGCCGTAGCTACGGGTTGCGCACTAGAGAGGCTTAGCTATAATCCTACAATACCATGACGCGCTATGGAGTTAGGGAGGAAAATAAGGAATCGGAAGATTGGGTAAGCAAGGCGCCATCCACCTTGGCGGCGTAGTGGCTTAGGAGTTCTGCTTCCGCGCGCAAAGGTCGTAGGTTGAAACTTCGCACCTGGCGGCCTGCTGTATGTTTGAGGCGAAAACGGGAGTCCTGTGTACTAGTACACGACTTCAAGGAGGTATTAATAAAGCTTGCGTTGAATGAATTATTCCGGCTGCTTCTGCCACAACGGGACCCCCATGAACCAGATTGAATGAACTATATGGGACCCCATATGCAGATTAGTTTCCTTTTGTACAGGTAAAACAAAACAGAAACATCCGTAAACTCTGGATAAGCCCCGATCTAGCAGCGAAAACACCGGAGAAAAATACAAGGTACAGTAAGTTTGTCAAGAGCAAAGACCCAGGGGCACTGGAAAGGTTTACAATATTCCGTAGCCGCTTAGATAAGGAGCTAAAAAAGCGCAAACGCAGTACTTCAATAATTTATTTTCTTCTTCTCCCAAAATCTGCACTCATTGTTAAACTATACCGTTACCACAGTGCCAGTGTGTAAAAAAAAAGAACAATGGCATCAAGTTGTCAGGCAAAGCATTAGCCAATGCTTTTAGTAAATATATTGTGAACGCCACTAACCAACTGACTGTAAATAATGATTTACATAATGTGTATTACAACAGCAGCTCAGGTTTTCTCGATCCTGTCAACGAAGCCGAGGTTACAGAGGTAGTAAAAAGCCATAAAAATAGCCGCGCTGTCGATATTGACGGAATGCAGGTTAAACCTATGAAACACGTCATTGTTTACCGCACCCTGCTTAAGTTGCGTATTCGATTTATGCCTTGAACAAGCTGTATTTCCATACCGAATGCAAGTTGCTCGTTTAAAGCTACTTTATAAGAAATGTGACAAGAGCGATATGGGAAACTACCAGAGCTATTTCCATATCACCTGTGTTGTCAAAAGCATTTGAAAAAAATATTCTCAAGCGTTTTTTGAATTTTGAACGGGTTTCAAAGATAACATCATAACTGATAGCGAGTATGGTTTCCGTAGAGGCTTTAGCACTGAGTCCGCACTTATTACGCAGAAAGAGTGCATTTTAGACAACATCGAAAAAGGAAATACCATATTAGTCATATTTGTTGATTTTTCAAGGGCCTTTGACGTTATTAATCATGATTTCCTCATCAGAAAGCTGGAGAAATATGGTTTCCGGGGTGTGGCTGCCTCGTTAATTAGCTCATACTTACAATATAGGAAACAAATGATAGATATAGAGGGGTTTTACTCTGACCCCTTAGCAGTTTTCTGTGGCGTGCCGCAGGGTAGCATTCTAGGCCTTTTTTTAATTTATACATAAATGATATCACCAGTATAGCTCCAGAAATAAAATTCGTGATCTACGCAGACGACGCCAGCATGCTCTTATCAGCAAAAGAAGCTGATCAAGTAATTTGTCACGCCAAAGAAACCCTCGTCAAACTTGAAAAGTGGACACAAGAAAACCTACTAAAAATAAATGTACAGAAAACCAAGGCAGTAATATTTCGCGCTCGAAATAAAAACATCACAATAAGAGAAAGTGTCTTTCTGAAATCAATCCCAGTGGAAATAGTTCCCTGCATAAAAACATTGGGTGTTATCTTTCACGAGACCATGTCCTGGGATGAGCATATAAACGGCTTGGCAAAGTCACTCTCACAAATAGTCGGACTCGTATACAGAAACGCAAGTTTACTGCCGCGTAATGTTATGATGTTACTATACCAACCTTATTCTCTTCGAGGCTCAATTATTGTCATTTAATCTGGGCCTCAAAGACACAGACAAATCTACAAAAGTTGCACATTCTCCAAAAACGGTTTTCTCGCGCTGTTGCGAATGTGCCGGCGTACTTTCCTTCTGAACCTTTATTTTACACGTGTAATATATTGCCCGTCACTAAGACGTTTGATTACCGCCTATGCAGACAGTATAAACAAGTCCTGAAAAATAATACCGGGTTTTTGGGCCAGCTAGCAAACCTAAAAGAACACTACACCCCATATACCACGCGAAATTTTGAGAGATGGAAAGTTGACATATCTAGGACAACACACGGACTACAAATGTTAGAAAACAGGCTGCCAAGAGTGCTTAATACACTGCTTCAGGGAAACATCGAACCCGACAAGATTACTTTCAAGAAACTTTGCGGGTACCTCAGCAACTGAAAAGAAAACAAAAAAACCGTCTCACTAACCCTATATTTGTGCTACTATATGTTTGCACCTCTGGCTGTATAACTGTTAACTGCATAACTGTCGTCAGAATCAAACTGTCTTTTTGAAAAAAAACATTTGTGTACCTAGGTCTGTTACTGGCGTAATTTTGTTGTGAACTGTTTGTTCTGATGTCATATATATGTGTGGCATGATGTTTCGGCACATGTGGCTTATATTCCCGAGTTTTGTAATGCCATACCGTTAAAATTGAAGGTGTAATTGCTTCGCTTACATCCGCCCGATTTTCATTGGAGTACGTTTTATATCGTTTATACTTTTTTTGTTCCATATTATGACTCTATTGACCACTGCCTAAAGTTGCCAATGCGGGGGCCTGCGGCCTTGTCAAGCTGCCTTTATGACAGCTTTTTCCGCGGGCCTCCAGCATCATGTGTGCGTTATGTGATGCGCATAAAGGATTATTATTATTATTAATATTATTATTATTGTTATTATTATATCAGGAAGGTCGACAACAACTAATCTCTCCTGCTTCATGGATTAGGCCTAGCAGCCATTTCTGAGAGGGGCCAGCTCGACGTTGTCTACTGTGATCTGAGCAAAGCATTTGACGTTGTCTGCCGCACGTTGTTACTTAAAAAGCTTCTACAGGTAGGAATTGATACACCACTCATGGCATTGTTGGGTAGTTATCTAGCAAACCGGTTCAGATTCGTTAGCGTTAACGGGCAGACGTCTGCTCTGTACAGATGAACAAGCGGTGTGCCTCAAGGTTCCGTGTTGGGACCTCTCTTGTTCTCCATTTTTGTCAATGATGTGCCAGCCGCAATTAAGATGTCTTCTTTTCCTTCTTTACGCTGACGACATTAAAATATTCAGACGGATTGAGTCCATTAATGACTGCATTGCCCTGGAGCAAGAAATATCCTCATTTTCTAAGTGGTGCTCAGACAATACATTTAACTCTTAGATTTAACTCTTAGATTTAACTCAGACTTAATAGATTTAACTCAGACTTAACTCTACCAATACAAAGGTCATGTCTTATAGCAGAAAAACGAACCGCACTTTATTTTGCTTCAGTATTAACGGCGGTTACTTGTCCCGAGTTGAAGAGATCAGAGACCTCAGCGTGCTTTTCGACAGTGCCTTAACTTTCTCACCTCATGTCACTCAACTTACTAGGCGGGCGCTCCGCTCTCTTGGGGCTGTATGCAGGTTTTCACAAAAATTCCGGTTTCCTTCTTCATTCCTAAAACTATTCAGAACGCTTTGTATTCCGCAACTAGAATATGCTTCAGTTGTTTGGAATGGAACCTGTAGTTCCAACTGTCAACGTATAGAGCGTGTACAAACCAAAATTTTCATCAATATTTAGACATCGTTTTCCTTCGGAGCCTATCCCTATAACTGTTTCTCTAAGTTTCCGGCGGACCCACTCAGACCGTCTTTTCATGTGCAAATTGCTTCATGGTATTATTTTATGCCCGGAACTACTTGAATCAATCAGTTTTCGCGTTCAACAAAAAGCTACAAGGCTCGCCCACCCTTTTAAAGCAGCTGGAGCTCTCAGCACACGTTCTCCTCTTCAAAGGATGCAGCATCTGCATAACGTGAACTCCGAGAAGCTCGATATCTTTCAGCGCCCTCTTCGGGAGTTTTTGGCCGGGTTGTCAGCTCTGACACACTACGTTCATCTTGGCAGTGCTATTTTTCTTCACTTATCGTCCTGACGTGTGCATTGACTTCATCGAGCTTGTTCTTGTTCCTGGTTATTCGTGTATTGTGCTGATACTGCGACTGTAGTTATCGTAGAATTTTTCTTTTTCTGCCGTTTTTATCATTAAAAGTTGCCATATTTACTTCATGCGTCCATTTGAAACTAAAAATGTACACTTTCCGAATCTTGTAAAAACTTCCTTCTTTCCACTCACCCTTCCGTATAGTTACGCTTTTTGTAAGATGTCTTCTTGCAATTGACCAGACATTACAGTTTCTATTGATTGTGTAATGTTGCCTAAAATTACACTATGGTATTTTTATTCTTCTTTGAAGTTGTAGTTTGTTCTTATTTTTTGCTCACTCACTGTTCATTTGCCGGCTGTTGGTGCATTTCATTTATATGATGCATTATACCTTTTCTGTGCGCCAGCACGAATTGATTGTGTAAAGTCGGTTGGATTGCACTATTTTATTTCTAATCTTCTTTACCGTTTTTGTAGGTCTTTCTTTTTTTTCTCACTGATTGTTTATTACAAATTGTTGATGTACTACAGTGCTGCATTTTCCCCTCTGAGTGCTCCAGCACGAAGGCCTCCGCTGTTCCTGGGCACTATAATAAGCATTGATTGATTGATTGATTGATTGATTGATTGATTGATTGATTGATTGATTGATTGATTGATTGATTGATTGATTGATTGATTGATTGATTGATTCTTATTATTAACCAGCACTCGGATTTTCAGGCCATTATACGCCGAAATTAAGGAAAAATATTACTGTCTGGTATCTTCCCAACGCAGCACTGTTGTTTGTTTGCTCGCTTTTCGTTCAAGCCTTGCCCCCTTTTATGCCCTGCAGCACTGCGTTTGGAAGTATACTTGGCTTACCAATCCAGTACTCATCAGCGGGGTTCCCGAAGCCACGGGCGTACTCGGTCCAGTTCCGATAGAAAATGGAACACCCTATTCCCGAACTGTCCTCTTCTCTGTATCACCTGCATGTCAACAACAAAATTATTTTAAAAAACGTAGACATTCGTTAACATACATTTTTTCCTCAGACAAATAAAGGACCGGTTAATTTTTTTTTCGAATTATGTTTACTAGTGAAGCAATTATACTAATATTTATAAACATTAGTAACGTTATCTGCGCAATTGTAGCGTTAATTTGTACCTTTTTATTGATGTGCAGGGGTCTTTGATTTCAAGACCCTTACACAGCAACAAAATATCTGTAAATTCACGCTAGAATTACGCAGATAATGTTCATGGCTCTGGAGAAGGAAAATGGGAAGACCTGCCCAAAAGTGGGAAATCTAGCACTTGGCATAGAACAAAGATGCACGAGTAATGACGCCCACATGTACGCGCACACAAGCAATAATACGACTGATAGAACCCTTCGGTGGACATTAAGCTTGAGGAGTGACTTAACAACAAGTGAGTTGCCCATTCTGGCCATCGCGACTCCGTAGGTATCCCAATACTTTTCACCAAAGAGATGCGGCGGCTCTCGCATCGTCTGCGGCGAGGCGGTAACGGTGATCGACTTGCATCGATCCGCAGGCAACATACCGCCTTGTGTACGCCATCCCCCGAGGCTTAAGCTTCCGGATGACTGTACAGACGCTCCAAAAGTTAAACGCAGCACGTGAGCGGTGGCCGGAGCGGGAAAAACTGCATGCCAGCGCGATCTATGAATAGATGCGCCGGAGGTAGCGGAAGCGCGTGGGCACATCCGGCTGGCCCATCTAGACACGCTGCGGCTCACGTTATCGCCGGCTCAAGCGAAGCCGTGCTGCTGTCATCCTTTCTCGCCAGGGGCACTTCCAGTGCTTTATGCACGAATCTGTTTGCCCACGTCGGGAAGAAAACTGATCTCCTGCGGCTTATGGGTTCCGCATGGGTTCCGTTTTGTTAGGAACGCCACCACTTTTTCCACGTCCCTGACGTGGTCGGAGATTATCTGGGCGGCAAGTTTGTTATGTCATGAGGCTTAACCGCTCGTGAATCATTCAGCAACTGTTGCCATAACCATGCTTGCCTCAAGGGAACGCATGAAGACTGGATAAAAACGCGCTGTTCATGCGTGTATTAGCTGCATTGCTTCCGTGGTTTTAATGGGCGCTCAAGAGAATTGACGAGGTGAGCCTATCGGAGGCCAGTTGCTTAAAAAATAATCGACTTTACTACACAAACTGCAGTAAAATATGTTGGGATATGAGGTTATCCCAGCTTAACTTGTAAACATTGGAAGCGCCCCTGGCGAGCAGGATGGCAGCAGCGTGGCTTCGCTTGAGCCGGCGATGAGGCGAGTGTCAGCGTCTCGAGGTGGGCCAGCCGGATGTGGTGGTGGTGGTGAAAACATTTATTGAACATTTGTTAGCTGAAGAGCAGCCTCTAAGTGGGGTCCTCAGTCCAGTACTCCAATGGCGGACGCTATCCGGCGGGCCCGCTCGATCTGCCGTTGCTGGTCTTGCGGGGCAGAGCTGGACAGAGCAGCCTCCCAATAGGAGAGGGTGGGGATGTGCCCACGCACTCTCGCTATCTGCGGCGCATATATTCGTAGATCGCGCTGGCATGCAGTTTTTCCCACTCCGACCACCACTCCCGAGCTCCGTTTAACTTTTGGAGCACCTGTACTCTGGGTAGATCGCAAAGCCACCTAGCGGGATAATGTGGTAGTCGCCTTTGCGCGAACACTTTCTTTTAGTGCCAAATTATTAACCAGCTTGGTACTTCGAGAATCCGGCGTCCCTGCTAATAAAAGCACATAAACTGGTCGATGGCTTAAGGAATAAAAACAGAATTTGAGTTTAAAATAAATTCGGTAAGTTTGAAATTGGGTGGTATTCGAACCAGGAACTTCCGGAGGGCGAGATTAGCGCTCAATCCCAAGCCCACCGCAGCTCATCTGATTGACTTGAGGTGGATACAGGGAATGCGCTGTGGTATTCGACTTGGAACGTGGGTCAGGAACTAGTACCCGCGACTACGGAGTAACTTGAGCATGCCACAAGTATATAACTGCCACATATAACATACAACTGCCACAAGTAGCAGTTACAAGAGTAAAAAAAATCCCGGGCCATCTCCACTAACGTGAAACCTGGTGAGGGGCGAAGCATGCAGTGTACATGAGTATTCTTGGCGCGTTGGTGTTATTGCCCACGGAGGTGAAACCATTAGGAGGTAGAGGTATAAAGCTTTGCTGTAAGAGCCCCTTGTCTTTGAAGCATGAAGCTCTCTAGCTTCATGCCAAACCAACTAGCCAAATCCCAAGCTTTAGTCAAGCTCTCTAGCGCGAGGCGTAAACGAGTGTCCCGGTGTTTTTTAGTACGCGTTACGAAGCCCTCCAGCGCGAGGCGTAAATGAGTGTCCTGGTGTTTTTGTACCGTGACTAAATGAGACGACAATTACGACGACAGCAAAAGACTCCAACAGCTGCATCCCCTAAGGGGCTTCGCCCATAAAATTATGTTCACGCTAAAATATTCTGTTTTCTTGTTTACGCAAACTCGCCTGCGTTCTGAGTCACACACACGGAGAGGGGAAAAAGAAGACGCAAGCATTAAAGGGTGAATTCCCGACGGGCCGCAACTCCATCCGGTGGGAAGCATTCCGACTTCTCCTGGCCTTCCTCGAGGAGACGAACCTCATACAACGGCTGTAGCCGAATGCCTGCCGGCCAGCCTTAAGCACTCCTTATTTCTTCCTTTGTCTCTCTCCCTCTTTCTCTATCCCCATTTTTCCTCACCTATCCCCTTTCATTCCCCTTCTTGCCTTCCCCCGGACTGGGTTGCATGCTGGTGAACTCCAAATGAGTTCACAATATCCCCAGTCAACTTCTTTTCCACTTTCTGTATCAATAAATAAATCACTCACTCACTCACTGATTAAAAATTCAGCTATTGCAATTACAACCCCACAAGAACGCCTTAGGTGTCTTCGTAGGTTCTTAGAAGTCCCCGAAGCTTTCTCTCGTTTAAGTGCAGTTGTTGCATAGGTAAGGAACCTTTGTCGGGCTATTGGTACATAAATGATGATGGTGATGTTGATTTATCGATAAATGGCGCTGCGAAGCCATCTGTTTGCCATGTGAGATGTGTGAACGGGACGTTTCATAAATGTGGTCAATTTCACCTCGCTTTTTCCTACTCAAGCACACTCTTTTCTACCAGGTGGCCTCACCGTCCAGCCCCCGCCGTCCGTGTCCATGTCGCAGTAGACTCGCTGTCCGGACGAGCCTGCTTCTTTGTGGAAAATCCTGTACACGCCACTCGTGTCTTGCCCAGCATGCTTGAGATCGTTGCAGTGCCGTGGCAGAATCATGCCTAAAGTAAAATTGCACGGCAACATTAATCATGACCATTCACTTTAAGTGCGGAGCGTTCTTCGGCCTGGGAAAAGTAGTGCAATTAGTGCCTGCGCGCGAGCGTGCGTGTGTGCGTCTGCGTGTTTCGTCTCTTCCTGCAACGGCAGCTGCTACGACGCACTCTAGTGCCCTTGTGATCAGGGGTCCGAAGGCAAGGCATAAAGTCCTTCGAAACGGGGTAATTAGCCAGGTAATGCTCAGCATTAAAATTAAGCTAACTTGACCACGCTCACAAAGACGAAGAACGACCGAATACGCTGATAAATGTTTAACCACTGCGGGCCACCCTAAACTGAACGGTATATATATATATATAGTAGTAGCCGCAGTGAAACAGCGGGTCCCACTGTTGCGACGCCAGGTGCATACCTCGGCGGCCCTTCAGTTGGGTGGCAGAACCACATTAGCGTGATGTCCCTTTTCATTGGGTGCGAGAGCCACCTGTCTGCATTGCGCAATCACCTCGCCCCTTCAATGATTAGGCATAATTCAAAGGGGCAGCTGTCTGGCTTCGATTATGTACCTGTGGTGTTGGCTTCAGAAAGTTTTCTTTTTGCACTAAATATGTTCGACATGTGCGCACCAAGATGCGACTGCTGCTGGTAGTACCGTGTTTGACTATATGTACTTGTTACAAAGGGTGCCGGCCACGCTGTTGAATCCGGAATCTGCCAGCAAAGAATGCTTCGCATAAAAAAAATGAAAAGCATTTACGAGTTGTGAGAAACTGTGGGTTTACAGTTCTATGTCTGTTCTTTGCAATCATCGCCACAACAGTTAGATTACCAGCGTTTACTAGTAAGCAAGGGACAAAAAAATTCGAGAACGCCCACAAATTGGGATGCAAAAGGATACGCGGATGCACAGAGTTTCTTAGTAAGTATACTAGAGAGGAAGCTGCACCTGGTAATTCATGTCGTCGTGGGGGTTTGTGGGAAGACCCCGCTTTTGGCTTGGGCTTGGCATGGCAATTGGATTATTAACCGATTTTTGGGATTCGCTTTCATCACTATGCATTAACACGTCTACGAGCTACGAGGAAGCCGAAATCCTCCCTGTTCTGTGATAGCCGTGTTTGGTGAAACAGCAGGCAGTGCGTGATCGTACCTGACGTTGGTCATGCCTCAGTCGAAGGACGGATGACTGAGCGGGCAATATGCCGCCGCGAAGTTGTAGCTGACGAAAAAAAAGAAACCAAACGTACTTTGACGAAGACAAGATACGACAGATACGGGTGCCTGTATCTGTCCCATCTTCTCTTCGTCCGCGACTGTTTAGCGCCATGTTTTCTATTTTCTTCAAGTATAAAGCAATTCGCTCAGCAATAAGTTTTGTTAAACTATAGCTGACGGTCGGTGCACCGGTTCGCCACGAAGGCGACGTTCTCATAGGCACGCTCAAAAAGCTTTCCAAACTCTTGAAGCAACTTATTATCTGAAATAATGGTAAACTTAATAAAATAAGCAGTATCTAATGAGTTTCCCCCAAAGTATTGACATCGTTGTTAACTATCAGCTGGTCCTGCAGAATAGTAGGCACAACCGTTCCTGGAAAAATAAGCTTTACTTCCTTTTTCCTTAGCTTCAATACAGACTGTTTTATTTTCCACTTCTACAATAACACACCATTCGTTGCGTTTGTTTTGGCCCTGTGTTCGAATATACGGCCACTAAAGCGTGTCAGTCCTCACTCTCCGCAAGCGGACGAAAAGCGCCGGCCGGTACGCACCCTCAGTCCAAAAATTGACCAGCTCCTCATTACGACTGACAGAAGAGGAGCACTGGGAGGCCCTCCTCCAACACATTGAGGCAGTTCTTGGGGGCGACTGGTAACAGCAGCTCCTTCCCCCAGCAACGCAGAAGCCTTTATAGAAGGGCAAATAAAGATGTTTTTCTCTCTCTCTCTCTCCTATCCAATGATGAAACTAAGGTGAGCCCATGACTACACAGACGGCCTTGATGTGAGCCGCATAGATGCTGGCTCCAGATTGCTCTCTAGTGTAATTGTAAGAAGCTATACGCGCGGATGCCCAGTGCTAATATTGCAGCCTCCCCCACCCCTCTCCCTTTTTAATCAAACGCGCTTTACTGCTGAGCCTATAGTCCGCGCATAATTGCTGTCCACGGCGCCTGTTTAACTTTTCAAGGCAAGAACCATCCAGTGAGTACGATATTTCGATGCACGTCATCGAACTACAGGATGCTCAAATTATCTGCTAATCGTGTGTGGGGTCTCACAGCACTTAACCACCCTCCCCCTACCAGTCTTAATTACCTAGCAGTCAACGTAACTATGTTCTGTCGAATAACCCATCGCTGCCGTAGCCCAAACAAAGCTCGCAGGCTTCGAAATCATCTTGAACGCGGATGACAAGGCAGCAAGCTTTACGCAATTTGATTGATTGATTGATTGATTGATTGATTGATTGATTGATTGATTGATTGATTGATTGATTGATTGATTGATTGATTGATTGATTGATTGATTGATTGATTGATTGATTGATTGATTGATTGATTGATTGATTGATTGATTGATTGATTGATTGATTGATTGATTGTACGGTTTAACGCGCTGACGCAGCGCAGGCGATAAGGCGCGTCGTAGTGGAGGACTCCGGATTAATTTTGACCACATGCGGATCTTTAACGTGAGCCGAAATCCCGTACACACGGGCGGTTTTTGCTTTTCGCCTCCATCAGAAAAGCGGCCGCTGCGGCCCGGTACCGAACCCGCGTCCTGGTGCTCAGAAACACGACGCCTTACCCACTGAGTTTTACGCAATTCCAATTATCCGTTTGCTAGCATCCGATCGTAACGGCAATTTATTTATTTATTTATTTATTTCTTTATTTATTTATTTATTTATTTGGAGCATACTACTAGCCTCTCACTGGAGGCCGTCGCAACTTCGCTGATGCATTATGCGCTTTATTTGGCTTTTGAATTCAAAGCAAAAAAAGAGCGGTTGGCTCACAAACAGAAACCAATATCTTTTTCTGCGTATTGATACCATTAACAACAGTAAAAAGACCTAGACAAGCATAAAAACTTGAATTAAAACCCAAGCCTAAAGGTGAAAACATGTTTAGTTCGTAAACCCTTTTTTAGGCGCTTATCGGGCTTGGTTATCCATTGCCTAGCTGAGGTGCAACCCGTGTGGTTACGTGTAACCGTTTTCCGGACAGAAGAGTTCCGGGAAGTTCATCACCACAGCCTGTATTGGGAGACCACAAACGTTAGTTTTGAGACAGAGAGGCGCAGATTTTTTTCTCTCTCAATTCCCTTGCAGATTTTGTCGCCTTTATCCTTGCCCTATTGTTTAGCTCCAGGGGAAAGTTGAGCCCGGTCTTTGCGAGCCGGCCCGATCGCGAGCACAGAAGAGGAAATAGCTCACTCTTGCCATTGGCGAGTATACCCGAGAGTTCGAGTTCTCGCTCTTCCGCGTCCACGATTGGTGGACCCATCGCCGCAGTCGGTGATGACGCGAACGTCAGGGCGGCCACCGTACACACAACGCTGATGTATGGCATCATCGCGGATCCACAGAGGCAGGCAGGCAGGGGATTTCTTGTGATCTAAAAAGGGAAAAAGGAAGAGAAATCCAAAGGTGGTTTAAGCGGAATTTCTGTTTCTTTCTTTTTTATTGGCGCGTGTTTCAAGGCTGGTATTTGGGAGTTGGGAGTTTCCTGCTACGAAAGTTGGCTTTACAAAATGCGTCGCACCAAGCGCAACCGACTGAGTTCCGTGATTGAAAACGTCTGCGGCAGGAGGTGTAAGTGCTGGTGGGGAAACGGCACAGCAAAATGTTTGGTGGCTGGGTGGCAGAGCGTTTTACT
The DNA here is from genome assembly GCA_013339765.2 of Haemaphysalis longicornis. Taxonomy (NCBI): domain Eukaryota; kingdom Metazoa; phylum Arthropoda; class Arachnida; order Ixodida; family Ixodidae; genus Haemaphysalis; species Haemaphysalis longicornis. The sequence goes on along the minus strand of CM023450.1, from coordinate 219,529,130 downwards.
TGACAAATGGCACGCGCACGCGCACGAAAATGTGCGTGGCTTATGCATGTGTTGTGGCACTGCTTATTTGTGTGTGTACATTCATCCTGGGCCGTCAAAGTTCGCGTTTTCATCAATTCTTTACAGATTAATAAATGATAGTTTTTTTACAAAACCATCTGAACGGTTTTCTGTTAAATCCGAACGAAACCACAATACCTGATGCGTGATTGGCCGGCTATTTTTTCTGCGCAGGGTTATTCGTCTCCATTACTTTGTTTATATGAATCTACGTGAGTGAACACCGCGGCACACATGCTGTCGCACCGCGTCGCACACATCCTGTCGCACCGCGTCCCCCAAGTAATTGACTGCCGACTGGTTTTAAGGGCCCGTTCAGTCTGTTTAGCCGGGGCAAAGCAAGTATCACAACTCGAACACTCTTTCAGCCAGTAAGTTAGCTGCCAGTAAGTCAGCCAGTTAGTAAGCTAGCCAAGAAGGCCAGATCATTCAAACTGCGGAAATAGTGGCCTAAGAAAGCTTCACACTAATAGGCGAAGGACGTTCAATCAATTAGGAGCATGCTAACAAAGTGTGGGTCACAAATTCTGATTGAATCATTTGCCGTGATCCTACATGTGTTGTTGTTGTAGTAAGAAAAGCAGAGAACTCCCGACAAGTGTTTTAGCCGACGAAACATCTATTCTCCACCGGGGTCGAGTCAGCTTGAAGTGACAGCGCCTTGACAGCCAAGGCTGTGGATCAGCCTTATAATGGCTACGGTAAGATAAACAGTCAACGTTGTGCTGCTGTGCACCGCCCTCGCCGCTGTGGTTCGGTGGTTACGGCGCCATGTGCTGATCAAGCGGGCACGGATTGGATTCTTGGCCATGGTGGCTCTTTTTCGAATGGAGGCGGCAAAATGAAGCTTCGCATGTATGTACAATAGTAAGGCGCACGTACCCCCGGTGGACTGAATCATTCAGCAGCATTCTTCTCCTGCGCGCCGCATTGACTAGCGCGAAAAACCCCGACTGAAATACTTTTTTTACGTTTAGCAGCGTTGCGTCGCAGGATACAGAGCGGTTTGTAAAACACGGCATTGAAAAGTGAGGCAAATGTCATCTGTTTTGTTATATACAGCTTGTTCAAACGCCACAGCCGCAGTTGTGACGAAAATTGCTTTCTCTTTGGCGCTCTTGGGCGCAGTATAAAAAAAACGGCGCTAACCATTATGCTACAATATGGAAGGCACTCAAGGTTTCATGTATTGCGAGTTTACCCGCAAGAGACGTTCGCGATTGATTAACTTAGCCATTAGCTACGCCGTCTAAACAGGGCTTTATATGGCGTGTCGCGAACAGACCATTAGTGGTTAGTTACTAGCCATTTCTATGGGGACCTGCCTGCAACTAATTCCTAATCCGCCAACAAAAACTAAGAACAACTATTACACGTACTTACTGATCCCAGTTGAGCAGACCCTCGTACAACTATCCGTGCGAAGATGTTCCCTTGGAGCACCGTACGCAGACGGTTAGCTCAACGCTGTTTTATATAGGCGAGCTTAATCTATGAGCGAAGCACCCGTCAAGTCACAAGGAAGGAAAAAAAATAAAAAGAAAAGGCGTTTGATTTCACCGAGAGCACCGTCGTGGGAAACATGGATGAAAGAAAACCGTCACTGCTCCTCGCAATGGGCTGACGGACGCGGGCTAGCGATAAAAGCCGGCGCTAACGGACACATGCTGCACTCGAATGTCGCAAGGCCACCCGGCGTAGGCAGGCATCGCAACAAAAAGAAAAAAAAAGGAACTCATGCGGAGCGAAATCTTTCGCTTTGCTTCTTCGCAGCAGCTTCGTTTATCATTTATCCCGACAGTGGGAATTAAAAACCAGGTTGCAATGCCCGCCGCGTGTATAAAAAAAAAACCATCCTCACGTTCTTACAACTAGGGGCGAAACGGCGTGTGCAACGATGCCATTCAGCTATCGGAGCAGGACTTTGTCACAAAGTTAGGCTACCACGGATGATTCTAGTAATGGGATGCACGGGTTCAACGCGCTTGGAAGCCGTAATACAAGGAAGTTGGCACGCGTGTGACTCGCCCCGGCGGACGATGCTAGTACGCAATGGAGGGAGCATTAGACGGAGATTACATTACTCAGCGAAAAATCAGATCGGACGAAGGGGAGTATTTAGCGAGCATATAAGGCAAGGGCAGTGACGCCAGCATTTTGCCGAAATATCGTCAAAAGAACTGTTTTTCCCCAGACGGCGGAAGTCGTTTTTGGTAAACATTTCTTTCATGTTGGTAAAGGTGTTACTGAAGTTTTAATGAGGCATTACTGAAGACTGGGCGGATGGTAGGGATGGATTATCACGTTAAAAAATGCGCTATTCGGGGGAGTTTGAAACTGCACCTCTTATCCTCCCCCCTCCCCTAGAAATAGTTATGTAAATAAGAGGGCGAAAAAAGGGGAAACTGGATAGGCTCAAAATAAAACAGCCTGCTTGGCAGCCGATAGAAATAGCCATGACATTTACGTGAAAATTGCAGGTGGAATTATTACGCGATAATTGTCTTTAAATGCAAAGCCTTATCCGGCTTGGATGAAGTGATGCGAGTAGCTTGTGTCCGTATCCATCTCTCCGTCCGTTCGCAGGTCCGTCTATTCGTGTGTATGCGCGTGCATGCGTGCGTGGGCGTGTTTGCGTAAAAGCGCGCGCGCTACAAGAACTGCAGCTGTTTTAGCGCATTTGACCGCACTTGTGAAGTGCATTGTCACTTCATGCGTGGACACACAGACCTCAGGATGCTTCCTGGCACAGCTCCGCTTCCTTCTCGCGCATGCGCCGTCTTGCTTCGGCTTCGCGTTTCCACAGCTCTTCCTCTTTACGCTTGATACATTTCGCCGCTGCCCGCGCCACTTGCATCGTCGTTGCAGATTTCACGGCACGTTTCTCGGTTTCTGCCGCTCTTTGCGCTAATTTCGTCGAACTCATTTGGTCTCGCCAGTCAAGAAGACCTCGGAAAGCAAGGGTTACCACCCCCAATGGCTACCACCCCCAAGCGCAGGAATCAAAAACACATGAACATAATACCGCAGAAAGTGGAGGCCAAAGTAGCTCCGCCGGTAGCGTAGGGGTTATCGCACCAGACGGTATTCTGGAGGTCGTGGGTTCGGATCCCACCTGGCGGCATTTATTCTCCACTTTCTTATTTTCCAAATTCTTTATCTTGAGCTACTACATCCTCCCCCTTGCTTTCCGAGGTTTTCTTGACTGCCAATTCTTATTTCTGTCTTATTTTCAACGAGCCCCTCATTTCCTATTCTGATTAGCTATATATATATATATATATATATATATATATATATATAATAATATATATATATTATATTATTATATATATATATCTCTGTTCTGCTACATGCATTTACGAGGCACTGGCTCCAGCAGTTCGGATATTATGCCAATTGTAACCCCGACCTCCGACCAGTTCTACGTGGCGGCCGCTGGAAAGAAGACGTTCTACGTCTCCCGCGGTAGTCGAGGGGCGGCGCTAGTTGACCGGCCTCAGAGCTTTGTAAATTACCCCCGCTTTAAAGTCGAGAGAGAAGGCTGTGGGGATAGCGTAATTGGTAAACGCACCCACGGTTATGCGGAGATGTGGGTTCGAGTCCCGCTCCGGAAAACGGCGGATTTTTCTCGATTAGATTTTCGCTTATTTATCAATGAATAAAGGGAAACGTGACAAGCACACGTTCTTCGGCCCTATTATTTTCGAAAAAAGCCGAATAGCACCGGCAATGACGACTGCAACCTTGAATGTATCTTTACCGAGTCCCTCGTCCCGTATCTCTCTGTTCGCTACAGGCATATAGGAACTGGCTCCAAGCAGTTAGGAATGCCAATTCTAACCCCGACCTCCGACACGTTCTACGTGGCGGCCGGGGGGAAAAAGACGTTCTACGTTCTCCCGCTGGTAGTCGAGGGGCGGCGCTAGTGACTGTCCTCAGAGCTCTTTAAATATAAACCCCCGCAGTAAAGTCCAGAGAGAAGCCGCTGTGGGGATATCGTAATGGTTAAACGCACCGCAACGGTTATGAGGAGATGTGGGCTCGAGTCCACGTTCCAGAAAAACGGCGGATTTTGTTCTCGACTTATATTTTCGCTCTTTTATCAATGATCAAAGAAACGTGACAAGCACACGTCATTCGGCCTATTATTATTTCGAAAAAAGCCGATAGTACTGGCAATGACGACTGCAACCTGATATATCTTTACCGAGTCCCTCGTCCCGTATCTATATATATATATATATATATATATAGAAAATAAGGGTGGCTGTCAAGAAAACCTCGGAAAGCAAAAGGGAGGTTGTGGTGGGTCATAAAAAGAGATGAAGAAATTTTTTGAGTCGAAAAGAAAGGGTTGAAAAAATGCCCGCCGGGAGGGATCCGAACCCACGAACTCCAGAATACTCACATACTCACGCACCAGACTTTCCCCAACGCTGCTCCTCCGTTTGTCACTCATCCAAACTAGAGGTACAAACACAACTTGCAACAACATGCTCGGTGGCGGCGACGCTCTGCAGGATAATGGCAGAGTAGCGCGCGGCGCCGTGCATTTGCTGATCACGACATCACTTCCTGACACGCAGCAGCTATGCGCCGTGACCGAGAAGACTGCAGTTGGCGCTGCGCACAAAATTGGCATTAGGGAATATAGTAATCGTCAGCTACGTTTTAACGCGAAATTGTTGGCCGGCGTTCACCCAACGGCGTTCACCCAACGCGCACCCACCTGGATATCATCCGCAAGCAAGTGTCCACAGCTGCGAACCCTTTGCTAACGCGTTCAATGCCGCTCCACACGTTTGATAGCGTGCTTACATCCGAAAGAATACCCCATCCCCCCCCCCCCCCCCCCAAACATCGGCGCGTTTTGTTCGTTAGCATGGTTCATAAAATAGGAACAGGAAGGAGCACTTCGCGAGCACTGTTTCATTTTATGTATCAAAAGATAAAAGAAGACAGGGCGAAACACTCGACGCGCGATCAATTACTATTGGCTTACGGCGCACAGCAAGAGTGCAAAAAAAACGAGCTTCGGCAGAAATTTCCCCCGCATTCTCGGTTGCCCTTCAGCTGCTGTGGAGGCAGGCTAGCAGCCGCATAAACAGTGTATATTGAAAAAGTAGCTGCAGTGAGCCTGATTCCGAGGATGTAGGTTATAGTCGACATAAGCGGGAGGCTCGGAGACAAGCCGAGCCGAAAGAAACGCTTTCGCGAAAGAATATGCTTAAATGTCGCGCAACATTTTCGAATCGTAATTTCAGTGCACATATCGTACGGGTTGGTATTTGCTGCCAGGGTTTCCAGGTCATTTGAGCAAAAGGTCGCCGGGAAATTGCCGAAAGTAGCCAGAAACGTTGCCACTTGGTACTCAACGTCATTGAGTTTCTTCGTAAGCCATGTCATCGTGGGGGTTAATGGGAAGACCCCCCTTTTTGGCTTGGGCTTGGAATTTGCTTTCTTCACTATGCATTAACACGTTTACGAGCTACAAGGAATCCGAAATACTCCCTGTTCTGGGGTAGCCGTGCTCGGTGAAACAGCAGGCAGTACGTGATCGCACCTGACGTTGCTCATGCCGCAGTCGAAGGATGTAACACTGAGCGGGGAATATGTCGCGGCGAAATTTGTAGCCGACGAAAAGAAGAAACAAAACGTACTTCGACCAAGACAAGATACGAGAGATGCGGGCGCTTGTAAGCGTCATATCTTGTCATCGTCCACGACTGTTTAACGCCACGTTTTAATTTTCTTGTTCAGCCGTTAAACTGGCGGTGGGTGCACCGGTCCACCACGAAGGCAAAGTTTTCACAGGCATGCTCAAATAACTTTCCAAACTCTTGAAGCAATTTATTATTTCAAAAAATGGTAACATTGATAAAATCAGAGTCTCTAATGAGTTTCCCCCCAAATATTAACATTGCTCGTAACTACAACCACTACAACCATGGCCTCCGGAATAGCAGGCACAACCGTTCCGGCAAAAATGCGCTTTGCTTCCTTTTTCCTTAGTTTTAAAACAGCCTATTTTTATTTTACACTGACATAATTGCACACTATTCTTCGCGTTTTTGGCCGTCCATATGGCCGTCCATGACGACATAGACGGCCTTGATGAGAGCCGCATAGGCGCTAGTGCCAGATTCCTCTCTAGTGTATATTGTAAGAAACTCTATGCTCAACGTGTGAAAAGTCGCCCGAGGAACCGCCATTTTGAGCAAAGCGATGCTAGTAATTTCTTTTTTGTTGGCCTACGTAGAAAAAAAGCATAAATTTTGGAAAGTAGTGAAACTACACCAGAAATAAAATTCATTTCCTACGTATCTGGAAAACAACAGTTGGTCACC
>CM023450.1:219403328-219522620 GCA_013339765.2 Haemaphysalis longicornis | reverse complement strand
CAACCTGAGAATGATTGGCCGGGGGTTATCATTTCGGTGTTTACCAATTCTGTGAATGTGTTCGAGAGAAGTGACAGTGACTTCCAGTTCATCATTGCAAACCCGTAGGACAACTAAGTCTTCAGGACTTCTATGGTTTCTTCAGGGCCTTCTGGTATGCCAAAGACTACTAGGTTATACCTTCGTGACCGATCTTCATATTCATTAAGCCTCTTGCCTTGAATCGCGACAGTTTTTCTCTAGTGTTCAACAGTGTGCTGAAGGGTCTGAATTTTTTTCTTTATTTGCTTTTGACAGCTTCAGAACTTCATGAAGGTTTGAACTATACGGTCGAGTTCCATCGCGCTTGTTCGCGGCAGTCTTTATCTCTTCAGTTCCTCAAGAATAGCACTTACACATCTTATGCTCATTGAGGTCATCAGAGGACCGGGTCTGGGGACCGGGATCCGTCTCTACGTCCCCGCACAATACGAGAAGTAGCACAGACCAACAGTCAGCAACTATACAGAGACAACGCCGAGGGCACAGCAGCACTAGTAATCCATAGTAACTAGTACATTTTCCTAAGGAAGTATCATAAAACTAACCTGCGATCACCATGCGCAGTCAGACATGCTCGAGGCGATGCCGCCGTGCCTCTGATGCATTAAGCGATGTCCACTGGCTTTATAGCAGGAAGCGCCGCGACGTCCACCGAGCTGGGGAGCCAATGGGGCGTCAGGGCGGTGATCGGACTTATATCTTGATGATCCGTTGCACCGTGTGCTCCACGTGTTCGGCGAGTCATTGTTCCAGGGCAGATGTCCAGGATCGGCCAGCAGGGCTGACCCTTGCGTTGAGCAGAAAAGAAGAACCTGCACGATCAGATATGCGCAGTCAGACATGCTCGAGCCGATGCCGCCGTGCCTCAGAGTGGTCGTTGGTAAACAAAGTTTGAACTCTCAACTCGGTGTCCGTGGGAAGCGATGCAGCAAAAACATGTTGCAAGTGCCTGAATTTTCTATAGCAGTGTCTTGCAGATGTGCGCTGTCGGCGACTTTTTCTCTCGCTTTATCTTGTTGTTGCCTAACCCGCCACCGCACAGCACGGACCAAGCTACGTTTTGCGCCTTGAACGGCAACGCAGTATTGGATAATACAGTTGAAAATTCCGCAAAAACTAAGCAAACGGTGAAAGCTATGTTGACAGCCCAGCCGCACAGGCAACGCTGGTCCGGCGGTAGCGGAAGGCGCGTGGGCCGCCGAGAGAACTGGTTTGCAATATTTTCCTCCTCCTTTCCGGCTGCCCATGGAAAATGGCCCAAGAGCTCGCACAACCTCTCTAATGCGCAATAAAAAGCCACCCGAAAAGCCGCTGTGGACACAATGACCAGTATCGTTGGCGCCTGTCGCCCCATCGAGGAACCAGCTCGCTGGCTACACGGTTCCGCGCGTTGGGGTCACACCGACGGCGCCCCATCTCCAGGAATCGCTCTTGCTTCGCCTTCGGTCTTCCCCATCGCAATTAACTTTTCAAGTCGTGCATATCATGGACACTCCACACTACCTGCTGAATCTTTTCTCTATTATAGGAAAAAATTGAATAGGCTGGTCTGACGAGAGCTGCGACAGTCTTCAAGTCTTCGACGTCCAGTTTACACAATGAAGAAGCACAAGTGACACCCCTTTCTCTCTACCAAGGGTGCTGGTTGCCGGCAGTACTTAGCCCTCCCCCCCGATCGTTGTTTATTTTTAAGTAGAACCGACATCTAATGCAACGAAGACGAGATCGATAGAGACAATAGTGAAAAGGGATTGCACATGCGCTGAAGCTAGCTCGTTTCCTTCCTTCTTTTTTTTTCGCAGTGTTTTGGCGAGAAGGAGGGGGGGGACGGAGAGATCGGAAGGGACTAAAAGCAGCAGTGTCTGCAGGGTTGAGTGAAGAGAAATCAAAGCGCTTCGGTAACACTAACATCATGGTTACTCACAAGAATGTTAAAAAAAAAAGGCCAACGGAAGTAAATAACACGTTAATTTTTAACACCTCTACCGAAATTGGGTTTGTGCAATATTATTCAAAAGTAGTGCTCTATCGGAAGTTTATCTTTATGAGCAAACATCTGGTGCAATAAATTGACGCCACATATAATAAAAGTAAAAAACCAATCGGTGTTTACCATATATACCTTGACATATCAAAAGGAAATAAGCTGTAGGAGATGACCTCATAAATAACATTCGTTTACACATCGTGGTTGTGCTTATCATGAAGCATTAGAAATATTCGGCATTCGGCATTTCCGTTCATGCTGACGTTGCGAGGGCGGCGAGGGGTATTTTAATTTTGGTTCGCCCTTTCAATCCTATGCTTTAGTAACGATGGCTTACGTGTGTGGATTTCGAATGGGAACACGAATATACTGTTATTTGGAAGAACCAATTCAACTACAATTATATATATAGCCTCCTATTGACAAAAAGAAATCCCGAACACCTTAGCCCGAATAAAATGAACTTCGGGTGGCTGACCATATGCGTCAGTTTTAGGCTTGTGAGTGCCGATTTTTTTTTTTTTGAAGCCATGCAACATACTAGCAGCCCAGTGGGTCTGAGGCTTCAAATGTCGCGCTATTGAGCGCGTGTGGGTCACGGTAACCATTTAAAGCGGTGCACAACCTAAACACTCCTGGGTACACTGGGTAGGCGATTTTGCCGCATGTTAGCCCCCAGGCGGTGTGAATAACCTGTACCACTCCTGAATCCCCCCCCCACCCCCCCCACCACACAACACACACACAACACCACACCACCCACCCACACACACACACACACACACACCACACACACACACACCCACACACACACCACACACACACACACCACCACACACACAGCACCACACACACCCACACACACACACACACACACACACACCACACCACACACACACACACCACACACACACACACACACACCCACACAATTTACCCTCCGCGGTGGCTCAGTGGCTAAGGCGTTTTCGCTGCTGAGCACAAGTTCGCGGGTTCGATTCCCGGCCGCGGCCCCGCTTTTCTCTGATGTTGGCGAAAACAAAAACGCCTGTGTACGAGATTTCGTCGCACGATAAAGATCCCCAGGTGGTCAAAATTAATCCGGAGCCCTCCCCTACGGCGCGCCTCATCGCCTGCGTTGCGTGGGTGCGGTAAAACCCCACAATCAATCAATCAACACACACACACACGCACCCTTTTGTGCACCCTATAGTCCCTGATCGACTTCGGTGCGTTAACCTCTGGTTAGAGTAAACATTGGGGGTCTATGCATCAACCTAATGCGGCCGCGGTGCATTGCGACTTCTATTTCCCCGTAACAGAAGAAGCTTCCTTAATTTGACAAAAACATGAAGCACCAGTTTGAAATGTTTCCTGTTTACAAAAGTGGGACTGGTTTAGCAAAATAGGTGCACAATAAAAACACGGGCCAATAAATCAGGACCTCTCGGTGCGGCATGTTTCGCGTGGCAAATTCCGTTGCAGTGACATTTTTGCGTACGAACTTTTCTATGAACAAATTTTGGAGCTTACCGGTTTCAAACTACTAGCATATATTGATTTTCACTGATCGTATGCTATGGGCAACTAATTACTGCCGTGATTGAAATTATTCCATTAGTGGCACGTTGCCAAAATTTACCTTCATAATATTATAAGCACTTTCTTTTGTTTTAATATCTCTTTCAGGTGATACTCTTTTTATATTCAAAAGTTTACCTTTAGAATTTCAGCATATCGTTTTTGTTTCGTACATGATTCAGCCGATACTGCTTCTTATGAAGCCAAACTGATTTCATTATTTGTCTCAGATTTTTCGATGGTTGATTTTTTGGTGGCGTCTGCTGTAGTTTTTCGGCCATTTTCGTGGGGTGGGCGAGGGTTCAATAAACACGAAAAATAGCAGCTTCTTCTCGCGTACTGCGAAGTCCCGTGGTAAACTGGCAAATTTGATTATATTTTCCAATCACCACGTCGCCACGACATTTTCGGCTTTACTTCAACAAACGTCTGTAAATAAAAAAAACACTATGAAGAACCGCCCAGCGTTGTGTTATAATGGCGGCACAAACTTCACTTTATATATAATATAGCGCTAAAACAAGGCATGTTTGAGTTTAGGGGAGATACCTTAATTTTATGTGATTTTTTTTTTGCATAAGTCATGGTCGCTTGGTTTCTAACTTAAACATATGCCCAAGTTTTTGGTACAACAAAATACGATTCTTGGATTTGGATGTAGCTTGAAATTACGTGTGTGTACCAGCTTTCCCTCCGACATGAAGCAATGCAATTATCTGGTAAACCACGCCGCAACTCCATTCATCTTCAGAAAAACAGTGCGTGTGGGAAGTCTCACTTCTGTAAAGGAGTACCGCTAGACTCAGTTTACCGCCATTATTAATAACAAGCCATACTGCTTGTTACAAATCACCTTTCAATTTAATGGGGCTGAAGAGAATTCCGGCCCCTGCTAGAGAGGCACTACACGTCCCCGCTCTTTAACTCTGGCATCAGACTCCAGACAAAAAGTTCCCAGTAACATTTTTCTGTGAACCAATCATGATGAAGTTTTGTGGCGTCTTGAAGTTAAACTACCGCAGTACTCAAATCCCTGAGATCACTTGGATATCTGATCATGCATTGATACAATGCTCGATTTAATAGAGCCAATTGGTGCATTTTTCAGAGAATGCCCATAGACCGCCATTGAAAAAAAGTTATATGCCCAGGTAACACGCATCGTTCCAGTTACATCAATGAAAATGCACAGGAATGGAGACTGAAAGCTGTTCTTCATATAACCGGGAGAACAATGAGCTCCCTGGTTTGGGTGAAGAGTTATTGATTTTTCATTTTTCGCTCCCTTCAGTTACGAGCGTCGCGCCGCCACGCCCACAGAGGCGCTGCTCTCCGCGGAGGCGACTGAGCAGGATTGCTGGGTTCGATGACCAAGCCTGCCGCTGAGAAAACGACGATAACGACGACGAGTAGTGACCAACCGTCAAGAAACACACGCCGAGATACCACCCCCCCGCGCACCCAGAACTCGAAGAAGGCGGCGCTCGACGTCTTTTTCCATCGACGGCTTTGATGCAGTCCCCTCATGGACATGGACCAGACTACTCGGTGATGAGCGGATCATTCGCGTCTAAGCTGAAGAAAGTTACGACCAAATGGGACGGTCCGCACATACGCACCGCAGGAGGCCATCTCGTCACGCCAAGTGGAACGTGCACGTCACGCGTCACCATAGACGGCACGACATAGCGTGCTGCATTCGTAATTTTGCCTAACTGCTCCCGTGACGTAATTCTTTTATATTAATCTTCATCTTCCTCTTCTGTAAATTAATATGTTTGTATACCTTTACACAAAAATTTGATTTTGACTTTGACATTGAAATGGACTTTTTGACGGACAACGGTGCAGAAATCCATCTGCAGACCAAGTCGATAATATTTTCCCCCGATAACTCCATGAAGCCGGAACTGAACCCCGAACACCGTGCTGCTGTAAGGATCGCAGATGATGATGTCACCCTGCCACCCCACGCAAGCTTGATGATCACGGCCTACTGTGAAGATGCTGCTCCTGACGTCGACGGTAATCGCAGAGAGTGACCAATGGTTGCTTCTCGACAGCGGTGTCTCCGTCGGAAAAAGCAGTGCGTGCTTTAAGCAACGCCAGTCCCACGTTTTTGTCACTAATTTCACCGAGGAGTACCAGCATTTAAACAAGGGAGCTGTAATTACGTTTCTCGAAGAAACGCAAGAAGCAAGTGAAGTGATCGCGGTCGCCGACTTTCAACGCGCATCCGAAGATACCTTCAAGCTTCCGCATCCCTTCGATGTGAACCCGCCGATACCCCAAGAAAAACTGAACAAATATATTGACTTTTCTGCGTCGTACATCGAGTATTTTTCTCTCGCACTCAAAATGGCGTCAGACATCGCTAGCGAAGCATCGAATAATAACGTAAGATGGAGCCCCAACTACCCGACCGTCACCGTACCGCGTGTCTTCCCACGAGCCGGAAGCCATCCGGACACAAGTGGAAGACATGCTCAGCGATGACATTATACAGCCATCGAAAAGCCCTGGGCTGCGCCGGTCGTACTGGTGAGGAAATAAGATGGCACATTAGGGTTTTGCGTTGACTACCGGCGACTGAACAAAATCATCAAAAGGACGTGTACCCCCCCCTCCCCCGAATCGACGACACCCTCGACAACCTCTGCCAGCGAAGAACTTCTCATCGATGGATCTAAAGACACGCTCTGGCACACAGTGGACGAGAGAGACCGAGAGAAGACTGCATTCATAACCCCGGACGGCCTTTACGAGTTCAAGGTGATGCCGTTCGGGCTGTGCACAGCTTCAGCAACTTTTCGAAAAGCCATGGACACCGTGCTAGCTGGCCTGAAGTGGCACACCTGTCTCGCACACTAAAATTTTTACGCCCAAAAGGGTGCTTCAGCTTGTCGCCGCAGGAGCACCCTAAAAACTGAAAATTTTGCACCCTTTAGGGTGCTTGGATTCTGTCGCCGCAGGAGCACCCTTTGTGAAGCACCCCAGAAGACGGTGCCTTATAACACCCTTTTCGGCCTAAAAGTATCCTAGGGTGCTACTTAGCACCCCAATCTGTAGGAGCATCTTCTGCAAAAGCACCCACCTAAAGGGGTACAAAAAGGGTGCGTCATCCTCGGTTCACAAATGGTGCAGCAGGTGTGAGACCACATATTGAACAATATGACACACGATTATGCTATTAAACATTCGTGCTTTCCAAGCTCGGTTCTGTGAGACATTCTATTGAAGCTCAACGTCAGCTGATAATTTCCTTGAACTTGTGTCACCGATTGTTAAAACATATATTTAAAGAGTCAGGAGCCACATCTCAGTACAGAGTTATAACTTTAGAGGTAGTTGATTATCCAAAACTTCGTAAAAAACCAATTATATGTTCACTTTGCCGAACTGCAGTACACATCCTTCGAGCTTCACTGCACAGCATAACCATGCTATGCAGTGAAAGCAATTAGGTGTGCAACACTTCAACCACACAAAACTTCCTTGAACCTTAAAACCCTTGGCTTCTCAGTATTGCATCAAACTTCCAATCACGGTAGCTACCTGCAATTTTTAGTGCCTTATTCTTGAGCTGAGCAGGAAGGTTCAATATGAAGGAAGACCAAATGCAAAATGTATTGTTTCCTCCGTTCCGCACTGCGGCTCATAATATAGTTCCCTCCTTACTGCGGCTTATAATCTACTTATAAAAGTTGGGTACCCAAGCCATTTATTTTCGTTTGCATTATTCTTTTTGCTTTACGAAAAAATATTCATATGGTACAGCACTTGCAAGGTTTGGTGGTATATGGAGTTTTATAAGCATACATTTAGACTAAATGACCCCACATAGCAATAACAAGAACTGCAACATCACAGAACAATGCATACAAGTTCCCTGGTGAAGCCCATGGTTGAAATGTAATGTCATTGTTCATAAAACATTATTTTATCATGAGGCTAGCTTGTACATGGTGCCTTGCATTATGTCCCTGCCGGCAGATGTGGGCCATTTGTCACTGTTGCAAATGAAAAGCCAACAGCCGGGGCCCATTAGTTTTGGCTAGTATTACGAGGTGCCTCACGGCAAGCATTCTACGTCGATATACTTTTGTAGAGTTGACTAAACTGAAATCACCAAAAGATTCTCTACAAAACATTCAGTCTATCCGCAGCTTTAGGGTTTGCTAATTTCCATATTTGGGGTTTCTTCTGCCTTTTCTTAACAACATTTTTCTTTTGATAAGAAGGTGCATAACCAAAAGCAAAAAGCTTTTCTGTAAACCTTTGGTAGCTATATAATTGTTACAAAATATTTTACTCTAAATATAGCAGCTTAAACTGAGAATATTTGCATTTAAAAACATTAAATAAGTTTAAATTGATAATAAATTTTTAGCTGTTTTTACGCAAAACTGTACATGGGATATGAAGTGCACCACAGGAGGGCTTTGGATTAGCTTTAGCAAATTTGGGACATTTAATGTGCTGAAATCTCTACACATGCGCTTTTTCACTTTCTGTATCCACCAGGAAAATGGCTGCCAATTTAGACAGTGATTCTTAATAGTAGTTGACGTGCATTTTAAAATAATCTCAAACATTATAGCCACAAAATTAATTTTTACAAGTTGTAGACATTGCGCACACCAGACATTGGACTACACTGTCAAGAGCTTTGACATCTACAATGACCTCTACAAAGCAAGCTTATGCTGGTGGAATGTTTCATACCATAATTACTGTGTGTTCAGAGCTCACGTGTGAAGTATGGATACTGCTGCTTCAGCAAGAACCGAGGATGAGCACCCTTCCTGGTTCTGAAAAAAAAAACCAGAAAATTCTTTAAGCAGGATTCTGAAACAAGGGTGAAAGAACAAGAATGAACAAGAAATCTTTCAAAACATGTAAAGCAATGCCAACAAATATTTATTTCAACTTGATTTCTACAAAAGACCACCTCATGAAGACTGGTGATGGGGTATTGGCTCAAAAATAGAGCAGAGAGCACTTATATAAATGCTACAGGGAGCCTTCGCAGCCAAAAATTGTTTGAGCAGCTGAACTAATCACTGTTCAACAAACTCATAAAAAATGTTTGAATGCACAAAAAACCAGTGGTAAACACAGGAAACAGTTAAAACAGAATGACGGCACAAGTTTGTCCCGTCGTTCTCTTAAAAAAAGTATAAAGTAGGTGACAAAATTAAAACGACAGCAAATTGGTTGGCTTTTAATTTTAAATGATAATATAAAAAAATAATGGCATGAATGAAAGTGAGCAGCACGCAAGTACCATGTTGCTAGCGCCGACATTCCACTTTGAAGCAAAATGTCCGCTTTCAACACTACATAGGCTAAACATGCAATGAGGCATTCCTTTAGGCACACAAAATATACCATAATTGTTAAAAAAGCTACGAATAGATGAAAAAACCTGACCACAACAAATTGGAATTGGTGACTAGATACAGTTTCAGAAATACACAGCGACATCATATAAAATATATGGTTCCCATACAAAGATTGATCATAACAAAAATTCAGGACTACATTTATCAGACTGGCATCAATGTGCAAAGCAGCTTAATGAAGGAAGACGGTCTTCACTAAAAACATTTAATATTGAGAGCTCATGTGCTTCCCTGCAAGTTGGGTGTGTAAACCCACTGACACCTTAACTACCCGCCTGAATCATCACTTTATGACATTGAGGAATTTTACGAACTGGTTTATTGTAGCGAGCTGTCTAGTTGATTTCCCTATTTTTCTTGGCATTTCGTGTCTAATTCTAAATTTGGTGACTAGATAGCTTTTACTATGGTGATGCACTGGTGACAACGAATATTTGATTTTACTTTTAAAAATTTCAGTTTTGTTTATTGCTCACCAGCCAACGATCTGAAATATCAGAGGTGCTTAAAACGTATGTTGGCATTTCCTTCCTGCACTGTAGTACAACTAATCATGACTTTTACTATAATTTGTTCACAAATCGTAATATTTGGAAAGTATTCAGCCGAATGAAAATGTCATTTCAGAAGCATGCACAATCAACAAGGCCTCAATGACTCTCACCACGTGGTTCACTTGTTTCTGCCACAAATAACCCGAGTGCAGACACATTCCACCGAAAACGAAGGTAACATGCCCTCTTGGGTGATGAATATTTAAAAAGCCTTACGAGTAAATTTGCTGCTGAGCACGTGAAATTGTGGCATTAAAACAAAAGATCCCTCTGCGGCATCTTTCACTTGGAGGAGCGCTTGCCACAAACTTTGAGAAGCTGGAAAATGCTCCATGAGCCGCTCCAGCCAGCAGAAACGATGCAGGACACAAGTTGGTAGGCGGACCGTTGGCATCCTGCGATTGTGAAGATATTTCTGTTTAGTAGATGCTCTTCTTTTTGTACCACTGTTTATTTCACCTTTAACAAGCAGCTGAACTCCTTAACGTTCGCATAATAAAATGCTGCAATGCGGAACAGTTAGCAGGGTTACCTCAATTTTGCTTTTCTACGAATTAACACAATGTAGGTAATCTGCACACAACTACAATCAAACTACAATTTTTACACTGCTAACATCAGCGTTTGACTGCTCAAGCACAAATACACATTAGACATGTGAGCAATCTGCTAAACTTATCCCCACAAACTGAACAATCAGGCATCAGAAATCGGCAAGGAAGGAGGTGTCACCTTTAAATGGCCCTTTTTTCGTTCAAAACATAAACAACACCTGGAAGCTTGAAGCATGAGAGGGGGTCTTTCACGCTGACAATGTCAGAACATAGCTTGCTAGTTCGCTTGCAAAATCCGCCCGTGCTCGCTCATTTGGACGGAAACGCCGAAACGGAAATGCACACGGACGCCATTGATGTAGGCTTAGGTGCCGTCCTCGTCCAAAAGCAAAGCGGCTGCGAGAAAGTAATCGCCTCTGCCAGCCGTGGTCTCTCGAAGGAGGAGAAAAACTACTCAGTCTCTGAAAAAGAGTGTCTCGCTATTATATGGGTGATTTAAAAATTTCGCCCATACGTGTATGGTAGATCATTGAAGGTTGCGACAGACCACCACGCGCTCTGTTGGCTGGTCACTTTGAAAGACCCCTCTGAGCGTCTTGGGCGGTGGGGCTTGCGCCTGCAAGAGTTTGACGTTACAATCGTCTCTAAATCCGGCAGAAAATGCTCCGACGCCGATTGCCTGCCCGCGCCCCCGTCGACCAACTACCACAACACCCCGATTAAGACAGCGCATTCTTCGGGATCGTGACGGAGAGCGACCTTGCCGCCCAGCAGCGTGCCGACCCCGACTTACGCATCATGATTGAACACTTGGAAGGACATAACACCTCCGTGCCTAAAGCGTTCAAACGCAACTTACAAGCATTCAGCCTGAAAAACTCGGTCCTCGTAAGGAAGAATTCCAGCCCCGGACGAGAAGGAATGACCTCCTTGTAATCCCCACGGACCTTCGTGACGACATTTTGGAAGCGTGGCGTGACGACCCGTCTTCCGGAAATCTGGGCACAGCTCGTACAATTGGAAAAATCAAGGGGAAGTACTACTGGCCCCGCCTTACATCCGGCGTCACCCACTACGTCCGGAGCTACCGTTACTGCCAGCGACAAAAAACGCCGCCGACGAGACCCGCCGGACTTCTGCAGCCGATCACCGTCCCATCGAGGCCCTTCCAACACATTGGAATGGACCTTCTGGGCCATTCCCTACGTCACGATCTGAGAACAAGTGGATTGTCGTAGCGACAGACTACATGACGCGCTACGCAAAGATGGCCGCTCTTCCGAGGGGGACTGTACAAGAAGTCGCGAAGTTCTTTATTAGCCAAGTTGTGCTGCGACATAGAGCCCCTGCAGTACTTATCACGGACCGCGGAACGGTCTTCACTGCGGATCTTACGCATCTTACGCTACAGCAACACGGATCACCAAAAATAATAATGTGTGTGCGGGTAATATTACAGCAACGCGGATCACCAAAAATAATAATGTGTAATAATAATACAATACCCGCGCACACACAATTAAAACTAATTACACGCCTTCGAAATCTTCTGAAACAGCAGATCTGACTTCAGCAAGCTGGCGGCGAACTCCCG
The DNA here is from genome assembly GCA_013339765.2 of Haemaphysalis longicornis. Classification (NCBI taxonomy): domain Eukaryota; kingdom Metazoa; phylum Arthropoda; class Arachnida; order Ixodida; family Ixodidae; genus Haemaphysalis; species Haemaphysalis longicornis. The sequence goes on along the minus strand of CM023450.1, from coordinate 219,510,903 downwards.
CAAAGGCGGCGGTCACTGAAAACGCCACGCGACGGGATATTGACGTACTCGAAGCTCACCCACGGATGTCTGGTAGCTTATCAGTGCATGTACGTGGGGTGGTAGCACGCCACCCACCCTGGCCCGTGAACCGAGGACACCATTTCCAGAGCACGTCTGGCCCCGGCTTAGGATCCAAAGGTGGCTGCGTACGGCCGATGGAGTATGGTCCCGCACGATCGTGTATGCCAATCTTTGTTTGACTACGGCAGTGGTATTTGGAGACTTCGGTACGCTGGTGGCCCCCTCCCGCTGATAGAGGGCAGATAGAAGGGGGGGGGGGGCGCTCACAATGCCACTCGTGGTTCGAAGCTTACCAACAGAGGTCTCGGTTGTCGGTCTACATATAGAATGGTGGACGTGCCCCGCTTGCCCTGATCTTGCCCTGGACGCGCGCGTCAGGCGGTGGTCACAACTTTCGGCCTAGCGAGGAATACTTCGCCCGGACGGCCGTCGAGGCGGCGGCGCAATTTGTTGGGCGAACGCAGTGCCATCGCCTGGTGTGACGGGCATCATAGCCGCACATTGCGAACGCCTAAACAGCTCCGCTGTTACAAAACAAGGTGGTTAAGAGTCGGCCTACACTCGCTGAAACCAACGCAACCCCTACATTATGAGCAAAAATGAACTAATGTGTCGCCTAATTAGGGATTCGAAGCAGTAAATAACGAGTAAAAATAAAATGGATTCGCCAATGACTTTTCGACTTTCCAACTACCCTGTTCAAGCTCTTCTGAAAACAATGGATTCCGCCAGACTACGCAATTGAACAAAACAGAATGAAGTGGGGAAACATTCAAAGCCATCCAACCCGGCGAATGTGGATTACCTGCGGTGACGAATACCAAGAACCGCATGCGCGGAAACAACCTTCTTTTTCTGGGGTTTCCCGTCAATTGAAAGTAAACATGGGTAGATTCTGTGCCCACACTCTATTATATAGTTTTTAGCGATTAGGCCTTTAACTCTTTCTATAACAAATCTTGGATTGCAATATTTACGCGTAACAAAACCCACCAGGTATAATTAAGCAAGGACCTTTCAAAACCAAAGCCAACATCATGGTCGAAAGGCGCCATCGAAAGGCACTGCCTCTGCTTCTAAAAAAGACTTCGCCCTTGCGACGCGCAGCGCCCAATCTAAACAAAAAGTTTGTTCTTACGCAATAATGCACATTCATTCATAATGTGGCGTAGCATAACGTTTTTAGCAAACGCTATTCTTACGGTCGACTGCCTGATACCTTGTTGAAAACAGTCGATTCGTTCATAACCCGCTGAGTAGTGAAGAGGCGAAACCAATTAATGACATGACAATATCCGACGGTACCATTCGATTATACCCGAAAAATTGCGCTTTTTTAACAGTTAGCAGAGAAATCCCGAAACGAGATAATGTATAGAGTTTATTTGGCGACGGTTGACGCTGACATTCTACTACTCATGAAACCTGCCTTCTAAAGCTATCCCTGATAACAAAATATTTTCACGGAAGATAATTTTCCAAGAAGATAAATTCTGCCTTTTTTTCGGCCAGTTCCGGAAGAAGGCACTCTTATAGCCACACATACATACTCTAATCTTCTTTTAAAATTCCATCAAACAACATGGAATTGACGTGAAGATGCGTACCGTGATCTTCTTCTATTAAGACATTGTAATTATATCTCTCCGAAAATTTTAACAACCGACAACTAAGCGGGTCATTACTCTGGCCTTTAACGTTTGCCCTCGACGCGCAAGCAACGCCAAACTAATTGTACTTCAAACTCCGTGCATAATTGGTAACTGTAAAGCTGAAGGGCATATAATGAGGCCTATCGTTCGTTTGGCGCCAAACCGCCTTAACACTTCTCGGTGCCCTCCGGTGTTCGAGCACCATACAATCCGAAATTTCACGGCATTCCGCCTGATTGCGCTACTAACGTCAGTGCTGCAAATAACTGCATTCGCACCGCTAAGAAAATAGGGGATAGTGGGCGCCAATATACCTTGCCTATCGCCCAACGCCTTCTTGTTCTTTCAGCAGGTTCAACTTGACCAGGCAGGAATCAGTGCATGCATTCGACAACCTTAAGAAGAAGGCGAAATGTATTTACTAGATCTGCCTCTGATCACCTAGGCCCAAGGACGCGTAATTACAGTACGCTAGATAGTGATCCGGCATGTTTCCTTTACTCGTATTCTGGAAGCCCAGGGTTCCGTTTTCATTGAGGTTCAAGTATATATTCTTCCTTTTGAAAGCAGTTGTATTTTCTTTCCGCCGTCAGACACAGCCTTATGTGGGAACGGGGCATTTCGCTACTACAGAAGCCGTACGCTGGTTGTAACAGCGGAGCTGGGCTACGGCTGGAATTGACGACACTCTTTTCTAGAGCATGTTTAACGGCCCCTCTAAAAATTGGTTCCTGGTATAGGATACCTTCACAAAAAATTTAATGTCCTAGGGCCTTCATTATACAAGAGAGCTTATATTGGCCCTAAAAACGGCTTCTCAGCAATGCGTTGGTGTTGACAGGCCAAGCCGACTTTAGGGAGATAAGTGCAATCTTGGTCTGTGTGATCTGGCTTCCCCACGTTGCCTGTTGCACAGTGAAGCATGGCTATACACGCAGGGAGTATGATTATGAAAAAAAGATTTGAAATGTTGTGGTATCGAAGGCATCCCAAAACTCATTACACGGGCATTAGTCGCTTAGACAACTCTACCATTATGCCGAGTTTTATTTAGTTGTCTCTGTTGACAATTTCACATTTTACAATTGCGCACAGTGAAATTGTAAACGTTAGAGATTCACTCTCTGCTGCAAATACATGGCTATCAATGGAGGGAGTATGTTTACAGAAAACGAATGTAACAGTTGTTTTATCTGGAATGTCCGGAAACAAATGACATGAAAATTCGGCGCAAGGACAACCTTAACATTACCAACAAGAAGGTCGCCGAAGCTGAATGGAATCTTCGTACGGACAACCCACAGCTCTGCCCTTTTAGCAGATTTCCCACTTGGTAGAACTGGGTTTAGCTTTTTCGTTCAAAAGAACCTATAGATATTTTTAATTAGGTATAGCAAGTAATAAAACTATTTGGACCTTGACTACCGCTGTAAGGAACTGAGTGTGAGTGCCCCAAAGCGAAACAGAGCAACGCAGTTCCGTGCAGCTGCAGTCTGAATTAAAAAAAAGTACTCGCTTCAATTCACTGTCCCTGAAAGAAATCGTGGAAAATAAGGCATCGGATGGGTAGCTATAGCTGGGACCAAATTACAGGCTCAACCTCATGGCTGTAGGCACAAGGAATGCCGATGCTACCAAACGTATAGCGCAAACAACAGCTGTCGGGGACATTCCCGTATGTGTCTATGAACCGCGCCGAGCTCACTGAGCTCTTGGAGTTATGAGAGGAGTACGTCAAGGCGTCTGACCTTAATATACCTAATAGTGTGCGGCAGAAAACACCAGAAAGGAAGACTAGACTCGTGGCCCGTCAGAGTTTTTACAGATTATTTTCAGCACTGACACCAGAGCTAAATATATCACCCCGGGATACACTCGATACCAGGTGTATGACTACAATGAAAAGGCGGTGCAGAAGACCCGCTTTGGCGTTTCGGTTATGTCGTTGGAACGTGCAAGCGCAAGTTACCGTGCCCGCGCTGCGGAGACGAACATGAGCTGAAGGACTGTAAGTCCATTGAGCAGCGCTGTCCAAAGTGTGGGAAGACTCATGATGCTGACTTCAACTATTGTCTAACGGCTCCACAAAAGAGAACCATCTACAAGTACCAGAGCCAAACAGTCCATAACAAAGCAGCGAAGGTGGTGACCTCATCCAGGAATTGTTCCACGCGTCGCGATATCATAAAAACGATAGAAAACAGCAAAGTCGGCACATCGAAATTGACTTTTCTTAGTTCCCGCAGCTACCACCACAGGCACCTGATGAAGTGGACGTAGCGGACAAATTTTGCGCCAAGGTTGCGGCTATGCGGATCTCTGCAGTAATTTCAGAGGTCCTGAATGCTTGGCTCTCCTCGACGAATGCTATACTCAGAGATTAATAACTCACTGCGCGGGAGCTAATCACAGCGTTAGCGTTCGTTAACCTGCCTTCTTCGCCAGGCACCGATATTGTTACTCATCTTTGTGACATCTCGGTAGTAATGTCTCCTGCAACTGCTTCTGTTCTACTACAAGTCGTGGCAGACAGGCCGCGTGGAAGCAAGCTGGAAAGTTACTCGCCTAGTAGCGGTTCTCAAACCCCTAAAACCAGGTATACGGAAATCAACTCATACCGAAATATTGCTCTACTAAGCTGCACAGGGTAGTTACTGGAGAAAATGGCGCCACGGGGACCCTCCTGGGATCTCGAGAACCGGGATGTGTATCCCCCAGAGATACATGGTTCAGAGAAGGCAGACGCAGTATCAACAATGTTATTGCTTTGGTGAGGTACATTCATTGACAAAAAAACTGCAAAAAATATCACAGTAGCTCTCTTTCTTGACATCAAGGCGGCTTTTGGCAGCGTCGATTACGAAGCTTTCGATGGTTAATGACTTTTGCAGATTTACCAGGGCGAATGCACAGTTCGGTCTCTCTCTACTTGCAGAATCGGCATGTCCATGTTACCACAACTGAAGCCGACACAAGGCGGCATAAGATCACACAAGGGGTCTCTAAAGGGCTACGTCTACGTCCTGTCCTGTTTAGCATCTGCCTCATTGGCTTCCGTGTCAACATATCTCTTTATGCTGATGACATTTCTGTCTGGGCTTCTGGCAAAAGTCGAAGTTCACGATCCATACTGCAGAAAGCTCTTCTTGCAATTGAAAATTACCGCAGTACCCGCGGGTTGCTAATTTCACAGAAGAAAGTGTGCATCAGTTGCCTTTAAAGGGCGTGATGTATCTCGCTATCCAGTGGTAATAAATGGTACAGAAATATCGTACGTTAACAACGATAAAGTTGTTGGAGTAACAATATTGAATAGCTATCTCGGGCCCCTATATCTATCGCCTCAGAGAATTCCTGCATTCATTGGTGACCATTTTCCGGATGTTGACATGAAAAAATGGCCTGATCAGTGGCTTCACTATTGCGAACTTATAAGGCACTTTTTCTTGGCCTTCTGGGGTACAGGTATACAAGCCATGCTTTGGTTCTCTAAAACAAACTTCAGAGTGCTAGAGTGCACGGGCTCCATTCAACGCATCTGCCTGGGCCTTCCAAGGTGCACATCTGGAAACGAAGCTCTCTGCAAAGCAAAGTGCTTGTAGTCCCAAACACTCCAAGCTAAACTGCTCCTTCACACGAGCCTCCGTAACGTAAAACCCGGTCTGCTGACCATCCTTAGCACATGGGTCTTACTTTCATGTGTGGAGCCTCCTACCGGGCAACGTCGAACGCCCAAGCAAGCCTGCCTTTCCGCCATGGAAGTTTCCAAAATGGGATACATGCATCACCATACCACGTATAGGCAAAAAACCAATGTCTACTTCAACCAGCCTTGAGGTACTTCCCGATGCAGCACATCAGCTCACGTAATCTTGGCCCCATTGCTTTATATGCAGACGACATCGTGAGGCCTCACTCGTCAGCTATTTTAGTGTGGATTCTGGCAACGGGACTAACTGTAATAGAGATACTCTGCCACAAGGCTTCGTCCATCGTCACTGTGTTAACTACTATTAGGCCGGCACTCCTTCACATCACCAATAGTCCCGCCCGGCAATGGCTGATCTTGGCTCACGGCGTGCCTTACAAGCACTGAAGAAGACATCACACCGCTGGAGACAGCTTGTGTATGAGTTAAACGCATTGCACACGCTTGGATAAAGAGACGGGCACCGAATCTCGCTTCAGTGGCTGCGAGATCATTCTGATATCTAGGCGAACGTCGCCTGGGACGCAGTAGCGAAAGAAGGACACAATCTGCTTGTTTCTGTTGGAATACCGTATTCCACACGAGGCGGAAGTACGGCCGTCTGTGCACTGGGATAAAACGGCCACTGTCATCTTGGAACGACCCTTTTAGGATACTCTTGCTCTTCATGCGATTGACCCTTAGTGGAATTTCCAGTTTCTGCGTGCCTACCAAAGCACCAAACTAAGCGTGGCTTTCACCGACTACTCCTGAACGTTGCCTTCACGCGCAGTCTTCTGTTTAACGAAGGCTGGGCGGACGCGGCGTTGTGCTTTGTGTGCCCTGAGAAAAAGACACAGCTTTCTGGTACTACTGGCCGCAGCATATAACTCAACGCTAAACACCCAAAGGAACTTTGGCGTGACTGCTACGCAGAAACTATTTAAAACTGCGTCACTTTCATTATCCGTGGCGAAATCACGCTTATGCGGCGCTATGAAAAAAAGCACGTTTTGACTTTTTTGTCTGCCAGGCATTAGTCGAGGCTCTTAAATCTTGAGATCCTCCGTTTTCTGTCGTAATGCGGTGCATTTTCGGTGCGTTCTGAACTGATCTCCTTTATTTCGCCCTTTTATTTATTGTTACTGGGTACTGTCTTCCGGTTTCTTTTCGTTTGTTGCCTCACTATGTTCACTCCATCTGAAGTAGCAAGCCCTGCCGTTTGTGGGGCTAGTATGCTGAGAGCCCAGCCCCACAAACGGCGGGGCTTGGCTCTCAGTATTCATTCATTCAGTAATCAGTATTCAGTAATCCCCTGTTAAAGCTTCCTCTTTCTCTCCTTCTCTCTCTCTAAAAAACCGCAAACTGCGCTTGTACCGATTCATGCATAGCACTTCAGTAGTTACGGCGTCACGGGAAAGAATAAGAAGATGACGAGACAAGCTCGTCCCCTTCGTCTTTCTGACGCTCTGTAACCTCCTAGTAAGACCTATACGCTTCCACAACTGAATATGTCGCTAATACGTGACTGTACTTCGAGCATAGAGGCAGGCCCTTACGAAAATGCCATATATGGCCCACATATAAATTATATGTGGCCATATATAAACATATATGTCTTCATATAAGGCTACTAAACGCCATATATGGATGCAAATGTGGCCATATATGGCGCGGTTAGCCCATATATGGCGTCAAATGTGGCCATATATGGCATCAAGTAAAGCCATATATGGCGAAGCCAGCCCATATATGGCATCAGACATAGCCATATATGGCGCAGCCAGCCCATATATGGAGTCAGGTACAGCCGTATATGGCTCGGCCACGCCATATATGGCGCGGCCAGATATGGCGTGGCCTCGCCATATAGGGCGTAAATGGACCATGCAGGGTGCTTTAATACATGACAAACTCATATGTGGCACTGCTGTGGATTTATCCAGTCAAAAGCATCTATGCTAATATTAGTAAAAATTGCAGGACTTGAAATTCCAATTTGCTGATGCATATCTTCTATATAATTATACTCCATATCTAAAAGTGCACCTATAGTTATCTACAACAAAGGCATTATCAAATAATGATATTTGTTTCATAACCACAAAAGCAAGAAAACTTATATATATGCATCAATAGTATGCCAACATAAAACTTGCACAAGTGCACACATTTACAACTAAGCAGTTGCCCTAATTAATGCACTTGATGTGCATGTGAAAGCCACTTAAAGTGAAGCTTTCGTGTTCTGACTGATGGCATCTGTAACACAAAACACCCTGCAGGAAAGTCAACTCTCTGACAATGGTGATGATTGAGGGTGAAGTGAAAGAAAAAATGCTTCAGTGCCCAACACTCTAACCTAGGTCCCTCGCGTTACAAAGTCAGCGTCTGTCCGACTTCTCCATTTCGACATGGTCAAAACACAGTCTAAACTCAGACAACCAAAGTATCCATCACACAAGAAAGCTTCGCGTTCAACCATCATCATTCTTAGATGGAGGGGTGCAAGTTTTTGTTTACAAAAGAACAACCTCGTCACCAATCATGCATACACACCAAGCTTCCGAAGGTCTCACAATTACCATTAACCATTCTGACTGCTGCTTCAGACCCTTAAAAAGTCTGTTGTTTACTCAAATTGCAATTACTTTGTTTTACTATAGCGCAAGAATACAAGGTGCTTTAATGCTTAAAAAAATTATCAGCATGCCTTGCAGGTTCATGATGACATGAAACTCAAATTTTGCTCCCTGCACAGTATTACCTAAAAAAATAAGTAACCTTTGCATGCTTGTTTGCCGCATTAGTACATAATGCGCAAGCATTACAAGAATGTTAATAACTGAGTCATCAGGGTTTTGCTAACCCCCTATGCTGTGTATTCAGATACTTTAAACTGCTGACACCTTAAGTGTTGCCAACAGAACACATTTAATGGTGGGTGCAATATAATTGGAAGCACACTACACAGTTCCCAAATTGTGTTAGACACCTTTTATTTTCACATTCCAGACAACACTTAGAATATATACACAATGTTGATACAGCACACAGCTCCATTCACCGGTCCGTCAGTTTTAATCATTTCTTCACTAATCTCCCCACATGCAGTAGCACTGACCGTGCATGCATAGGCTAAAGTAATGGGATTCTCTACTGTGTATGTAACAACTGAGCTTACAGTTGATTTTAAACTTTTTTAACAATGGTACTTTCACAAATCTTGCAAATGTGCTGGGAACACGATTACTCGAAACAATCAATACAAGACCCTGTACATGTGCACAGATAATGTTTACCACCCAGGGAAAGTACACATACTGTGTTTGAACTTTGCCAAAAGCGAAGTACACTTGAACACATTGCAAGCCATGTAGATTACACAGCTACTATTTCAACACAGTGACCTGCCTGAACACCAACTTTTCATTCCCAAAAAAGCAAAGCATTGGCGCACGCAGCCCATCATAAAAAAAGAATCCACAGAGTAAAAGACGCAAAAACTGATCTTAATTCAATCAGGATCAAACACATTTTTGCGGTGCCTCCACCCTGGCAACCACAAAGCTAAAGGTACATGAACTACAATCAAAGATGAACGCACACATGATCACTTATTGAAAACAGAAGTATGCATACACTTACAGTGAGTGAAATTATGCTCACATTTTTTTTAACATCACACAAGATGTGATCTGTTTATTCACTGATACAAACAGAACTGTAAACAGAAGCAGCAGGCTGCACTAGCAAAGAAACAAAAAAATTCTGTTCACAGTGTCTTTGCAGAGTAAAACTCAGCCAAAAATAAAAAAGCACTAAGTATATAGGGTGCACAAAATAATTGTAATTGACAAGACACACACAAAAGGATGCTTAAGTAGAAAAGGAACAATTCCGAAAGTTCTCATACCATAGTTCAATCAATCTGCTTGAGGTCCATTGACCACTCTCTAATTATTACATTTGCCTTCTGTAAGTTTCATTTTATCAGTTACCTAATTAAAGCTGGTTATTAGGAATTTCATGCTGTAAAGTTCTAAATACTTTGAAGTAACTTTGTACAATGTTCAAAACCGAGAATGGTTGAAATGAACTGGTCTCAATCCCCATGGCACACTACATACAGCCTGGGCAAACACTTTCAAGTTAAAAGCATGGTTACCTTTTTCAGAAGTGCCAGCAAAAATTTAAGCTAAAAAACCGTGAGTCATTCCACTGTGTGCAGTTGGATGACCAAAGAATTTTTAGCGCATAACATAATGGTATTACATAATTTAAGTGAAAGGCATAAGCAAATTTTATTTCGCTTCAGCACTGGCGGCAGTCATTCCTAAGGAATTAAGACACATACAGTTAGAGCGTTTTTTTGCTGAGCATTTACAATAAAGTTGTCCGCGCTGCAAGGCACCTAGGTTACAAGACCATGAGTTAGAAGATATAGTAGATGGCACCTAGTAACGTGTTCTTGTGTAATATTACTCTTAGCACTCAAATGTCCAGCTCTAATGGATTAAAAGCAGACATCCATATGTCGAGATTTGGACGCGCGTCAAGGATCCCTGGGTTTTCACAATGTAGCCCTCCCCTACAGCACACCTCGTAGCCCAGGTGTAGCTTCGGCACATTAAACCCCACAGTCAATCAACAAGAGTGCCCCACACAGGGAGCCAAATTCTGAAGCCTTTCTGTTATACTCGGTGACAACTTAAGAACGGCACCGAAAGTTGCCGCTGTGCCTTATCGCTGTAGTCGGATGTTTCTCCACACGGCGTAAGTAGGGCGTTACTGGGAGTATTTTGAACATGGCGTGAGCCGTTCCCGTGATTTTTTGGACTTAATATGCTTATAAACGACTCCAGTGACGACAAACAAACTGCGTGGGACAAGGCAGACGATATCACGCATTCATAGCAAACCCCTTTCAAAACGCACGCGCACTGACGTCACGGGTCCGGCGCTTTGGCGAAGTGATACACTACATGAGGTGGTGCCGTTCTTGAGTTGTAACCAAGTATAGGAAGAATGATGAGGCATTGGACAGCCATTGCTCAACAACACTTGCTGCAGAGGTTAAATGGCTGACCCGCCAAGGTGGCTCACTGGATAAGGCATTGCGAGCCTAACGATGCGGGGTCTGACCCCAGCTGCAGTGGCCAGTTTTCTGATGGAGGTGAAAAGCAAAAACGCCCACGCGTCAAGATTTCAGCGCACATTAAACATCCCCAGGCAGTCAAAATTAATCCGAAGCCCTCCACTACAGCCCGTTTCATAACCCAGCTGCAGCTTCGGCGTGTTAAACCCCACACTCAACCAAGGCTCCAGGGCTTTGCACAACTCAACCAAGGCTTTGCACAACTAAGCACAAGACTGCTGACTCAATCCTGGGCCCCAGCAAGTTTTTGTTCTTTGTGTGGGAGTGAAAAACAAAAATGGCCACGTGTACGAGATTTTGGCACACGGTAAATATTACCAGGCGGTCTAAATTTACCCTTCACAATGGGGCGCCTCAGTCACAGCCATGTGTAGCTTCAGCACGTTGAAACCCCAAATATCTAAAAACTTCAAAACGTGAGCTAGGCATGAGTAGCTACAGATTCATCTCAAAAGAATTTGGAGAAATGCATACAAAGTCCAAAACTCTTAGGCACTTTGTCATGTTGCATGGAGCTGGAAACTACATTAGGGTGAGCACTTGAATGTACCTGTACAATGTGCGGTGATGCACCTTCTGTTTCTTCACCATGCTCAAGACGCTTTTTAATCACAAGGAACAACTGACCTTTCCATTTTACAAAGCACTGAACTAAAGCAAATGTTCTCTCCTCCCCGACAACCCACATTACGGTGAAGTTGTTCCTTCGAGACTGATTGGTACATAAGGTTGAAGAGAATGTCTCAGAGCCAATAGTAACTTTTTTATGAACAGTGATGTCATCGACAGTTTGGAAAAAACCCTCAAGTGTTTTCTTTTACTGCTGCACTTGTCCGACACGGTGCTCCATGTAAAATGGTGCCATTGGGTGCCGAAACTTTCCTAAAATGAACACTGTCTAGCTTGCTCAACACAAACTCGGCAGGAGACTGAGGTTGAATTCGTTTGTAAAGCACACTCAATGCAGTATTAACGCCAACCAACGTTGCAAGTTGCCTTTGCAACTGCTTGTGTTCCCTTTGGAAGGCGCACGAGCTGCCCATTTCTGTCCTCAAATAAAAATGCTGATGTAGCCAAAGTGGGCCCCAGTTTCTAACAGAGTCAATGATATGTGTTAACTGGTTGCACATTAAAGGAACAGAACCGCTCCCCATACAACACATGGTTGGTCAGTGACAAACTAACCAAAAGTTGCTCTGCAACATCTACCTGGTCTTGAGTAATCGACTCTAATAGGCAACGTGTAGATTGCACTAACGAGCAGGCCAAGTGATTCAGGTATACAGCAGGGAGAATATTAAGCAAGACCGGAAAGGAATAAAATAAAAGCCAAGCCCGCAGCTCACTGGCCTTCCAATAACGCCACTGTTTAACCGAACGCGGTGTTCTGGTAATATACTCTCGGGGTTTAATGGACAGAAGCGGCTGTTAACTAACTTGGCCTTACCGCCGAGATACGAAGGCCTCCTAAAGTGCTTAGACTCAAACCACAAACCAATATGAACATTCTAACTACACCAAGAAGCACGCAATGCATGTAATCGACGAAAAATCCGGTGCCGCAGTCCAAATTGAGGGCAACAGATGCAAAACTGTAGGCCCTGTCACGCCTTTTACTACACGGCCTGTCCGCACTGCCTGTTTCGCTTGTCGCTTCATACGCCGACTATTCCTCAATGAATACTTTTTTCCTGGCGGAATAAACACGCACAGACCCTTTCTTTGCGAAGTGAGTGAAGCACTCCTGCGTGCTCACAAAAAGAGCAACCATGCAAGCCATTAAATGTCTTAATGCCTTGCAGCATTGCCCTTGCAACAGCGTCTACAGAAGACAGAGGAGGCGTGATATAAGAGAGTATTTCTTCAGCCGTATCCGGATGCCGCCAGGTCAGCCATTTTTTGCCAGCGCCATCACCTCCAAACAGAAAGGCTTCAGAAATGTATTCATGGTGGCTTTTCTCCCAACCACAACAGAGTCAAAATCTGAAATTTTTTGCGCATAAGAGGCGGAAGCTCTGGAATGATGCAATGGACCTGCCAAAGAGATTTTGCCGCGCTTTTGAAAATTTGAACCCCATCTGTATTCCAGAAAAGAGAGAAATCGTACTTGGAACGACCCGGATGTTCCCGATACTTGGCGCCATCTACAAGTCTTGTAACTCATGGTCTCCTGATTCATTAGGTGCTCTAGAAAAAAACTTGTATATCTGGTCATCTTCTAGGAATGACCGCAACGTGTCAGCAATCTGCATCTGCAGAAAACTGCCCCTTTTTCTTGCAGGCCTGACCGCAGTTAGGACAAACGCTTATTTCTTCTAGGTACTCATGGCAGTGAAGGCAAAAAAAAAATGGCTGTGCACTCCACTTCCCCTCTGAAAATGTGACAAAAGTTTTAAAGAACTTGTACGTAGTGTCTGGAAGCGAGTTTGGCGATGGCAAGAAGTTTGAGATGGCGCACAACAGTTGACCTAAACATTCTCTTGTTAGCCTAAACTTGAAAAACAGGGTTATAAGGACAAGACAAGTCTCAACATTTGTAAAACTGCTTCCCTCGTACAGATCATGCTCACACGGGTGAGGCTCTCTCGAACAAGCTCCGTTAGTAGCATCCTCACTCTCTTTGGAGCCCAGAGCATGTGTTCCTGTCCCCGTCGTCTCCACCGTCTAGGGCTGGCGTTGCAGGTTGCAGGCTTGAGGTCGCAGGTTCATTGCCCAACAATGCAGTAGGCACAAGGGTCGGTGCTGCATCACCAGGAGCTGTGTCAGCTGCTGCCTCAGGAGGTGTGTCAGCTCCTTCCCCAGGGGCTGCGTCAGCCGCTTCCCCAGGGCTGCGTCAGCTGCTAAACCAGAAGCAGCCCAGCGGCGACGGGTCTCTCGGGGAACCTAGGACAGACGGGAATAGCAAGAAGTAAAATCTAGGGTAAATAACCCTCCAAAAAAGACAAAAGTTCGCACAAAAAGGCTCACATTGCAATCAGGGTAGCAACTTTCCACTGCCTACTTAGCAGCAGGCAAAGGCTGCTTGCCAGCGCTTGACTTTCAGAATAGAAAAACTACAAATCCAGCTTTTTGGAACATGCATAAAAACATGCATAAAACAGGAACATGCATACAAACCATAATCATGAGCTTGTCCTTTTTTTTAACAGTAGAGCTGTTGTAGCTGGCCATAATTTGTGGCGCGTAAACCACTACAAATACCAGAAAAATGACCAGTGCTCATGAGCCCGTGCCTTGCAGTGACCGCCGAGTGTTCTCGACTTGTGTAGTGGCTTTAGGAAAAAAAAAACGACTGCCGAAAACCCCGAGGAGCGTCTTATGTTGCCTTGCAACCAATGCCACAGCTGGCGGCAACACCTGCTCCAGGGAACATTGACGCGACTCCAGAAATGCTGCGCATGCGCTGTGCCCCAGCTATCGCCAAGCACTGCCGCCCATGTAATGCTTGGCATGAGGAACACGACATCGATGCATATGACAATGACTACTAGTAGCACAGTGCAAAGCAACAACGGAAAATGTAAATAAACAATTTCAAGCTTGCATAAATGCATGGTGATATGTCATTAGTGCTCACGTAGAAAGAAATCCTACAGCTTCGCGGTACCAGATTTGCCAGTTTTTCCCCAAATAACATTTTAACTGCCAAAAGGTGTTGCACACAAATGAGTAAGGGTTGTGCTCCATATTTTCAGCATGTACCTTGTTTATAAGATCACTGATTTTTTACCTTCACTTTTAAATGCAGTTTTGGATTTTTGATACCTCCTAATCAATGCAAATTTGGATTTATTTCTTTCTGTATTGTGAATGGTCACAACGTACTAAAAGACACCTTCAACAAAAGTTGACCTAAAATGCACGAAATCGTGTTCAGGTCAGAAATTAACAACAAAAGGAGCTGTGATGCTGTCTGGCACCACAGGCTTAAGTGTTTTTTCTAGGCCTAACACTCAAGCTAAACCTTTTTTTCACATTTTAAGTGTGCATAACAGAACACTGGTGGTATTGATCCATGTTATGTTTGCATCGTCGCTGCAACTTAGTGCAAGTGCAAGACAATCCTTTGAAAAGGTTTACTTCTGTTTTCAACATTGATGGTACTTTGCAAGTAAATTCCATGCTTCACTCTGAAAGGAATAAACAGCAACATCCTCCTTTGTCACTACTGTGGCTATCGTTTGCAATTTAGTCTCTACGGAAACCTTTCTGAGGTTGACTTTGCATCTGCATACTGCTGCAGCTAGGGTTGCCACATGGCCAGTTTTGGATCGGCCCAACCGGTCTTTTCGACAGCACCCTCGTTGCCGGTCCGTACTTAAAACCAGCCGGAATTGGCTGGTTTTTCAGCCACCGTGCTGCGATTTCTTTTTTTGGCGTTTTATAAGCATCAATTCAGCAACTATGGCTATAGCCTGTATTCAATAGCGAGGCACGCATGCAACCATGGGAGTGCGCCGTCACTGGCTACGTCGGGCTCCGCAGAATGGCGGTACTTGTTTGTGCTAAGCGCATGATATGGGTTGGATAGTCCGAGCTCTAGCCCGCCGAACGCAAAGTAATGCCTCGACTCCAATGTGAGTGCGAATAATAACATCTCTGTTGACACCACCGTTGAGAATCGGGTTGAAACGGAGCAGGCGATGCACGCCGGTGATATTTTTTTCTTCAGCGTGCGGCCGCAGTGGCACAAGCCGCGCCATGTCCATGGCGCTTCAGCCATGTCCGTGGCAGTTTTCAGTGTTGCCAAGCGAAGAAATTGACAGCTAAACTTTTCAATGAATACCAACTATAAATATAAGTCAACAAGCTGTGCACAGGCACATGAGCAGAGAAAATATGCAGGTGACCGCGCTCTCTCAGATAGAGGGGGATGGACGCGAAAAGCAAAAAATCTCGTGTGTAAGAGACGTCGGTGCACGTTAAAAGATCTCCAGGTGGTCAAAATTATTCCGGAGCCCTCCACTACGGTGCGCCTCATCACCTGCGTTGCGTTGGTGCGTTAAGCCCTACAATCAATCAGATATAGGGGGCCCAAAGGAAAGAACAACACAATAAAATGCCCCCATCACGGTCAAAACAAGCTACTTTTCAGTGCAACACCTTCAGAGCACTAACAAAACCAAAATCTCAATCACCTTTAGAACAAATGTTATGTTTATGTAAAAAAATATGGCGACTTTTTTTCAATGCAAGCTGCTTTACTCCCCCCCCCCCCCCGCTGCCCAAAAGGTTTTTTTTTTCTTTAGTGGAAAGGCAGCAGCCCTAGTTGCAGGCTCGAACTGTATTTTAACCGCTTCCAACGAATGCCAGTAGCTACAACCAACCATCCAATCATTTTTTTTTGTCACTGGAATATGAAGAAATAACGAAGTGTATGCTTTTAACTTTTCTTTGTACCGATGGTGCAGGATGTTGAATAAGCTGTACTAGGGTAAAGAGCATTTATATGATGTTACCAGGCTTTAGCTTTCCTATAGAATTAAAAGACTAGGAAAGAAACTTCAAGGGACCTCACAATGAAGCTACTTGGGCAGCAATGGTGCCACCAAGCGTCTACTTTTTATGACATTTTTGGACTTGGTCCAAGGAATTTTTTGAATCTAAAGCCTTGAGAAACGTGTTCAATGGTGCCACCAAGCGTCTACTTTTTATGACATCTTTGACTTGGTCCAAGGAATTTTATGAATCTAAAGCCTTGAGAAAAACGCGTTTTAACAGAGTAAATAATAATAGTGGGAGACTGTAGTCCAGGTAGCTGCCAACACAACAGCAACATGAACAAAACATTACACCAGAATGTCTGAAAGTTATAACCATAGATGAGTTCAGAATTTTTCTTCAGAGCGAAACAAATGTTCTGTAGGCATAAAAAATTCCTTGGAGCCGAGAATCTCAGCTGCTGTTGTTTCACTTGGGTGGAGTTGCAGCTAGACCTTCGTATTTGTTTGCATAAGCAAGGGATACTGATTGTAAAATAAAAACTTAGTTTTCAGATCAACTTACCGCCTTTGTTCATCCGACAAGTACTGCTTGTAGGGACCTCGTCTACGGCTCGGGTTCATCTTGGCTTCCCAGCAACGTCAGGATGTGTCGTCTTGCTTACTAAAAATGAAATGACAGGTTCATTACTTCTCACACTTAAGATGACTTTTAATTTTCTACAATCAGGAAACAGAGATTGAATCTGAATTTAATTATATATACGTACTACTATTATGCCCCCTAACAAAATAGGATATTTGACCTCGACAGGTGACAGGAAATGCAACACCAGCAGGCACTGGTTTAAAAATTTCGTTGCGATCCCAAGAATCGACGATTCATTGCATAAATATGTGTCCTACGGCCAGTTCCCAAGAATCGACGATTCATTGCTTAAATTACGGCATTCAGTTCTGATAGTGCTTAAATCGATTCTTCAGTGTTCATGACAGCCTTAGAAGATTTTATGTTCATGCACCTAGAAGAACACCTATAGCACCTGGGCAGAAAAAGAGCCTGTAGATTAAATTTTTATCTAACCTACTGCAAACAGCTATTTGCAAATGATTAAATTTTTATCTAACCTATGCAAACAGCTATTTGCAAATACTGATTGTTCTGTGACTTTACAATACCCCAAACGATATTTTCCAGAACTGAAAAGCGCAAGCAACAACTATGGGACGCTTTGTCCTCAATTCGGATATTGCGGCGCAGCCTGACCAAAGAGCTCACACAATACGGTTGTGCTCAAGTGCTTTCTTTGAATTACAGAAAGGTCGAGCACTTTTTGCAAGCACTGAGTTGACATAAAACAAGGAACCATTCGAAAGCCAACAAGAGATCCAAGGTCGAAATCCAGGAATCAAGTTTGCGCCCTTCCAAGTGGGGATCCGTGCTGCGATTCGAACGACTCAGGGCAAGGACAATTCCATCCCGACAAAATTATAGTTGTTGCACAGCTTCGTCTGGGAGCAGCTTTATAAGCGATCAAGGGATTACTTATTTGCGGCACGGAATGCTTTCTTCTTAGCTCAAAAGCTGGAAGTCATGCGAGATCTAATCGATCGGAATTTCGCCTTTTTTTTTAGGTTGGGAGAGAATATGCAAAAATACTTACCCTTGACAAGGTCTCGACACGTCAAAGTGTGCGCAACAAGCACTCACGTTGACAACCATGCGGGCACGCCGAGCTGCATAGGCCACCACGTTGTTCTGTGGAACCGGCTGGTGAAACAAGGCGAACAGTAGAAACGAAGCGTGCACGATTTTTGATGGGCCACTGAAGCTTTCCCGATCACCGCGAACTACAGCAGACGTTCCCGTTGCAACGCAGTTTGCATTCTCTGTATTCACCTGACAGACGATACCGAGAATTTGCGAATGCACGTCGCACAACACAAAATACATGCGGAAAGAACCGTCAACAAACAGCCACTCCTCGTAGTGGCTATGGGCTATGGCAATGGCCGCGAGCCAAACACGCCAAACACTGGTTGAGGGGGCGCTGCACAAAAGCTGAGAAAAACTTGATCTTCAAAATAATTATATTTAAGTATGTACAGGCACCCCAAAACGTAAACGGAGCACTGGCTTCGTAAATTAGAAAAACTTCTATTTTATGCGGCTGCCAGCATAAACAAAATATGTGCGGTCCGATTTTATTCATGAAAAATCATTTAGAGGTTTCTGGCTAGGCCCATGGTGGAGAAATTTCGTCAAAATCTTCAACCCGTGCTCCGTTTGCTTTTTGGGGTACCTCTACTTGGTTGTGATTATTTCTGCTACTTGTTCAAAAAACAATGCAAGCAAAGCTCCACAGCAAGTGAAGCCGTATTCTTAGTGGCTGGTATGCAAAGTAAAGCAGATAACCACATAACGCAGTAGGAGGATCAGTCAATATCAGCAACCGACTAGAAGGTGTTCATTAATAGGTTCAATTAATCAAATCTGGCTTTCCTCAGGGTTACATTCTGGAATCCCTGATTCATGCAGTAATGATAGCCATGGGATGATAGCAAACTGTTTCGCTGTTTGCCGCCTTCCTGATGACAGCCTAACTCTACAAACTTCTGGAGTGTTAACGCGTTGAGGCGTGCCGTAGTAAAGGGATAGGGAATAATCTAAATGCCCTGAGGATCTTTAACGCTCGCCAAAATTTCGACACGGAACGATTTCATTTCGCCGGGCCAGGTTCGAATCCGCGTCTCCGTGCACATGCAGCAGCTGCACGCATCAGCCTCTGCGCAAGGACGTTATCACTCTGACCATGTTATAATGTGACCCTGTGACCGTGTGAGAACGGCTGACTAACCCTTTAAAATTACGTTCTCAGTATAAAATACAAAGAAATGAAAGGGACGACGTTCACCATGCGAGAATGCGCACAATGCATGATCGAGACAAACATCAACAAAGAATACTTGCGGGTTAATCTCGCTACAAATTTCCTTCGCTGGAGCATATTCAAATAGACAGAATACTAGATATCATATAAACATCTGTTTTATTCATCGTAACTATTGCGGCAAGATTACGAAAAACAAATCTATAGAAATGTGCCATGAATCATGTACAAACTTCGGTTCCTGTGTGCGCAAGAAATCTTCCATCTTAATCTTACCATTTTCATTTCGAACAGGGTTTTCATGGGATTGCAATAATTTTGTATCTATCAAGCGTCTGCACTGTAAAAGTTATCACTTGCACTTCTTTACACCGACTATTTAGAACTACGCTTCGTAATTAGGCCTGCAGGCGCCTCGTCTAGGCAGCAGCGCAAGTACTGATATATCACTTTAAAATCTTCTTCGAGTCTTAATTAGGATGTACAAACAAGGTATCATACACTACTAAGTAAAAAAAACAGTATCGTGTAGAGAATGAACGAAAGTGCCCAATAAAATGATCATATTAGCGTGTGTGTGCGAAGTCTGAGAAGACCCAGCGACTCTCATTCATCTTCGTTCGGTTGGTTTAAATATTTCACTTTCGTAGCACATGTCCTGTTATTTTGTATGTATTATAATATTTCTGCCTGTAAATATATGCCCAAGAAAGAAAAAAAAAGAAAAAACGTGACTTTTCCTACTCAGTGCACGAGCCGGTCGTAACTGTGCCCGTCCTTGTTGCAACATTTATCGTTTGGCCGTTTGGCTTGATGAGTTCCCAAATCAAGCCAGGTCGATCCGAATCCGCGGCGTGACCAGGGCCGAGGGGATCGCCATATTCTTCTCGCGGGGCTTTGTTGTGCCAAATATGCAGTACGGTCTCGTTCGTTTTGAGAAGGGCGAAAACAAACGGACAACTTTTGATGTTGTAAAAACAAGATGTATTGTCAACAGTGACGAGGATGGCCCCAAGGAGGGATCCCAGGTGGAGGTGCGGTGGCGAGACAAAGGCCTGTTTCAGGCTACGCTCATTTCGATCTCAGGTAAGCTGGAATGCTTGTTACCAACATCCTAATACTCTTTAGAGGTCAGTTCAGATAGGAAAAAAGAGCGTGTTCGTAGCTGTTTCACTATACTTTTTCACCATCTCCCGTCTGGATAAACGACTCGTGCTCGCCGCGCCAGCCTAGCGTATTCAGTTGCGGCGTGGCCATGCCGTCCGGTGGCGAAGTACAAATGTATCCAAACAACATACGGCCGAGCCTCAAACAAAGGTGTAGCGATCTCGCATTCTTGGTTTTATTTTTTGTTATTATTTTTGGCTCCGCCGCGCCACTAGGCGAGGGCGACCCGTTATAAAGGGCATAGCCGCCAGACGCTGGGACAAGCTTCACCCGTGTGTCGTGCGTGTCGAAGTGTGCCGTGTCTGATACGTCATATCCTTCGCTCTTTATTCGCTTGTTGTCGAGATGTTCGAAATCGAATTGTAGGTTCGAAATTGAAGGTGAAATGCGCGCATACGACCTCGCAGGAGTTAACATAGTCTCGGGTGAGCGGGAAGGGGGGGGGGGGGTTTCACAACGCCTACGAGGCGACTGCCGTAGAGCTTGTTTTCATCAGTGTACTGGCGAGTTTTAAATCACCTGCATTAACAACGCGGCTCTGATTATTTAATTTATTGTATTTTTTTTTTTCAAATATTGTATTCGGACCACTATGGGAAGCAGGGGGTGCCTTGAAATTAATCCATATTTATCAAACTCGCAACTGTGTTGTAAAGCAGAGGCACATTTATTGTTGCAGTCATCAATAGCATTATTTTTTTATTAGCTTAGATCATAGGTATGGTCAGTAGTACAGTGCGCGTCAGGCTTGTCTAGGGCAAGCGAGCGCACGGCTTGGGAGCGTTTGGGCAACATCTGCTGATAGTGGCTGGGTTAGAGATAGCTTGCCATTGCGTGTGCGCAAATCTCGGACAGGGTCAGGCCGGCCTTCGTTTAGCATGTGCCGCTCGAATTTGCAGACGCCACCACCCTCGAGGGGCGATTGTCTTTCACAGTGGTAGCTGGTAGCGTTGACAGGCCGGAGAGACGCGTCGTTTGACGCGGTGCAGTAACCCATCAGGCGGTTACGCAATGCTAGAAAACGACCTCCACTAATCTTCTGAATCTCATGTTTAGCAAACGAAAAGCATGCAACGAGAAAGCTGTGCAGCGCTTTCCGTCAAAACTTTTGTGCAATTAAGTAACGGCTACACTGATAATGCATGGCGTCAAATTACGCGCTTACCCCGTGTCACCGCCTAGGACTGGCACTTCAGAATAAAAGCGCCCCTTGTGGGGCATGGCGCAGAGGCCCATGCTTTAAGACGACCGACGCGAGCCTGTCTGAGATCCACGCATGCGCAATGGCAAGCTATCTCCAACCCAGCCACTATCAGCAGATGTTGCCAGCATGCTCCGAAGCCGCGCTCTCGCTTGCCCTAGACAAGCCTGAGCCTGACGCACACTGTACAATTATCAACAGCACTGTCTTCTACAAAATTTAAAACTGTTGATACCGGTTTCAGAGGACCGCTCTTCCATTTTCCGAAACATGGATAAGGCAATTGCAGAGCACAACAAGCTGGCCACTACGGATACAAAAAAAGTGTAGGTACTTTTATTTGCCTTATGTAGTTATAATTTTATGTATTAGTTTCTATCCCAATAGTAATTATATGCTTTACAGGAGGTGTTCACGTGACATCCAGTAGAGATGTTTCTGTTGTTCACAGCCACTGCCATTTGTTTGGTCTCGCACACTGAAGCAGTTTTGTTGTTTTTGCTTGTCATGCTAATTTTATCTTTATCACTCGGTAGTCAGTACATTCCAGCAACATATTTTATCACTGTGGTGAGCACATCACTAATGGAGCGCCTCAGCGTGTATGCATGCAAGCTGAAGAAACCATAAAAGCTGCACTATGGGAAAATGTACGTGCATCGCTGGTGTTTTTAAATCAAAGACGGCCTTGTTAGTGCTCCAGGCTTTGTGACACACGAAGAATTTAAAGCCTAAATATCTATCCTGCAATTGCCTAACCAGCGATTTGGTGCTGCAACCCTTCGTCGTCTTCGTTGGAAATGTAACTGAATGCATCTCGCCACCCTTATAAAAAGTACATCACTCATCCCGAGGATTCGGGAGCATAAAGAACAATGGCACACCTAGCTCTGACAAATGCGTATGACTGGCTGAATCGTAAAGTCAACATTGCAGCTTTGCAATATGAAGGGGGCAAGTGCGATAATCATCCTGGCTGTTTTTAGTCTAAATTCCAGCAATTATGAGGTCCTTGAGGTGGGAGATTTTATTGATTGGTTATGCTACCTTACCTTGGGCTATGTTGGTAGGGTAACAGGTGCACACCAGTGGGTGCGTCCAACGAACTGGTTCTGGTCTTCACTGACGCATGATCTATGTTTAGACTGCTTGGTAGAGTTATGTTCCTTTTACAGGGTTCGTACAGGCCCTTGAAAACCATTGAAATTGAGAATTCAGTTTACAAGGGCCTTCAAAGCTTTGAATGTTTTTCCTCTCCTTGAAAACCCTTGAATTCTTTGGGCAGTAAAGAGTCCCAGATATGTGACCTGCTTTTTATGGCTTATATCATTGTGGCCCGGCACACTCCCCATTAGAAACATGCTTTTACAATTTAAGGCCAGCTTGGAAGCACAGGCAGGCGTCTATGGAAGGGCGCGTATGGAATGGAATCCCCGCATCGGACTACGAGAAATTAACATCGGTACCCTTTCCGTGTTAGATGCTGCTTTCTGCATTGCCTCAATCTGCTATTCACTTTGCAATTTCTTGTGCCCCACCATAGCTACGCCCTACTACATTTTGGAAAAAGAACGGTGCTGACACCCCAGAATGACATAAAAATGAGCACAGATAAGCAAGACTCCGAACGTGATTGTGAGAACACGGTGCATCTAGCTCATAAGCTTTGTTGGAATATTGTATTTTGGCAGGTGTGATGGCGGGCAGAGTCTGTGGACCTCCCCTCTTGATGAAGAGACATTTAGGGGAAGGAAGACAATGGCAGGAGGTATTGACACTGAAAGCTCATTGACCATAAAAGGGGACATAAAAGAAACCCATTGATCTACCCAACATAACTGAGGCTAAGCTAACCTAACAGAAACAATCAATGAAATCTCCCATCTTAAGGAATACATAATCACTGAAATGTCAAGAAAAAAAATCTCTCTGGGATGGGAATCGCACTTGTGCTTTGCATATCAAAAAGTTGCAGTGTTAACTAGTGCAATTGAGCCAGCCATACACATCTATCTTAGCTAGAACTGCTGTCATTTGATATATCTTTAGGCCTGTGTATTCTCATACAGTCGCCATACCTTTAGGCACAGGACAGAAAGTTATCCACACGCATTCACTTACTTTTTGACTAAAGACAGCACAGGGTTGTCTTTGTTGATTTAAGGACTACAACTTCATAATTTGTAGGCCTTAAATTCTTCCTGAGTCACAAAGCTTGTAGCACCAACAATGCTGCCTGTGGTGCGCTAAGGTGGTCGCGAGGAAACGCCTGACATTGTGTAACACTTCATTACCTTGAAAGTGAAGCGGGTCAAAAACACCGAGGCCGCACGTGCCTTTTCTTAAAGAGTGACTGACTTCTCTGGTTCCTTCTTGGGTTCAATAAGTTGCTGGAACATAAATAAGCGTTACACCCGTGCTACATGGGTGTTTCAAAGGCATACCACCTGGGGATTTTTAACCTGTACAGAAACCTCGACACAGTTTTCACTTTTTGCCTCCATCAGAAAAGCAGCCATCATGACCGGGATTGAACACCCGTCTTTGAAGTAAGCAGAGCAGTGCCTGCGCCACTCACCCACCGCGGCGGGTAACTTGTAAAGCTGAATCCAAAATTATTGTCCACTTTTGGTGGGCATGCCAGTTTGGAAACTGATTTTAACCCAGAATCCTGGAAATCCTTTGCTGATCTCGGAGCATGAACCAAAAAGATAGTGGCCCTTGCGGGCTGTCTCTGTACAGTCAGATGCAGTGAGCACATGCAGCACTTCTCATGAGTGTTCATTAAATCAAACGGAAAAGAATGGCTCCGAGTGTTCAAACAGCATCTTCAGCATTGTTCTGATAGGTGCATATCAAAAGGAGCGAGCAAATGCTGGATTGGAGGCGCATGTGTGGTGGTTTTTGTAGGAAATACCAAGGAACCAGATGGGAAAATGAGTGTTTGCTATTATTCCACTTACCCTCGTAGTACATTTGTAAGCATGGTTTTTAAACTCCCTTTTGAAATTTTTGAATGTGGCTTCTGCCTGTTATGAAATACAAATCACTTATTATTTTTTCCACTAAAATGAACCAGACAAAGCAATCAGAGTCACTTTGGGGGTGGTCACAGCGGCTTGATGTTTTTATCTAGGATTGGTTCTTCTTTCACCTGCTTTTTATTTTGTTTAGTTTTCACTTTCGTGTTTTTCCTTCCTTTCAGAGGCTCACCTTTCCCCAAAAGGAAATTTCTATATTCCACTATACTGGCACATAAGACAAAGAAAATATGCACGCTAACACTGCACAATAGTTGATAAAGCAGCAGCTGGGGTAGATAAAGTTCTTGTTGCCAGCAGCGAATTTAATTCTTTCACTGCCGAGTTTTTTTTAGGCTGATCCTACCTCGCCGCGTTTTTTTTTAATCTTTGGAGGACATTTTATGCTTCATGCACTACAATTCTCTGCAGGTCATGTAAACACTTTACCTTATTCGGTAAAATTTACTGAATACAAAGTAATTATTACCTGATTATTGCAAAAATAATTACATTCTATTTAGGAAGTCCAGGTGTTTGCAAACATCTTAGTATGATATTCTTCAAAACAATGCACCACATAAAGCAGCAGCTGGCAGCTCGGATGCAGATAATGAAACTCCCTCCGCTGCTTTTGTTGCGTTTGACTCTCCACGGCCAACGTGGCCCGGCCGCTGAGATAGCACAAAAAGACGCGGATGAAAAAACATGCACTCCATCTATTGTCTAAAATCTACCCAGCTTGGTCTATGCATTTCTGTGACTTTTCAACAGATGCCCGTCGCGGTGGCTCAGTGGCTAAGGCGTTGCGCTGCTGAGCACGAGGTCGCGGGTTCGATTCACGGCTGCGGCGGCCGCTTTTCTGATGGAGGCGAAAAGCAAAAACGCCCGTGTGCACGAGATTTCGGCGCACGTTAAAGATCCCCAGGTGGTCAAAATTAATCCGGAGCCCTCCACTACGGCGCGCCTCATCGCCTGCGTTGCGTCGGCGCGTTAAACCCTACAATCAATCAACTTTTCAACAGATGGCGTAACATGCCCGCAATAATTTTTTTGCATGAGTTGTCTCGATAATGGCAGGCAGCTAGCTAAAGAGGCAGCACAAGTATACTTGGGTGTGGCAGGGGGTGCATGTGTGGTTGCCAGAGTTATCAGGAGTGGCACTGAAAGGGGGAAACCATGTCAAGCGAGTCGGTTTAACTTGTAGGCAGCAAAGCACTAGTATGATTAAACAGGCTCAATTTATCTGTACTCGTTTGGGTAACCAACCCCTTTTTTGCTTTGTATATACAAAATTTAGTCTGTGGGTTAGCCAGGCAGTGCAGTGGTTTCATGCAAATAAAGAAAATTGTTACTTTGTTTTCTCTAAATCTCCATGCAAGGATACTGCGAGATTGCCTTGTAGAATAAATAGCTTATATACACCAAGGCTGTGGCTGTATGGGAATCTTCCAAGCCTGGGGCTGCGTATTCTGACCGTGAATGCCGGGCTACACAAAAATCTATACCTATCAGAAGGCTTAACTGCATGCAATTTTATGTATTATGATTCAAACTCCAGAATAGAATTTCTGTAGCTAAGAATCCATTAAAAATTCTGGGTCTACATTTATAGAACAAATCGCCAATTCGTTTAATTAGCCTCGTTTTTGTTTCTAGAGAGAGAAATTGAAGAAAACCCAGGACGAACAGTTGCTGGACGAAATTCAGGACGCAGATGACAGCGACCTTCACACGGAGAATGAGTGCCTGCGGAAGGACAACAAGTCCCTACGAAAGGAAAATGAGAGGCTACGTCAAGAGCTCAAGAAATACCAACGTAAGCATTTCAGAGGCAGTTCTACCTTTTATATCTCTGTCAAAGATGCAAATTTAAATGCACCAACCCTGAATGGACTTGAAACTTTGCGAAGTACACTTTGGCTTAGTAGAGCTGAAAGATGAATTTGTGTCTTTGGCTGCAATGGCAGTGACAATATCAGTTGTTGTGCGAAAAATACTTAAAGGAGCACTGACACCAATTTTCGGCGTTAATATTATTACACAGTTCGCTTCCTTCACTCAACCGAATACCCTGGCTGAAATATGAGCGGCCTGCGACGCGAAGAACATAGTTCAATTGGATCTCATTTATCGCGCCGACGGAGCAGCGCGCGGAGCGGCACTCAGCAAATGGACATCAGCGTGACATCACTCCAGGAGAGGAAAAAGAAGTGACGCGACAGCGCTCGCCAAAAACTCGTGACGTCACTTCACCCGCGCGGCCCCACGAGCGGCGAGCGGGCGCAACAACCTCTCAAGCGGGCGCCGGTGACGTCCGCACAAAGCGGTGAGGTCAAACCGGGAGGCTGTCATATGCGCCGTTCGGGATGAAAGCGCGGGAATTTGAAACAAACGATTTTCAGGCCGTTAAATGTAATTAACTATCGTGGGCTGAAGTATTTGAAGTGCTGTTTCAGGTTCGCCAGACCATTAAGCATCGATAAAAGCAATAAAAGTGTAACATAAAATTTTCGTGTCAGTGCTCCTTTAAGTATGTGTAAATTTCTTACCGTTTCCTAATTCTAAATTGACCAGTGTACAGGAAATTTCCAACACTGAAAAAGTTTGCGCGAGGGGAATATTTGACATTTACCTGGAATGCAGCCATGCAGTTGGAGAGGAAAACTACAGGTTTGTCAGAAGCTTTGCGACTGCAGAAAAATTTGCTGTGGTCCAAGATGACGAACCAGGATGAATTTTTCTGC
This sequence comes from Haemaphysalis longicornis, assembly GCA_013339765.2. NCBI lineage: Eukaryota > Metazoa > Arthropoda > Arachnida > Ixodida > Ixodidae > Haemaphysalis > Haemaphysalis longicornis. Next base: position 219,483,875 of record CM023450.1, on the reverse strand, counting down.
AACTCCAAAGTTCGACAAATCTGTATCGGTTTCTTTTGTAGCTTTAATGCATTTTAGGTGAATATCAAATTTGTTTTTTCGGAGAAACTTCTTTCACCGTGGAGATTTTCCCTAAACCCATCGATTAAAGGCCAACTGCACTCAAAATTTCGACCTCTTGAAAACCCTATTTTTGGATAGTCTGCCTAAAAAGAAATCAGCATGCAAAATACAACAGCTGAAATACGCGCGTGGATGCCACAGGCGGCCAGCAAAAATCGGCGATTTTGAAACCGAAACCAAGGAGAGCCCATTGTAGTGACGTTGCAGCCGTCCAGCGAGTGGCCGGACGTTCAGCAGCTCGGGAGAAAAGCCTGTGCACAAGCTCTACGCGTTCACGGGGCAGCGAATGGGTTAAGCGTGCGCAGCAGAGCTCGACTGGTTCGCCAGCTGCGTGGCTGGCCAGAGGAAGAAGCCCCCGTTGGCTGGAACGTCGCAGGCGCGTCATGGCTGTTTACGCGATCCGCCAGCAGGTGCAGCGTCGTCTGCGGCGGAGCTTTTTTAAACACTTCTGGTTGATCAACGAGGCGTTTCACGGGGCTACCACTCGTGTCCCAGTTGATTTGGGGGTACTTACTACGCATTAAAAATACATTTGGGTGAGGTGAAATTTGAGTGCTGTTGGCCTTTAAGCAATCTGTAGGGGTTTACTTCTACAGGAAGGTACGTCACAGGGTACCAAAGTCTGCTTGACCCCAACATTCTGATTTTACATAAGACTCCTACTAAGGGTCAGACCAAACCACAGAGCTCTCCAAAAGTGGACTTTGGCAGGAATCTCATGCCAGTAGGGTGTATGCCCTGGGCTTTCGACTATGCCGTGGCTCTACCTGCGCGGCGGCGCCGACGCATATGTGTGGATGCACTCTGCCGCGCGGGCAGCGCGTTTCCCGACGCGAGCGGGGTTTGCGGCGTGGTGTAGGCAAGAACGTTCGTGTGGACGGTGTTTTTTCTGAGTTATTCGTGGGTTTGCAAATGCCTTGTCGTGATGAGTAGCTAGCATTGCTTTCGCTTGGAAATCCCGAACTCCGCTATTCAGCCTCCTACAACCGCAGACGCAAAGCAGGCCGCATGACAAAAACAAGCGCACCGGCGTGTTTTTTCTTTTTTGAAGACAAGGCTAGGACGGTCTGAGGAGGAGGAAGATAAACATCTTCATTGTGTAGCAAATTTGTATGGCGTCTTCAGGAGGTGGAGTCTCAGTCCAGGACCCCACATGCTTTGCCAGCCGCTACAGCCCGCTCCACCAGTCGAAGCTGGTTGTACAGGCATGAGCTGGACAGGGTGTGCCTCCAGAGCTCGGGAGAGTTGTATGTATTCGGTTTGGGGAGAGGATGGAGGTGCATCTACCAACCATGTGGATAAGATACGACCACTAGTGCACTATTAGCACTAGTCATATTTGTAAAAACTCAAGTCGTCTTCGAGTCGAATAACTGCTCGCCAGACTATAGGCACAAAAATTCGCCAACCTGTACTTACTGGAAACCAAAGCATGTAGGCATTTTTTAATGCTCAAGCTGCTTTAATTCATCCAGTCTGGCTCATGGAGATGCAAAAGTTTTGTATTTTATTTGGAACCAGGAGCTTCTACACTAGTCAGAATTATTTGGTTAGGTCTAGTTTAATATTCCATTAGCTTGAGTTTATGTGTCTATATTAATGAGCCTACTATGATGGTCCAATGATAGTCTTTATTAACATACTGTGTCTGCTTCTTGTTTTATTCAGGACTTCATGGCCTTTTAAAGAGCGCGGAGGCTATTGTGCAAGGGCTGACTTGCACAAGCTGTGCGAAGGCTGTCGCGGGAAAAGAACGGGCCGAACCAGACGCAGAATTGTGTGACAAGCCTACTTCTGCTGCAAGGAGAGTGGTGCCTCCATCAAGTGCTGCACATGTCACAGCACAGGCACACAGCTCAGCATCAGCTCTGCCACAGCCCGTCAGCAACCAAGACGACATTGAGGATGACAGCGCAGGCGGCCATGGCTCTCAACAGCCTTTTTTGAACGGGGGGCCTGGAACGTCGGTATCAAAACCAGGCAACCAGCCCAGCCAGTCCAGCCCAGTGCAGCAGCAACCAGCAGTCCAGCAACCAGTCCAGCCCAGCGAGCAGCCGGGGACATGTTCCTCAAGTTCTGGGCCCAGCAGCGAACCGGCCTCTCTGGCTACCGGGTCAGCCACCCAGTTGCAATACACTTGGAGCGACCCAAATGTAAGCTCTTTCGTTCAAGGTTTTTAGAGTGGCGGAGGACATGTTGAGAGGAATTTTCAAGGATGTAGGATGAAAACTTGTAAATTACAAGGGGTGGAGCCCTTATTTGATAAATAAAGAAGCCTGTGCACAGCTATAAGATGAACGAAGTTAGTCAAACAATTATAAAGGGTAAAGGCGATTGTTTTGGCATCATGCTTTTCACCGGTCACCATTTTGTTGAGGCCTTTTTGTATTTCTTCCCCCTCCACCTTCGTTCACCCCCCTCTTGCTGGCTTAGTGAAGCCTTGGGCTTGTACATTGACCCTTTGTTTTCCCTTGAAGGTACTTTGCAGATATTGAAAGTATTTTTCAATGACCTGAAGAGGAAATACAACTTCGCTTAATTTGAAAGAACTAGGATTCAGTATTTCACTCAGCTCCATTACAGCCACAAAAGATGTTTTTTAACGGAGAAAAAGCAAGACGTGTTTGAAAACTTTCAAATTTTGCGCCACAGTGACGTGTTATGAGCAAGAATGGCGTCATACGGGCCAACAATGAAACATAATTTTCAGTGCGTTAACTGCACGTTAGCATTTAAGTGGTGCGGTCAAATGGAACTAGAGGCCCCATTACTGACGTCCAGTCATGTGTCGTCGCGACAGGTCAGTTAGGCGGCCGCCAATCGCACAAACAAGGTTCTGTGACGTCATAGAAAAGTTGCGGGAAATTGGCTAGGGGGTCGTGACTGCTTCACACGTTTTCTTCAATATCTCCGTTATTTGTTCGAAGATTGCGATGATATTGGTATCATTGCTATCGGGACTAAGCAGTCTTTCTAATAAACCCAACTTGTATTTTGTCTTCATGGCTCCTTTATTGTTTTCTATCAATTACTTTTTTGAAAAGAATTTGCTGACATAAAACTTCTTTGACATTTATAGAAATGCAATCTGTAAACAAAAGGTGTTTGTAAATAAAAGTCAGTGCATAAATTTGGCATGTAAAATTTTAAGAACACCTACTAGAGAAAACAACATTGTTAGCGCTCATAGTGCCTGTGCCATGCAGTGAAGCAGATCGTCGATTCCTGGCAGCACGATATTAGGCGGTCCTCTTGCAGACGCTTGGCAGTTTTTACCTTGTGGGGGAAACAGATCCTCCCCAAGTAGTGTAAAAATCTTGTAAATTTCCTTCTGGGTGCTTAGATTCAGTACAGATTTTTCTGACGTGTGGTCAAAAATGTGCCTGCTGCAGTGTAAAACTCCATTGAGGCAAATGCGTAATGATGTTAACTGTCAATTTATAATGGTTCATCTCTCAGAACTTTCATTCTGACTCTCAGTTGGAGCCCTAGTTGCAGTATTGAGGTGCAACGTGTTGCAATCGAGACTGCCTTCACCCAGGAGGTTGCACACAACAAAAATGGTTCAGTAAAAAATTAACCTCCTGCCTTGCAGTGCAATGTAAACTCTTAAAGAAAGAAGGAGGGTGATGCCGATACTGTTTAAAATTTCAGAACAGTTGGAATTACCACTGGACCTTTCGAAATACACACATGAGAATAAAACTAGTCAGCGAACAGCTGGGAGCTTTACGGACCTATTTAAAATGCTTTCCTTAATAAAAATATCTGATGGATGGGTGTTTTTTCAAGAGGCAGCTGGTGGTAAAATTACGAGGGACATACTTTTTTCAAGGAAAAGTACAACAAAGGTGCTATGGTTTCGCTCACATTTTTGGAACTTTGCAGTAGCACTAACTATTTATTTCACAGTGCAGAAATGAAACTGGGACTTCAAAGAGGGGGGTTGGTTCCCAGTCACTGCTGCCATTTTTCTGATGGTAGCGAAACTGAAAATGCTTGTGTCAGGAATTCGGTGGCTGCTGCAGGTCCTCAGGTGGTGCAATTAATCGATTGCTCTTCACTACGGAATGCATAGCCGAGGTGTAGGACCTTTAAATACAACTAGATTCCAATGCTCCCTTTATGTAGGTAACGCAGGTACCTCACCAGTGGGCTAGAGCTAATTTTAAGTTAACTTTTTTCTAGATCATTGACTAGGTGGGTTTGGTCTTTAGTCCAGCAGTCTTCAATAGCACTGTCCTTCTCATCAGGTGTAAACTATTGCGGCAGTAGCTGTCAGAAAAATGATGAAAATAGTGTTTAACTTTGCTCAACTTGAAACCATATCGTGCTTTTTACAAGGGCAGTTTTGCTTGTCTTCCAAAAACAAACATGAAAATATTCTTCTGTTTGCTGCCTTCATGAGAATCATCATTGGTGAAAATTGAGCCTAATAAAATTAGGTCCTACTTGCATCCAATAAAATGTTTCAGTAAGTCCTAAAAATCAATTCTATGCTAATAAAGGCCCAGCAGCACCACCTTCATTTTGAGTATGTCGAAACCATGCATGTCTACAAGCGTGCACTCTTGCCAGATTCTTTTATTAAGAAATTTTGGGTCATTTTTGCTCATTATTCTTGATGTGCTGCACAGCTGTTTGATGGGGGTCCTTGAGGCACCTTTATTTGCCTATGGGGCCTGTATTTCAATTACAGGTGAAGTATTTGGCATGTGAAGACCACTGGCTGTCAACTGCCTTCATTGTGTTTTTTGTCTTTTAGAGAACATTTTTTTTTCAATTTTCGGTGTGCACGCTTGCTTTTGCACACATTTACAAGTATGTTCTAATTTTATGCACATCTTTATTATGTTCTTGGCCTAATGTTTTTTTGTACTTTCTGCATTTTTGCGTCTACAGGTGGTAGAACTACAGACTGGTTCGAGCGTCTATGTGGACAACCAGGCGCTGCGCAGTATTGAAGCAGGGGCCAAAACCCCAACTGCAATGGCCCGGGGGCTCCTGACGGCGGTATTTACATGGCAGGCCCTCCTCACATGCCCCATAAGGGGACAGAAGGCGAAAGGCCTTCACAAACCGGTTGTACAGAGACCACCACTCCTTGCTGCAGCAATTGATGCAAGTTTGGGTAATTTTTTTCTTTAGTGTGCACCCCTTCCATAAAGGTTGCACCAAGATTTAGGCAAAGGGACTATGATAATAAATTTGTTACAGGCGTTCAGCAGCTGAACATTTTTTTTTTCAGAATGATAATGGTAGGCAGGCCACGCATTTGCTCCATAACCCACAGGAAAGAAAATGGGTGGGTTAGAGGTATTAAAAAAATTGTTGAGGTTGTCTATTTATTTGATGAAATGACTAACTTTAACTAGTCGATTTGCAGGGTAAGTAAAACAAAATAGTGCAGATAAAATAAACCTTGTCATAATGAAATTCAACGGGTGTCGCGATTTGTACTTATAACCAATTTTTCGTTATAGATGTAGTGGGCATTTTACTGCAAATATTGTGCACTGTACTTTCCCTAAACAAATAGCGGGCAAAATTAAATCTCTCCACTTGGCGGTACATCCGCAATCCGAAGATAAAAAGGAAAGGTCACGCACCTAATTTAGTGCAGTTCAATTAAAATACATAATTTGTATTTCAATGAGACTGCTGCAAAACAACGGCTTGCTCGGCTTCGTGCCCAATGTGACAGCTTTTATTATAGTCGCCTTCTGGCTAGCCTTATAGTCTTGCACTTTTGCTTCCACCTGGCGTATTTATGCGGCTTGAAACACACGTGCAGCATGATAAAAGATAAGGCTGAAGCATTAAAAAACTTGCACACAACTTCAGGAATGCGGTTCCCGCAGCGTACGTCGGCGAGTGGGAACAGTTGCAAAGGAGGAGTTGAGTGTGCCATGGCTAGAGCAAAAGTTCTAGTCAACTCTACTGTGGTCATCCATGCCGTGAGCAATTGGCTGCTTGCTGTATGCAGCGAGAGAAAGCTGGGCTTTGCGGGCACAACGAACTCGTGGTGCACCATTCAGCTTTGTGCACATTGCTGGAGGATTAATGGCGGGAGTTTCGAACTGGTAAATACAGTTGTCCTTTAGTACACTGTCTCAAATCCATGTAGCGCTCTGTCGTGAAATTGGCGCATAATTTTATTTCCTAACGAAATTTCTTCGTTATATCCCACAACGGGAAAATTTTACATCGTTAAAATGAGGTTTTAAATAGGTACATTGAGGTGGCTTCAATGGCAACTTTTAGGGGGAATTATGATTTGCTCATTATATCCATCATTTCGTAGTAGCTAGCCCATCCCGTTATAACAGGGTCTAACATTTGAATACCATAGGCATTAATGTTGATTTAATTGTTCTCGTTTTATTTACAGGCTTTACAAAAGCAGCATCGACAAGCAAGGGATGGCAGTTTAATGAAAAGCTTGTGGTGCCATCCATGGGGACGAAGCTTGCGGAGATGAGGGCGGACGGCAAGAAAACAACTGCCGACAACTCGCCACAAGTTCTTCCGGGCGCTTTAAAGCTGCTTGCACGTTTGCGTAAAATGCATGCATGCATGTGCACGAATGCATGCCACATAATGCCCAATTGCATTATTGTTTGAAAAATAAATTGTGAAATGTACGTGAAGTGTTTGTCAGCAGTCATGGCTGCAGTAATTATAGCTGTAAAGCATGTGATTTGCTCAGCTATAATTCATGCTGCCCCCATGCATGCACATTATGTATATGCTAGATCCATATATAGCCATATATAAAATTGGGCATATAAAGCCATATATGGGTCTCACCCATATAGGGCCACGTCAGGAATTGGGCATATAGGGCCACATATGGCACATCCATATATGGGCTTCAGCCATATATGGCCACGTCAGGAATTGGGCATATAAGGCCATATATGGGCATATATGGGTCAGCCACATATGGCCTTAAATGCCCAATTCCTGACGTGGCCATATATGGCAATTTTTATATATGGCCATATATGACATTTTCGTAGGGAAAGCATTCGTGCAAGTAAGCCGTTCAGTCAGTCAGTCAGTCAGTCAGTCAGTAGTTAGTTAGTTATTTAGTTAGTTAACAACTCCGCAAGCATTTGCGTTTCTTGCTTTGTAAACATAGCGAAACACGCAAGAATGACGAAATTTCCTTGACTCATTCAAACTACGTCAAGAAGCTGCTGATACAACGCATTCACTATCACCAACTCCCCAAACACTACACGTTTACGCAATACAACCCACCCCCCTATGCGACGCATTTACTCGAGTCCCCCTCGCGGGGAGATGGGCCCAATTTGTCGTTCGCGCGCGCTCCGGTCGCTAATATCTGTGGCGTGATCATGACGTCAACATCACGCGTTCGTGTGGTGGCGCGATTTCGGCGCTATAACACTCTCTCGCGAGGGGCATTGGATTGGATTCGATCTTTCTCGTTTCCTCTCTTCTTGTTCGGGCACAAGTTCGCCCTAAATAAAAGTCCTTTCTTTACCGTTGTGACCTATCCTACGTGACAATATTTAACTGGCTGCAAGGCAACGAATGTTTGTTCGGAACATTTCGTAGAGAGAAGAGCAGTTTCTTTATCTATGCTTTCGTCCTTTCCGCAAACCGTTTAGAAAATTTGGGCAGTCTCAACGCGGGTGCTCAGCAAAGAACGGGACCGTCGTACGTTTATAGCGGACAGTCGCCACGACGTTGGGGCAAGGGCACAAGATTAAGCACAATTAGAACTCGACGACTAAACGAGTAGGCAACAATAAGGCTACTTGTTCTTAGTAACAAATCCTGAATTCGTTTGCTGAATTCATCATCCCAGACGGCGGTATTGCACGCTGAAATTATATGATTTTGTAGGGTCTGTCAGTCGACTACCTTGTCGAATAAGAGTCCAGAATATGCTGCTCTTCAAACAAAGGAAGAGCAGCAAGGGTATTTTCCCACCCAGTTATGGGAAAACAACTTTATGAGAAGCCGCGGCGGACGTTAGCTGCTCTGCGTTTGTTGCCTTTTCTACACTCTACCTTCTCGCTGTTTTCCTTACCTTCATGATGGCGGTGCACAGTGTTGCCGGAATGGCTTACGTTCCTCCGAAAGCGCTCGGGCCATTTTTCAAAGGGCCTATAGCTTGGCTTGCTGTTGAGTCGCTTTATTAGCTTCCTAGTTAAAACAGCATGACTCCTGATTTCTGCGAGTTAAAGTTGAGGCCTAAGTACGTTGCTTCAACAAAATGTCGGGCAGTTTCTGCAGGTCTTCCGCATTTCCTGCCAGGAACATTATATCGCCCACGTACATCAGTCCCGAAATCCGTTGGTCCATTAACTCTCCATTGCGTCGGTACAAGTCAGCCTAATCTACTCCCCTCGAATCGTCTTTCTATTCCTCTAATGTAAAATGTGAACAGCAATGGCGAAAGAGGGCATCCATTTTCGCTCTTTTTTCTTGTTGCGTTAGCGCTGGATAGGGAACATAAGTAAAAGTTCTTCCCCTTGGTCCGTAGACACAGCGCGTCAGAAGGACATAGAAGAAAACAGGTCGGGTAAAAAGGGGTGAGGTCGTTGAGGCTGGCTCCGACGTGGCTGCGTACGAGCTTCCGGTGGCTCGGGGCGATGTGGCGAGGTCGAGCTGGCGGTTGATCGTGCATGGTTTACGCTTCTCGGCTTGCTCGCGGATTTTTCTTGCACACGGGGTGTGACTAAAACCCATTCGCGGGCTTCTGAAGCGATTACAGTCCTTGCAGGCCATCAACTCCAAATATCACAAAATACATATAACACAAAAAAGTCAATTAAGGCGCTAAAAAGCCCACATAGGCCCATAATGTCAAAATAGGCGCTATGCAGCCCAAATAGTCAAAATAGGCATTATAGGCACAATAAACTATTGCTTGAAATTCTCCGCTTCCCTTACTTTACGCTTGTTTGTTAAATAGGCTTCATACGGACTCAAGGAAAAAATAGGCATTCTGCCTAAAGTTCCGGTCTCTACTAATAAGGCTATCGCGTTATTCGTGGTGTCGTCCAAGTGGACCCAGCGGACCGTAACCAGACTATTCTCAGTCGGGTGCGGCGCGAACAGGCCGACTTCCTCAAAGTTCAAAAAATCCGTAAAACTGACCGCGCAATTCTAGCATTTGACTGCAGAACTTTTCCAAGGACAGTCAAGTACTACATGGAGTCGGTAAGCGTGGAAAAATACAGACCAAATTATAGGCGCTTCCAATGTCATCTGGACCGTTCGCCACTAGGGAAAAAGCTTCAGAAATGGGACCACCTAAATAGCGACTTTCAAAGGACCGATTCGCCGCCAGCCATCACTCCGTCGGAGCGACCCTCCATCGGAGTTTCACGTCGACGCCTGAGTCAGCGCGGTAACCGCAGTACGTGAACAAAACGTTCGCACGCTCGCAGATTACAAGGCGGGTGATGAAGCTAACATGCTTCATTTGTATAGAATGACAGCCACATTCCCCATCCACGTCTCTGGAACAGCCACAGATGTGCACGAAATGCATGGATTGCCCACACATAGAGGCCTCGTAGAAGTAGAACTCTTGCGCATTCTCAAAACCACCTGGCAAATTTATGACCATTCCGTCTCATCTCCCCACGAAAAAACTTCCCATCACCACGGGTACTTACGTTGCCGTCCGAGAATTGAATCATCCGTTTTCCTCCCGAACACAACAACAAGAAACATTCTGGCCGCGATACGAGACCTACAAATGGAAGGCTGCTAAATTCGCATGGTTCGGACTCCGGGACGTACTTCCGGCGCATAAGATGACCGCATGGCTCATGACGCTGGCAGGAAGACGCTAAAACAACATCTCAAGGTGCCTGCGCCACGCTCTTCCCCACGCACACAGCACATTGGCAACTCCAGCTACGCCACCTCAAAAAGGAAAGTAGCAATCGTTTGCAAGATGATTCTCCCGTAGGCATTTTTGCGCCTCTCAAGCCCTTTTTGCGTCCAGTCAAGGCATTTGCCAGTAAAGTATCTTGCATTGTATACTCTAAACATTGTACATATTTGGACAGCCGCAGCAGCCTCTAAATTGCGTTGATGCCCTCACCGTAATCGTTATAACCTACCAGATCTCTTGCACATAACTTGGCTTTGCCCTGTATCCGCCCGTAACCGCCGTCAGCATTTCACTCTAGGTCTTGCACCCGTGACTGTACAGGAGCAGGTTAGTCGCGTCCGTGAAGACCCCGCCACTCTAGAAGTAATCACCCAGTACGCCATTGAGGACGGCCTCTACAAATTGATGTAGCGGTGTGACGACTCTCCAGGACTAGCCATACCAATTCACTACCAATATCACCAGTGTGAAGTGTGCAATTCTAGCGGCACTGACTGAGTGAACCGTGAATTTTGTGAATAGCACCTCAAGACTGTAACTGTGTGCATTGTCTGAATTGTCATTTTCCGTTTCCCTTTCTGCTCCTCATGCCCCACCCTTACTCTCCCGCTGGGCCTCATAGCATCTTGTCAAATGTTTTTTTTTTATCTACACCGATTCAACACAGGCTACTCGCGAGATACTGTGTGTATACAGCACATTGGGCATTACATGCGACGTGCACTGGATACTGGAATCGTTTCCGTGCCCTTTTTGGATCCTCTGGACCCGCCGTAGCACGCCCACCCACGTCGAGGCCGACTTGGCTGCTCATCCTCCGCAAGTTATGTACCCGCTCCTGCTTCTGTAGCAATCCCTGCAGGACGCTCTTCTTATCAAAAAAGAGTCTTTTTGGCGCTCCACGCGTGCCCTTCTTCCTCCGCGGGAGATTGACCTTCCTGGAGGCTTCACCCGCCGAGAGGAGGTCACACTCGGGGGAATTCGCCTGGGACGTCATTTGGGCTTGATCTGTTTATCACACATGCACCTTCAGATAAAACCATGTCAGGCACAATTTGCGCCGACATCAATGACCACTTGCCTATCTTTCTAATGGTAGAGCGCAATGAGTATCTCGAAGCAAAAAAACAAACAAAAACGTTTACCGCAAATTATCATCGACAACTCTGCAAAAATTCCGTGATACGCTTATGCAGGTCGACTGGCAGGCCGTAACGACACCAAGTGATGCAAATGAGGCTTATGAAAAATTACTCGAAATATTTAAAACTCACTATTTCGCTTCTTTCCCTCTAAAAACCCACCAACACACGAAGTCCCGGAAGCCCTGAGTAACGAGCGAACACATCCGGTTAATAAATGAGAAATTAAGACTTTATCGATCTTTTATTCAATCACGAGACCCGACTAAAGTGAAAAAGTTTAAGGCATCTCGAAAAAAGTTAAATAAAACTTTAAAACAAGCTGAAATGGAATACTACAACCGCGTTTTTGATAGGACTTGCTTACGGAATTCTGAAGTAGTATGGAAAAAACTAAACAACATTATTAACCCCAACAAAGTCAATGATCCGATTAGTAGCCTTGTTATTGACAACGAAGAAATAGGCGGTAAAGAACTTTCAGATCGTTTTAATGACTTTTTCATTAGGTATAGGAAAAGGCGCACACTCTCCCGAAGCTGTGGCCAACATTTCAAGTTTAAGAGAAAGCTAATTTTTCTGCCCAACCCACCCTTATGAAATACTAACGTTTTCTCAAAAGTTTCAAAACAGCCATTGTTCTGATGGCTAGGAAATCAGACAAATTAAGCATGTGTTGAACTTGATCGCCCCTCACTAACGCACTTTTTAAGTGCGAATGCACTTCTTAAGCGAGCCTGAATCGTCCGCCGCCGTCCGCATAGCAACAGCTGCGGGTGCGCGCGCTCCTCAGTCTTCCTTAGCAACGGGGGGAGATGGGCGCGCGCTGCCTGGCCGCTGACATGGCACATACCCACGTGGGGGATTGGCCAGGAATAAGTGCGAATGCACTTCTTAAGCGAGCCTGAATCGTCCGCCGCCGTAGTCCGCATAGCAACAGCTGCGGGTGCGCGCGCTCCTCGTCTTCCTTAGCAACGGGGGAGATGGGCGCGTGGGGGATTGGCCAGGAATAAGTGCGAATGCACTTCTTAAGCGAGCCTGAATCGTCCGCCGCCGTAGTCCGCATAGCAACAGCTGCGGGTGCGCGCGCTCCTCGTCTTCCTTAGCAACGGGGGGAGATGGGCGCGCGCTGCCTGGCCGCTGACATGGCACATACCCACGTGGGGGATCGGCCAGGAATCGGGCGTGAGAAGGGCTAATGCACCCGCTTAAAGGAGTACTGACACGAAATTTCAAAGCTGAGATCCGCTCTAGCAATCAAGTACAACGACAACACAAATAGGTGTCTGTGAATAAATGCATCTTTCTTTCTTTGTAGTTGTGTGTGTGTGTGTGATCTCTCTTTCGCGAACATTACCGAACCGCGCAAATTCAACTCGTGCATTCGCACTTTCACATTCTTCCCCTCGGGGAAATGCGGGGAATTTTTTTAACGCGGCACTTTTAACAGGGGTCTTTCCTAACAAAATGAAGACTGCGAAGGTCGCAATTATCCACAAAGGTGGAGACAAAAACATGTTTAGCAACTATTGTCCGGTCTCAATTTTGCCAGTTTTCTCGAAATGTCTAGAAAAGATTATTAATGTTCGCATTGACAGTTTTTTAGGTAAGCATAAACTCGTAAACGATTCTCAATTCAGCTTCAGAAAAGGCCTCTCCACAGAAAGCGCTCTACTGGCCCAAAAGGAAATATATTGGAAAATTTCGAAAATAAATTTCTGACACTGGGAGTGTACCTTGACTTCAGTAAAGCATTCGATCGTGTGGATCGTTTAACTCTAGTTGCCAAATTAGAAAACTACGGTTTTCGTGGATTAGCTCAGGATTCAATTCAATCTTATCTCTGAAACCGTTACCAGTTTGTAAGAATAGACAAATGCAAATCAGAGTTTTGAACTATTCAATCAGGTGTTCCTGAAGGCAGCATTCTTGGACCGATCGTTTTTCTTTTTTATATTAATGACATTTTCATGTTAGATAAAACTTGAAAATTTGTTATCTACGCAGATGACAGCGCAGTGTTCACTAGTGGCAAGGATATAAAAGCAATAACACGAACTGCCGGTAATTTCTGCCACCAGCTGCAAGAATGGTGCAGAAAAAATAGCTTAACTCTGAATGAAGCAAAAAGAAAATGCGTATTGTATAGGACCCAAAATACGGGTGTAACCTATCCAGACACAATTACTCTAGGCCCCTTCAGTGTTGCGGTAGAAAAATCCATAAAAACACTGGGCGTTACCTGTAACCAGCACATGTCGTGGAATGATCACGTTAGAAATTTGTCGATAAGGCTCAGCAAAATAATCGGCATGTTAAACCCCAATAGGCACATGCTACCATGTAGGATTAAAAAGCTCCTCTACAACCCGCTTTTTTCCTCACAACTCTGTTACTGCGCGTTAGTGTGGGCTAAGACGACTTCACCTAACCCGCACAGAATTTATTTACTCCAGAAAAAAAGCTATTCGTATTACAGAAAATGTTCCATACCTACAGCACACAGCGCCATTCCTTAAAAAGCATGCGATAATGAAAGCGCAAAATATATACATATTCAGACTTTTTGTGCCTACCAAAGTTCCGTCCAGGGAAGGCTGTACATGTTTCTAGAGCATGCTCATCTCAATATACATAACAATATCTATCCCCTACGTTACAGACCACCATGGCAGATACCATGTTCTCGTACGACGTACGGAACGAAACGAATTCGGCTCGCATTACCCGCACACTAAACTACCTGGATGTAAGACGCATAGACATCCTAAACATGCCCCGTAAGGGTATTTTTGCATTATTCTTGTGAGGGCATTTGTCAGCACAAAATGTCATTTTTATTTTTACAAAGTTATGCTTTCTTCACATGTTTCTAAGAATGTATAATGCCTGAAAATACTTTACTGTACTGCAAGCAGCCTGACGTATACCTTGTCCCCGGTTGCTCACTTATTCCCCTTGTTTCGTTTGTTGTCTGGTTGTGTAAAGCTAATTTAATGCAGTGCTGTGAGTTTTATGCCCTGTCAATCCCTGATACTGCTTATTTGTATGGCGTGTGAGTTGCGGCATCTGCAGAATATATATATATATATATATGTGTGTGTGTATGTATGTGTGCGTATGTGCATGCGTGTATTCAGATATATAATGTGTATATATACCTTTTTACTCCAGCGATGAGGACAATGCTTCGCTTCACGAGTGCGATGAATATCATTTTGACGTGTTGAAATGTACATTTGCATGCATCATTGCGTTTTTATCGTGTTGTATCTTGGGTGAAATTTTTAAGCGAAAATTTAAGCGAATTTTACAAGCTGTATTTTTTATACCTTCTTTTGTATTTCCTTTGTTTTTCCCCCTTTTTTTCTTTTTTTCTCGCACCTACCACTGCTGTGTACGGGTGGATGGAGCTTCGACAAGCTGCGAAAGTGTGCGGCTTTTTTCTCCGACCAACTTTTTTTCGCTGTATATATGGCGAAAAATAAACTTCTTTCATTTATTTATTTATTTATTTATTGATCTCGTATCCGGCGGCCACAGGTCATTTTTGCCAATTCTTTACTTCATCCATTAAACTCCGCGCTTTATTCAGTTCCCGTCTTGCAGTCTCAACCCACAGTAGTGGAGGTTTTTTTGATAATATTTTCCCAAAACATGCTAAGTTTCTTGCAACCAACTTAATTAAAAACTTTTCCTGGCTCGCCAGTCTGAATACCCATCGCATGTGGTTATTGCAATCGACGCCTCTGGAAAAAATGAGAAAGTTTGGGTGCGTATCTTCTCTTCGGCATTGAATTGGTCTTTTCATTGCGTCTACCAGAATATATTCCCATATTTTATGCACAATTTCTGGGTATTCTTCTTGCCGTCCTGAAACTCGATTCGGCGCAATCTTCAGTGATGATACTCACTGATTCCCTTTCCGTGTGCATGGTACTTTCCTCGGAAACTGTCAGTCCCATGCCTAAAACGTTTTACTCCTGCGTTCCCAATTACGTGCGGGCAATTAGGCTTGTTTGGCTGCCTGGCCACTGCGGATTAGCCCTTAATGAAGCCGCTGATACGTTAGCAACAATGGCATTGGCTTTACCAATTGTGGAGGTGCTTCCCTCGTTTGCTTGCGTGTTGCTAGCCCGTTATCGCCAATACCTGTTGGCCCAGGATGTGTCTGATCACGGGCTGCACACTTCTCCGGAAGTCGAACACCTCAGGTTTTGTTGGAAAAGAAGACTCTGCTAAACTCGCTTGTGCGAAGTTTCGTTGAGGTGTTCCCCCACTTAATAGGTACCTATACCCTATACCGGGCAGATCTAACATCACCCTTGTGCCACTTCTGCCATGAAATTGAACCGAATGAACATTTCTTCCTTCTTTGCCGCCGATTCTCTCATCTCCAAAGAAGGCTGCAGGAGGCTCCAACGAAGGCTCCCCTGCAGCGTCTTGGAATGCCACTAACATTGCCAGTGCTTCTGTCTTTTGGGGGCACGAAGCTAAGCCACTGCCATGGGGATGTTTGTCACGCCATCCATTCCTTAATTTCAGAGACGGCTCGTCTGCCTTGCTAAAACGATTCTGATCAGGCTCTCTCGTTCCTCTTTCTTTTTCTATTTCTCTCTTCCATCTACGTACTAATTTATTTCTTCGACTGTACTATTTTTCCTAATCTGGTTCTTTTTAATGAAAAAAAAAATCTTCTTGGCCAGTCCCCCTAAGCGGGTGTGCGGCCCTTTATGGGCCACCACCACCACAACCACCACCTAGAAGCGTTTGCGGTGTTCGAAGACATTGGCCTCACCGTCGTGGCTCCCGCAAGCGAAGTCAACCTGCCCAGCGCCTCAGGTGACCCGTCAAGGTAAACAGCCGCTTGTTCCAACTCGGTTTGCGCCTGCATGCTTCAGAACCCAGGTGACCAGGCTGTGCTACGCGATGGACATAGTGCAAAACGCCGCTGGTCGTCGTTCGAACCCAGCGTTAGGCCTAATGCGCTGACGTCGTTTTTGTTTATTTTGCATCAGCACCTAAGGCTCGTCTAAATAAAGTTGATTCTTCATCCCTGTCCTTCTCATCCTGCTATGCGTCCTCTCTCGCGTCTGCCTGGAGGTGTGAATTTTCGGGCGGGTTGCAGCCCTTGCGGGGCCGCTCAGAAGGCATTTTTTTTCCACGACTGTAGGGTTCTTGGGGAGATGGCGTAACTAGGACTGCTTTCCATCACTCGCTGTAATTTGGCCTTTGGAGTTCTTCGTATACATTAGGGCTGCCTCCTTTGTGGCTTAACGCCTCCGAGCTATAGGCTTTTTCCGAACGTGATTGATGGAGAATCGGAGCTACGCCACTAGAGACTTTGAAAACATGCCACTTGAATTTATTAGAGCACCATTTTCACTATTCTTTTCTTGTGTTCAACATTTTCAGTCAGGAAAATGTGGCGCTCTCTTTACGTTTGCGTTGTGGAAGTGTCTGGCGTATCGCAGGATAAAAAATGTGGTGACGTTGATTCATATGTTATGGCACTGTTTCTTACGAAGTCATGCCACTGAACTCTGTCCGGGTTTTTACTGCGTGGCTACCTTACCCAAACGTGTACGCTTGCCTGCCGATTAGCTACGAAAAAATGTTTTCTTTACTCCATTGTGCCATACATGCCCACTCATGCGAAGGAGAAACGCCCGCTTGCTTTACAGCCAGCTGTTTCCGTGCGCACTCGATCGTGAATTCGTGCATTAAGTTTTGAACGGTCGGGGCGGCAGTATTGACGGCGTCTATTCGTTCTGGGCCCCGACAAAAAGGTGCCCCATCTGGAACTGGAGGCGTCCAGCCTGTTCTTTTGCAGAAGAGCCGGCTACATGGAGGGCCAACCGCCCTTGAAATTGGACAGCATGGTGCCTGCCTGCGCAGATGAGAAGAGGATCCGCACGGAAATGGAGTCAGAGGTGACGCAACGAATACTCGGGTCAATTCCAGTTGATGGGACAATGATAAGAACGCACAATGCCGGAAGCTTGGCGCATTAAAACGCGCGCAAGCCATCCCTGCCTCGCAGGTCGCTGTTCATTGCCCCTAAGGACGGGATGAACGAGCGGTCTCCTTAATTATGCAGTAGGCCATATCACATTCAGTTAGGGCGACCACCCCTTCACAGTGCGTGGCGCACTGCCTGAGTGCGAGGGTATTGCGCAAAACATTACCGCAATTTTTACAAAAAAAAAAAACGGCAACTCATTGGTTTGCGCATGCCTGTCTTGGTATAGTTGGACTATGTCTTGGTTGCGCCGATGCCTGCACAATGACCGATGCCGCTTTGTGGCGGGGGTATTTGCAGTGTCTGCAAAGGCTTGTCAAAGAAGTAACCAACGTGACGGATTGGTCCTAGCGGTGTTTGTGGTATGCTGTAGAAGTTTGTCTATAAAAAACTTTTGAAAGAATTCACCGCGGATATTACGTGATATGAGGTGAAATGCAGGGCGAAGACGAGAAATCAGACCGGAAGTAACATAATAAGGAGAGTTTTATAAAAGAGCGCTACAATGCTTCCCGTTTTCAATTGAATGAACTGCAGTCTTCAGCTTCAGTCGCAAGTGACTGGCTGCAGTGGAACACGGAAATAAAAATTTTAATAAGCAGGCATACGGCCAGCAAGCGGTGGGAAATAAAATTCCCCGCATTTCCCCGAGGGGAAGAATGTGAAAGTGCGAATGCACGAGTTGAATTTGCGCGGTTCGGTAATGTTCGCGAAAGAGAGATCACACACACACACACAACTACAAAGAAAGAAAGATGCATTTATTCACAGACACCTATTTGTGTTGTCGTTGTACTTGATTGCTAGAGCGGATCTCAGCTTTGAAATTTTGTGTCAGTACTCCTTTAAGCGGGTGCATTAGCCCTTCTCACGCCCGATTCCTGGCCAATCCCCCACGTGGGTATGTGCCATGTCAGCGGCCAGGCAGCGCGCGCCCATCTCCCCCCGTTGCCAAGGAAGACGAGGAGATTCCTGGCCAATCCCCCACGTGGGTATGTGATGCGGACATCGCCGGTGGACGCAGGTTCAGGGTCGCTATTAAGAAGTGCATTGCACTTAATAAACGCGTGGCAATGCGTACACGTTGCGTCGTGCGCCCTGAAAAAGTTCAGTAACTATGGCTCAATGACGCCGTGCATCAGAAGGCGAAGTCTCTAGCACTGTTTTTGGCGCTCCTTCACCGACACACCGGATAGGAATTTGAATTGAGGGACTTTGCGTGCTAAGATTGGGGAAGTCCTGACATCGGATTCTGGGAAGTTCAAATTTTTTAACATACTTTTCTCTGAGCTATTTAAGACTATTTCCCACCAATGGGTGCGAAGCTTGCGTCGCCCTTCTGCTGTACAGAACAAGGGTGGCGACAGTTCAGGTCCAGGACAGACACTGCTCGCTCTACTCACGGGATGAGCTGACGCTTCATAAGAGCGGGGCCTAGCATTCCTTACCGCGATGCATACAAGCGAGAGGGCGCGTTAGGGAATGAAACACGTGTGGACCAAGTTTTCGCTTCAAACGAGGATTGCATCCCATTATAGGTTAAAAAGAAATATGTCTCGAAATGTTTTTTTTTTGGCTTTAAGCTAATGCTGCACGTGGTTTTATCAAAAGTTTGAACTTTTATGAGTTTTTCCCCACGCAGTGTGCTGTGTAGTTAAAGAACTACGGCAGGCCGCCGCCTTACGGGAACACCAGCTCAGCCTGATAGATTGAGGTTCTTGCGGAGGACACATAAATTTAAAAATAAATGTTACACCGGTAACATGTCCTCGTCTACCTTGGTCGAAGGAAGCAGCGGCGCAACTATTTTCCGTCCACTAAATGGTTCGGGTCACGAACAGTGGTACTATTCCTTGATACGAATTACCCATCTTGGCGAATGTATCTAGCAGTCTGGTCTGACAACTGCTACTGAAACTCGCGAATACAGGCCTAACTAAAACTTCATAGGGAGAGATGCATGCCGACAACCACAAGATATGCAGCCAGGGACACTGTGTTCCCACGATACTTTTCGTCTTCTTTCTGCTGCACTATCATTGTGCACGTGACAGAGACTACGCTGCACGATTCGAAGTGTGCAACTATCCTCTGCGCCACTGTCGCTAGGAGAGTCGCTGTTGACCTGTGTAGCAGCTAATGCACCAGTTAGAATCGCCTGCTCGCTTGACAGCAGCGTCTGGTTGCGTCATAACGCCCGTGGTTTAAATTTCAGGTGGAGGTAAAGCCGGGACATGCCCAGGACTTCAACATCGTGGAGTACCTGTTTGGCGATGCCGGCCTCCCCACGGCCGCGTTGCAGGATGAGGTCATCGATATGCAGGCGTCCGGGAGTGGCGATGACGACGAGTACAAGACGGCTGATTACACCCCCATCGGCGCGCCTCAGCAAGGAGAGATGGGCGGGTTGGATTTCACGGTGAGGGAACCAAGCTCCCGAGTCACGTGACTGGGCACTTTCTGCTTTCCTTGCATGGCCCCAATGACTGGCTGCAGATCTACAGTCCGAGATACGCAGGAGCTTTACACTTCAAAGCCACTGAAACGAAAGAGCCGTAGCACGAAATAACAGCGCAACGTCGTATCCGGTAAAAAACTATGAAACAATTGCAAGGTTATTCCCGCAGCACATTTACCCGCAGTTAGAATAAAACGGCACTACTTCCAGTCCGCGTGCTTCGAAGTTAAACAGCTGAGTTTTTCACTTAAGTGGGTTCATGCAGTTATTTTTGTGTCAAGGTAAGATTAAAATTACCACCTGGAGAGAATAAAATGGGCGCTAAAGGGACGAAGACGAACTAGACACACCGAACACATACCGGCGCCTAATTCCAACTGTTTATTCAAGATAACCATGTTTACTTCTATGCAGGCCAAAGGTACAGATAAAATTCATTATTCCTGTCAGGGATTGACACTCGCTGACGGCTGACACATAAAATTGTAACAGGAATTGACATGTCGGCACACACGCACACTACTAATACTACCGAATACGGAAGCAACACGACTAAAGCACGCTGTAAACTTTGAGATTGGAGGCTATCTTTAATATAAAGATAGCTCTTTATCACTAAGTGCAAGGGACGGCGTGCTGAAGCAGTCATCCTCTGCCTTTTTGGTGAAGAATGCCTCGATAATCTTCCTTTCCTTCTTTTTTCCTGCTTTCTTTAAAAGGCATTCTGCTTCAGGAAAGGCGTCCTTTCTTCAAAAAAACGACCGTTGATTATATCTGAATAATATTAAGGAACGTTTTGAGCTTCATTCAAGAAAAGAACCCGATTACTATTGGAAAAGTCATTCTACCCTCAATTAGTGACATTCAGCAAGCTATGTTCCTATCAGCCACCGGTAGTGCTGGTCTACGCTGTAGAAGCAGGCGTTTGCACGAAAAGTGTGGCTGTTCTAAGCAGTTCGCAACTTTCGTCAGCTTCCAAAATGATATTTTCCCATCACGCACGTCGTGGCGCGCGATCGCAGTGCCAGATTCCTCTCCAGTTATTATTGTATGAAACTCTGTAGTTGTTGCAAATCGTCTTTGACCGTCCCCCGCAAATGTCACGTGGTTTCGATTAGCTGTGAACGGAACAAAGTGTCAGGGCCTTCGCTGCGACTCATGAAACAAGTGTGACGGAGAGGCAGTGACAGGGATGACGCCACACCCGCGCGTGCCGCCCTCCGCCTTACCCTTCGCCAGATACTCCTCTCCATTTTCTTTCCATCGTCGCTGCTGAGTTCGCTCACTCAATTACGCGAACATAAAATAGACGCCGCGTAACGGCTTCCGAAGGGCTGCGCTTTATTTAAAAGAAGTAGAGCCCGACACCCGGTCACTCGTTGGCACCACGCTCTCACCCTGCGCCTGTGTAATCAGATGACGTATTTTGCATTAGGAGCGTAGGGAAAGGCGATCGCAGGGCGCATATGTTTGCGTCGAGGTGACGCGGTAATAGTCCTACCACCTTATCTAGCGCAGCGTTTCTCGATATTGTAGTGTTGGGCAGCCGCATGTCCCCATTTCTTCAGTTATTTCATGCTTACCTGCTCTTTCAGCGTATGCTTTGCTGCTAGTCCGGACAGGTTGAGTGTTCGGCGGCAGTGGTGTGGGTGGCACTGGTTGGTGTGAAAATATCATTCTCGTGTTAGCATATCCCGGGCTCGTCATAGGTTCACGTGCAATTTTTTGAACACTCACGCGAAAGTTAGGGTTGATGCAATGAAATCCTAAAAACTTTGGCATTGTCCTGCTGTGTGTGCATTTTAACCAGCTGTGGCCGTAAACTTGCTATTTATTTGATGTGTTATCCTTTGCAGCTGCGGTCATGTGTCGTGTGCTTCTTTTTCAGTAGATTTAAATTAAATACTTCTCGGCGTTTTTCTATCCACTCGAGCATTGTGTGTAGGCAGGTCATGCATTGTGTAGGCAAAATTAGAGGCCATTCCCATCTGGAACAAAGATGTCGCGAGGACAAGGATAACTTTGAAGTGGATTCCCCGTGATATCCGTTTTCTGTTTTCAAGTTCACCTGCCGTGCATGGGGCGCGCGTGCGTGTGCGTTTGTGCGTGTCTGTGTGGGGGGGGCGTGTGTGGGTGTGGGTGTGTGTGGGTGGTTGTGGGTGCCGGTGTGTGTAGTGAAAAGCTCTTACCTGCGGTCTTACGGATTTTTTGGTAACAATAAATAAAGCGCCGCGTTAGTTTTCTCGATATTTGTTGGCGTGTGGGTGGTGCCATTGCACCGTACTTAGCAGCGCAGACGATACCATTCCATCGGATTTCCCGGTCTATTGAAAGTTGCACAAAAATTACGCCCATCTTCCCGCGAGGGGAGGGAACCCTGATGTGATGCGACGCATCGGGGGGTTCAATTGGCGTTTCCATTGGTTGAGTCTCTATGGTCGTAACGTTGCCTTGAGCGTTTGGGTCATGCTGGTATTGGATTGCGTCAATCCACTACCTAAAGGGACCGTCGCTTCCATCACGTCTTCATCGGAAGAATCAAGCCAAGCACAAAGTCATCAATCGAAGTCACGCGGAGTCGAACGAGAGCGAGCGCTGACTGAACCGCCGCAGCGCGCTACCCGCCTTATATTCAAAGCGCCTCACTGA
The DNA here is from genome assembly GCA_013339765.2 of Haemaphysalis longicornis. Lineage (NCBI taxonomy): Eukaryota > Metazoa > Arthropoda > Arachnida > Ixodida > Ixodidae > Haemaphysalis > Haemaphysalis longicornis. The sequence continues at coordinate 219,461,616 of CM023450.1, read as the reverse complement.
AGGAGAGGAGCAGCGGAGGAGAGTCACGCATGCGCGCACTTGCGCGACGGGAGTGGAGCGAAGCGAGCGAAGCGCGCGCACGCAGCTGTTGTTTATGATAATGAGACGGAGTGAGAGTGTTGCGCACAGCTGTCGGAGAGAAGAGCGGAGGAGAGTCGCGCATGCGCAGGTGGCGTGCGGGACGCCGCCGACGCCTACGCAGGAGGGACATGCCTCAGAGCAAGAGATGCGTCGCATCTAATAACAGAACACTGCGCAAGTAATTTGATGTGGCCGGTTTAGTCTCGAGGCGTACTTCGATTACGGTTTCCTTCGTGCACAGAGGCGTTTAAACGTATCGTCTTGTCAAGATACAGGTGGGTTGAGACATTCACGAAGCCCGTTGTGTGATTTCCGGAACAGATGGTAGCTTAAAAATTTTGCCGAGCTAGCAATGCCTCCGTTTTGGTTATAAATGGCAGCACGTTCTAGTTGGTGCCCTCATCGCGCTCTCATCCCCTCACGTCAACTAAAATTTCCCCAGTTGCACGCTAGTTGGACACCTCTACTAAACCCTAATCACGACTTCTGAATTCGAGCAACGCTAGTCGGAGTTACTGAGGATGGTCACGTGTTCCATTTAGTCAGTGACGTTGAATAGTCTGCAGCTAGTCAGGCGTTAGTCGGCGGACGTGAATAAGGGCCTGAGTACTTTTGGTGATGATAGACTAAGCAACATAAAACTTTACTTAGTGTTTTTAGTCCTTAGTTTATTGTTTATATTAGTCGTTTTTGGTAAGATGACATGTCATCACCCCGCTTCAAAGGGGAAACCAATAGCAATCATCATCATCATCAGAGAAAGCTTAGGTTACCTCAACGAGCAATGCAAACCCGACGTTTATGAAAACTGCGCCCTGGTGTAGGGAACAAACTGGGGTCAAGGTTATTCTAGCTCCAAATAAGCGTATTTTCCGAAGTCGTATTGTGCCGGTCATGTAACGAGAATGAAGGATAACTGTTTGAAGGATAACCTTTACGTCTGATGTTGGCTTCCAAGGTAGGGGAAGTTAAACAGATAAAGGCAAAAATTATATGGAGGGATGAAACATGAAGACTTGTGCGCAGTGAGTTGGTTCGGAAAACGTGCGGCAGCTGTTGGTGAATATTTCTGGGAAGGTGCAAAAATGGGTTCTTAATAACGACAATCACATCCTTACCGCGTCTCGTGCAAAGTGTGTGTAGCAGTTTACGCTAGCACGCCCGTGGTGCTAATTCCATCCTGACATGCGATCAGTTTGCGTCTGAGAGATGGCGAAGGCCAACCGCGGGTCCAAGATGGGGCAACTTTTTATATTGATGATCTTCATGCAGGGCCAGTTGGGACAACATCACATTGAAAGTCCCTGCTTATGTCGCAACGCGCTCGTGTGCAGGGCTACCCACAGCCGAGCTTCCCGGTTGAGGCAACCGGTGGCCCGGGTCTCGCCACCGGTTTCGCTGCGGGTGCCTCGCACTACATCGACCTCAGAGGCGGGGGCCTCGACGAGGCAGTGGCCGGTGGCAGTATGAGTGCCGCTGTTTTCTCTTCGGTGCATGTTAAGGATGAGCGGAGCGGAGCGCCCATCAGGCACCCTCCAAGAAGGCGGGACGCGCACAACCAGAAGGAGCGCATGCGAAGGTACCACCCACACCACCCGCCGTTGTCTACGTTGCCTGCTGGAGTAGACGCATTTTTGTTTGCATTTCGAAAGGCGTTCTTTTGCGACAACTACGCGGACGAAGCGAATAATCCCAAACGTACTACTTACTCGACCCTGCATCAGTCTTCTTCGGTCGTGCCTTAGGAGCCTGCGTGTTGTTTCGCATGCTGCCGCAGTCAGTGAACAATGTACGACCGAGCTGTTGTGCAGGGCTCGGCTCAAGACTTCCTGGGCTTCCCTTCGTGAGATCGTGCCAGGGCTGAGCGGGAAGACTGACAATGCTTCGGTTTGCGAACTGGCGGTGGAGTACACGCGCCACATGAACAAGGCTCTAGAGGCCACGTTCGGGCAGGTAGGAACGCCTCTTCCCTCTCATTACTTCTCTCAGGAGGAACAAAGACCCTGCTTTTCGTCGAGTATAGCTACCAATATTGGCACGCAGGGGGAAAGCCTCACAGCTATTTCTCTTCAAAAACGCTACAAACAGGCTTATTTGTCATACGATGTTACCAAAATCACTTTCTTTTATATCAAAAGGCTTAAATTTTGGTTTTAAGAGCGCACGTTTAGATACAAAACAGCGGAAAAGAATTGTGCTTTTCAAATCTGCAAAGGCGAATGAACAACGGAGATGGGTCCATTGAGCGGGGCGTGGTCGAAGGAGCGCAAGCAACAAAGTACGCGTGTTTTTCAATTGCGATAGAGCGTACTTACTTGTTAATTAGCTGAATAAAACTTGCAAGGGCTAGAGTTGGACCCTAGCGAACAGGCATGGGGGTATCGATTTCTCTTGCGTCGAAGCTGATACTTTGAGAGCAGACGAGACTTCAACATTTACGACGTCACTGTGAACTTATAGATTGCGATGTATAAATGAAGCCTCAGCGTAATGTCTTAGCGGCAAATCGCCCTATAATTTGTTTCTCGACACCTTTAATAAAATGAGTTGCAGCTGTCTTCTGCTCCCTTCTGGGACGGCCATGTATTCACAGCTCATAGAAATTCTGTTACTTTTAGAACCTCACTGAGCAATAAGTAGCTGCCGAAAGTAAATGAAACTCGGCGTAATGCCTAAGTGGTACTAGCAGTCATTTTCGTATGCTTTTTTGCATGATACGTGCATTAGATCTGGAGCTACAGAGCATTCACCTGGAGGTTGTCTTTTCCGAAACAATTAAATTTTGCTGACACACCCCATCGACGCACGCCGTTTTGTTCAGAACCTAGCCTGCAGACTCCGCAGTGAAAAGTTGACGTTGTGGTACAAAAAGTACGGGGTATGCTTAAAACTTTCTAAGAATGTGAAGAGGGAAGGTGTAGTCGGACCTTCCGTTGATTTCCTGTTAAACGTTCTGTAGAACTTTGCGTCCGCGCCCGTCCGCACTTGGCCAGCTCCTTATGCGCGCCTCGTTCTCTCGATCGCCATCGCCAAAAGGCTCCTCTACCTTCGCTAACAGTAGGCATCCGTTACCTCCCTCTGCTCGTGCGGCAGTGGCCTTCCCTCCTGAGGCACTGGTGTTTGCCTATTCCGGGTTCGCGCTGCGTCCTTTTTTTCAGCCCTTTTCGCCATGTCATGGAAACGTTGATGGCTTTCGACGTGATTAACGCGAAACAAACAGATATGCGCAGCCAGTCGTTTTGTTTTCCCCTTTCAGGAGGCGGCGGACAACATCGGCCGGTCATTTCATGACAAGTTCCAGCCGTACTGATGATGCCCCACCCAGTGCCACGATTGTACCTGGCAAAGCGACCTGTGGTCTAGACGTGACGACCACGCAGATGATTCCTGCAACCCTTAGGCTCCTAGCTGTTGGCCTTCTGTTACGACTTCCCCTCTGCTAATTTATACGTGCGATTAAACATCTAATTTATACGTGCGAGGAATCAACGCCTACATAAAAGCATTGCAAATTCGACTTTTGTTGTCTTTATTGCCTGCAATAGTTTTTGTAGTCACTTGTGGGGCTCCTTTCCCACCCAAGAAAATGTGCTGCAGTCCATAGCCCGCCAGTGAATTAGCTTCCAGACAATGCACTTCAATAAGCAAACCTTGCCGCCAGCGTACGAAGTTCAACGAATGATAGCCCGACATGTATGATCTGCTTGAAGAATTGCAGGATGCAGCGCATCCGTCGAAACCGACATAAAGCGAAACTTCCAGTTGTGTTTTACATCGTTGTGCCTCCTCGATTTATCAGTCCTGGGCGGTCCGCCGGCAGTGCGAGGGCTGCGTTGGGACCGGAAGTCCCGCAGGAATGCACGAGAAAATCGAGCGCCGGATCGCGTCTCGGGCAGTCAGCGGAAGATGATAATCGAGGAGGTCAATTATAGCCCCTGTTCTGAAGTGCTCCATTCGAAACGATTGCCCCATTGTAAAAAATTTCTGCGTGTGGCATTTTTGTTCGGGTTGTCGCTTCAAATGCAGTGTTCACGGCGCTCGTTGTCATTTAATTTCCGATGCGTGTGATTGCCTTGACCCACGTCTGCCAGCTACCATACCGAGTATATATTTGAGGTCCGTACCACATTTCGCTGTATAGCGAAGGTGTTCCTGCTCTGTTGACGCTTTTTTCAGGCCTTCATCTCCTAAAAGCGAAAGGGAAGCTTCAGGAATATTTTGTGATACGTACTTACGTGTCCCTTACGCTAAAGTCAACGGCATAATCGATTCCAGCTTCAAGCGCACACCAACGCACGAACTTTAAAAGGCGCCGAGACGGCAGGGGTACCGGCGGCCTATATTCGAGTAGACGAGGGCCATCGTGGTTTGGTAAGAAACGTATACGATCCTGTTGAACCACAGCGCAAACGACGAGATAAAGGACGATAGCAAGGGGACACAAGAAGCGCTGTGTTTGTTTCAGCACTTTCAGGGGGGCTATTCCAGAAGGCCCGAGATTGAGCGAAACTCGGGAAACAACGAGCTCTAGCGACGCCCACGTAACGTAATGATAATATTTTGAGGCGGAGTTCAAGCTCTTTAAAAATGCGATTCATGCTATTTGCTGATTATTTCGGTGACGTAATCGGTCCAGAGCAGCGCGTTCCAGGGTTCCAGGGAGGCGCGACTAGAGCGTGGCGCGTTTTTCATTGCTGTCTCTCGTTCCACTGCTGCACCGGAGCCTACTGGGGGCCAGCAAATCCAACTACATTACTTTATCGAGCTTTATGTTAATAGTGCGTCGTGCAGGATGTGGAAGTGCTCGGAAGGGTAAAGTGTAGTGACCACCGTATGGTAAGATCTCGAATTAGGCTAGATTTGAGGAGGGACCGCAACAAGCTAGTACGAAAGAAGCCGATAAATGAGATAACAGTAAGACGTAAAGTAGAAAAATTCAGGCATCGCGCTGCAGAACCAATATTCCGCCCTTAACGAGGAAGCCGAGCTTACGACACAGGAAGCCAGCGACAACCTTACACGCATTATCACGGAGTGTGCAGTAGAAGTCGGGGGCACTATTGCTAGACAGGATACTGGTAAACTTTCACAGGAGACGAAAGATCTAATCAGGAAACGGCAAACCATGAGAATCTCTACCGCAGCTGACAGAATAGAACTAGCCGAGCTCTCGAAGTTAATCAATAAGCGTAAGACAGCTGACATACGGAAGTGTAATATGGAGAGGATCGAACACGCTGTAAAGAACGGAGGTAGCCTGAAAGCACTGAAGAAACGTCTTGGCGTTGGGAAAAATCAGATGTATGCACTTAAGGATAAGCAAGACATTGTCATCACAAATAGGGATAAAATAGACATAGTGGCCGAGGAGTTCTATAGGGATCTGTACAGTAGCCGGGACATACAGGATAATGCCGAACGAGACAGTAGTTCAGAGGAGATAGACATCCCACCAGTAACGACCGAAGAAGTAAGGAAGGCTTTAAAAGAAATGAAAGGGGGCAAAGCACCTGGTGAGGATCAGATAACAGCAGACCTCTTGAAGGATGGCGGAGAAATTGTACCTGAAAAACTGGCAAGCCTGTATACGCAATGCCTAATGACCGCAATGGTACCGGAATCTTGGAAGAACGCGAACATCATCCTAATCCATAAGAAAGGGGACATGAAGGACCTGAAAAATTACAGGCCGATCAGCTTACTGTCAGTCGTCTACAAGGTATTTACCAAGGTAATCGCTAACCGAATCTCTGCAACCTTAGATTTCAGTCAACCTAAAGAACAAGCAGGGTTCCGTAAAGGTTATTCAACAATGGACCATATTCACACGATCAATCAGGTGATAGAAAAGTGCGCTGAGTATACTGAACCCCTATATATAGCCTTCATAGATTATGAGAAAGCATTTGACTCGGTCGAAACCCTAGCAGTCATTCAGGCATTACGGAACCAGGGGGTAGATGAGCATTACGTAAGAATACTAGAGTATATCTACAATGGGTCTACAGCTACCATCATCCTCCATAGGGAGAGCAGCAAAATACCTATAAGGAAGGGTGTCAGACAAGGAGACACAATCTCTCCAATGTTATTCACAGCATGCTTACAAGAAGTATTCAGAACGTTGGATTGGGAACAGGTGGGAGTAAGGGTTAATGGAGAATACCTCAGTAACCTCAGATTTGCTGATGACGTTGCCTTGCTAAGTAACTCGGGGGACGAATTGCAAAGCGTGCTTTCCGCACTGGACGAACAGAGTAGAACCGTGGGCCTGAAAATTAATATGCAGAAAACTAAAGTAATTATCAATAACCTCGGGACAGCACAGCAGTTTGAGATAGGTGGCGAGGCAGTGGAAGTGGTAAGCGAATATATCTACTTAGGCCAAGTTGTGACCCCAGATCCCAAGCATGAGGCAGAGATAATTAGAAGGATCAGAATGGGGTGGGGTGCATATGGCAGACATTCTCAGATAATGAATAGCAGCCTACCATTGTCGCTGAAGAAGAAAGTGTATGACAGCTGCATCTTACCGGTACTCACCTACGGGGCAGAAATTTGGAGGCTCACTAAGAGGGTTCAACTTACATTGAGAACGACTCAGCGGGCAATGGAGCGGAAAATGATAGGTGTAACATTAAGGGACAAGAAGAGAGCGGAGTGGGTCAGGGAGCAAACTGGTGTTAAAGACATATTAGTAGAAATTAAGAAGAAGAAATGGACGTGGGCAGGGCATGTAATGCGAAGGCAAGATAACCGCTGGTCATTAAGGGTAACAGAGTGGATCCCTAGAGAAGGCAAGCGTTGCAGGGGGCGGCAGAACGTTAGATGGGCAGATGAGATCAAGAAGTTTGCGGGGATAAATAGGTCACAGTTGGCACAGGACCGAGATAATTGGAGAATAATGGGAGAGGCCTTTGCCCTGCAGTGGGCGTAGATAGGCTGGTGATGATGATGATGATGTTAATAGTGTGTATTTCACTACAAAGTTCACTTTTTTTTAATTTTGGGCGTCCTTGTGAGCTATTTGTTCGAAATTTGCCATCCTAAGCAGCAGTTTCGGCGCATTTCTGCTGTCGTTGGCAGACATTGCAATCACGTGACTAAGGCCGACTGGCAAAAAAAGAAAGCAAGTGATGGAAACGCGCTTCAAAATACTTGCTTTTCGGTTCTATAAAAACCCTCCGTCCACTTTCAGACACGAAATTTCCTAGAACCACTTCAGCCTGCTTACGTGATTTGAAGGCGAAAGCTTGGCGATTCTTAACAACAACTGATACATTGTACTTGCGGTAATTCCTAATTAATATATTCCACTTGAGCATTTTTCTTCCTTTTATTTCTTTCTCTTTCGACATGAATTTCGGCATTCGACGGGCTTCTTTTCTGCCATACCGCGTTTGCGACAGTTTCTTCTCTTTCATTTCGCAGTGAACTCGCCAGCAAGAAGACTGGCACACAGCACAGCCTCCCATAATCGTGGTTCTGCGCGGCTGGTGCACACCTGTCATTCTCACGTGCCATCACGTTCACGTGTCTCGCATTATTCTACAACTTTTATTTTCCAATTCACAGTTGTTTGAAAGGAGCTCATTCGCTTCTCAAAGCGCTCAATTGCTGGTAAGTCAGCCATTTGGCCATGTGCTACGAAGAAAGCAATAGCAACAACCATAGCTTTTCACATTTTTTCCCTTTATTTCACTTTGCTCTTCACAGCTCTTGTTCGACGAAGCTTTCCACAGTCGTTGGTTTTTTTTTTATGGACTCTATTGGCTGCATTTAGGTGGATGTCAACCTTTCCTTCACAGAAACTTACTCAACCTTGGGGATTTCCCCTAAATCTGGTCGATGGACTCTACACCTTCACTTTTCTTCTGACGTGACGCTGTTTCTTTCGGTCTCAATCTTCCCTTCACAAGGTTTTCATGATCCGCTTCCAGCGAGACGACAAACACACTGGACAAAATCCGTTGAAATACGTAGAAATCGCCTCCGGCAATAGACACACACCGTTCGTTATATACTATCCTGCGAGCAAATTTTTCGCAAGAATGGTGTGACACGAAACGCCTCAAGAAAAGCGTTTGCCGCGCTGACGATAAATGAAGCGCACGGTCATGCAACGCCACATCGGAAAGATTTGCTATCAGACGATAACGGAGGTACGTACGGCCACTTAATGGAAACCTTCTTTCCATCGAGAGGTCGCGAACGTGGTCACGAGCGCTCGTGACCACTCGTGACCGCTCGTGACAGAGCGTACGCTCTGGCTGCAGACGGATAAACGCTTGGTAGCACCTGTGGAAGCCATGTCCGGCTAACCACCTAAAAAAAGGCGAAAAACTTGTCTGCAGTAATCCTATAGCGCCCACACCGGCTGACTGGCGACTCAGGGCGGTCACTGGTGCGGTCGCTACCAACGCATCCGTGGAAGGTGTCCGTCGAGTAAAACCGTAGCGCACGCAACACTTGCTCCTCGGCAGTTATGAAGCGAAAGCTGCTTTAAAGTCGCCGCAAAGGCGGTCGGGTGTCAGATGGCGGCACAGCCACTGTACAGTACCTTTGAGAGACGAAAAAGGGCTTGAAATTCCTCCTCCGCTAAAGGAAAAACTCTGCCGGCATAGATATATGCCTGCTACGGCGACCGTGAACCAAGATCCACGCCGCAGCAGCCGCCAAAACGAGCGTCGCGAGTTCAACTCGGACGCGCAATTTCTCTCCCGAGTTTCTTCCGAGTTCTCGTGTGAATCACACACACCCAGCAATTCGTGGGCGCGGCGTAGTGACCCCAACTATGGCTGCTATGGCGTCCAGATCGCCGATGACGTAGCATCGCAGCCACGAAGTCACTTGCATTAGATGCTCCGGTAGCAAAGCTTAGCAGAAAACAATGAACGAATAACGTCCCCAGGCCACCGTCAGCCAAATGCTGCCACAGTCACAGGGAAGGGGGGGGGGGGTTGGCATGAACAAAGTGCTCGCTCAAGTCCGGACGATAGGAGCGGCCAAGAAAAGATTTTCCCACGGCAGCCGTATTCATACACAGTGAAAACACAATCGACGACAGATGACACACCTTCAACGTCTAAAACGCACTCGTAAAATGGTGAAACACGCTCATGACACGCTAAATAGGGGCGATGTGTGATACTGCGCCCGCCGTCCGCACGTAAACAAAGCCGGTCAGTCTGACAGTTGGGAGAAAGGTGCGTTCTTTTCGCTACAGTGAAATTCCTCGCTTACTTGTTTTGGGCTTGCGCTGAGCTGCACTGGAGCCACCCTCAAACCACGCAGCAAACAGATTTCAGTGGAAGAACAGAACATCGAGAAAATCAGAGCCGCCCCGCGCGGCTTTACAGGGCGGAGCTTTAAAACAAGGCTCGGGCCAAACGGAGTGCATATTGCAACTTGATTCTAAACGGCGCTGCATGCGGACGTTCGTGCAAGCTGTGCTTTTTCCAGGGGGGTTGGGGGGGGGGGGGGGGGTAAAGCGAGCTCTAAGACCGTACGAATCGTGGGCGCTGAAATGATACAATTCCCTTGGTTGCCAGAGCAATTGTATTCAGCCCTCTAAAAAGTGTTTCCGTAATTATTTAACTAAATCAATGAAGTCAAGCAAAATGGTTACACATAATTGTCTCAGTAATTAAAACTGGCTCTATAAAAAACTTGTAATGTAATTAAGCTCTGATTAGCGAACAAAGAGTAAGTGTGTAGTTCAGGTTTGGTTTCAATTTTCTTCAAGTGTGCTAAAAGTGGCGAGGCCCTTGCCCCTGACTTGCGCAGTGAGTTGTGCAGTCTCCAGCTCAGATCTGCTTGCGTGCAAAACGTGTACAACTGCGACAACTCGGATGCACGCGCTGAGCAACTGCCTCCCCGGGCGCTTGCGAGGCCGTCATTTTTTTCTTCACGTTAAGCACCTTACCTATTGCCCCTGAACGGACGCCGGAACAGCGTTTCGATCTGAACTGGACTGCCGCGAGTTCACTACAGGCTACGGAGTGGCAGCCATGGCGATCGCTCCTTTTGGAAAATAAATAAAAGGAGCTTTTATAATCGTTCCGTTTCAGTTGTTTTATTCATGGAACTTCATACAACTCTCCGTGCTTCGAACTTTCGCGCATATGTTCGTGAAGGTAGAACGTAACAGGTAACGAAATGCGGTTTCGTTTTTTAATAAGTCACAATGAGTCAATGTTCTCTCCTCGCGCGCTCTGTGCGGCAAATTACCGCCCCCATTCAGTCCCGCAAGCTTTTCCTTTGAAGTGGTGGAAAGCAGCTAGAACTTGACGAATACAGACAGACAGGAAATCGGGACACGCCGCTTCACTGTACTTCGCATACTCCCTTGGCATGCATTCTGCCAGTCCGTTGGCCTGCGATCGACCGCGCTCTTTCGTTCGTGTGCTTCAAAAGGGACCGCGACTCAGCGGCAATATCAGCGTTTTTTTGGTGTCAATGAAGGTTTCACATTCCGCTAAACCCACAGTTCACTTCACTTCGTTTGAAAAGCATTCTGCGCCTCGCAAAATGTCACAGAACGGCAAATAAAGCGGCACAGCGAAAAAATGCACGGAGATCATAACGGAGATTCATTTTTCTGTGCGTCTCAGTACGTATCAGCTGATTCCTTGGCGTCCTCGCGCATGCGATCAGTCGCATTCAAGCTTGCGCGCAAGGATTGTGTGAGCGTTGCCACATCTTGCTCAAATAGTCTGAGTACAAGTCACACGCTAAACCGAAAACACGTTGGGTACCTACCCACAGGAGATAAACTACGCAATACTGTCGACGCCGCCTACACAAAATCCGCCTAGCCAAAATCCGGGCCGCCATTTACAATTTCTCCCGGCATGCTTCGCTAGCCGGAAGCGGAAACGCCACATCAGCACGTTGCCAGATTAATATCCATCGCTTTCGCCGTTTTGAGTAAGCAAAATCTCAGCTGCCAACCTTAAAATCGTTGTATCTTGTCTGTCACTGTGTGTGGTACACAGTGGTACAGTGTGGTACAATGAATTGGCTCAGCGGCGCGCGCGTTCCCTCTAGAGTCTGTATATAATCTCTGGCCTTTTCAACGGGAGCGGCCTCAACTGGGCGCGCTGATAATGCTAAGCGTGCTCCGTGCGATATTGCCGGTATCGCTTGAGGTTTATCGGATGCTGCACTATCACATACTTTTGTTAACTGGAGCCAGCTGGAAACTCGGGACCGAGCTATCTCGGGCCTTCTGCAATAGCGTCCCAGTGCCTGTCTTTCAGCGCTTTGTGTGTCCTCTTGCTATCGACCTTTGTCTCTTCGTTTGCGCTGTGGTTGAACATGCATCACCAACTCCCCGAAGCTTTCACGTGCTATACAATCCTGCCGCCTAGACGCACCCCACTAGCGCCATCTACGGGTTTTCTTTGAAACACTCCTGCACTGTTCAGCAATCCGTGGCCTAGAAGTAGAGTCCATTAGAAGTAGGGTCCGATACCCCAACGCTTCCATTTTTCTCAGCAAGCACCTGCCATTTGCACTGCAGCGTGTTCTCTTAGGTAAAATTTACACTAGTTTCGTATCTTTTACGTCGTATTGCCTGACTGTTAGTTCTTGGTTTCTTTAGTACGACGTGAAAAAAACGGCGAACGTGAGGTACGCTCAAGGGGCCTGGTTGGTCGACAGTTCTGTAGGCGAGGAGGGGGCCGCTGGGACATTCTGGCGTTTTGTTATACTGATAAAAGAACTGTGTGAAAAATTAAGAAAAATTAAAGTCGCGGGGTCTATAACACGTTCGGCACTGCAATGCAAACGGTATTTTAACTGGCAGAGGAAACCAGCCCGCGAAAGCCAGGAGCGGATTATACATGCTTCAGCGAGTTCAAATAAACCACTGGACCCCCCAGGCTTTGGTTAAGGAGCACCCTACCGAAAATCCGAAACAAAAAACTGGCGCCGTGCGTGGTTTAAGCCGTCTGCTGACTTAATTGAAACAGAGATATCTATTTCCATAATGAACACTTCGAAAATGCTGTTAGTTGCGATAATGTGCATAATCGGCAGTCAGCTCCGAGTGTTGATAAAAAACGTTGCACTCGCCCAAAACCATGCATCGCGTGGAGCGACGGAGTTGACCCAGCTGATGGACACAAAGAACGGGTTGACTTGGATTTAACAGCACAGTAACTTAGGCCAAAACAAATGCCTCCGGCGTAGACAGAAAACCCCGAGCGCACGTGAGCGCGTGCCTCGCTGGCCACCGCCCAGCGTCGTTCAGACTTTCGCGCGGGCTTACTCCTCTTGAGGAGCTCTAGAGCATCGTGAGCGCGTGCGTTGCGGTGACCGGCGCACCACGGGTCCGCCACGGCGAAACACGATGACGAGGAATCTGTCAAGCGATCCTTTTAAATGCACACGTGGAGACGGTCACCGGACCAGCTGACGAGAAGTTGGGAACACTCTGCCAGCATTCGCGGCGGGATCTGCGGCGTGATCTTCTCCAAGCATTGGAGGTGCGTTTCGCGCCTTGAGTGGTGAGCACAGACAAGCTCGGGCTCCCGGCGGCCTAGTTTGCTCTGGCCGGTTGCAGCCGGTACTAGCTGCACTGAGAGGCGGTCTAGAAAGGAAAATGTCAATTACTCGATGGACCCAGCTGAAACGTTCTCGTATATACGGAATTATGGGAATACGAGTTTCATACGTATTATGCCGCCCCCAAGCACACCGAAAGTAGATGTTAGTATAAAAAACAGGGAATCCCACTAGTGGTGCGCAATAAAAACGTTTGGCACAGGTTTCGTGTTTCACATCTTCAATAAAAAGCAAAATGACATTCGTATGTTTTCCGTATACTCCGTATAACGGAATTCATACGGACAATGATTTGGCGGTTATAGGTAACTTACAGACATAAAATCGGTGCCAGATTTTTGGATAAGTATGCACTATTTCGTTCACTGTGTGTTTTCTCAAAAGCTTCCGTGTTTTGTTGAGGCTTTGTGTCATTCATGGAAAGTACTCCGTATTCCCATATTTCTGTATATACAGAACTTTCAGGAGGGAGGGACGAAATAAGGAAAATACGGAAGCAAGAGGGAACTCGAGCGGCCCGAGTACAGGAGCGGATGGAGGTCGACGGGAGAGGGTCTTCGTCCTGCAGTGGCCTAGTGGGCTGCTGCTTGTAAGATGATGCTACGCGCCGTCTCCACCGAGGGACAAGTGCGCCAGGTCTCCTGTTTCTCCAGCCGTGCAACCGCTAGTGCAAAAAAAAAAAAAAAAAACCCTTGGTCATAGGTACTCCCGCCGTTTACCGCGCTTGTGAGTACGGCTTTTACGTGGAGTGTCCCGCCGGCATCCGGGCGGGCGCGTGGCGCAAAAAACGAAACGACGGGGAGCAGTACACAGTTGCTTTGCGCCCTTGCTCATAAAGGCGTTTTCCGCCTGCGTAGAAGTTTTCTTGGTGCTTTTTGCGTGTGTGACTGACGACTTGGAAGAACATGTACAGCGCATCACGGACTTGTTCGAGAACACCTAGCTGGCCTTATGCTTACAAGGGAACTTCTGGGGATAATAGCTGCGGTTCTTGGACCCCTCCTACTGCATTTCAAGGCCAGCCATGTTTGTTGGAGGTACGAGCCTTGCTCGAGGAAAAGCCGCTACGTTCCACTCTGCCCATTCCAAAATAGTGAAACGGAGCATCGCCTAGACCGCTTTAGGTGCTCCCTTAAGCGCTCTTGCCCGCATGAAGTAGAGGCCAGTGTTACAATTCGCAGGTTGCGAAGCTTTTGTCGGTAGGCTTTCCAGTTGCTTTGCTTCGTGACTTTTCTGAGGGTGTTGCTAGGGGAGACTCACAAACGCAGCGAAGGTGCATCAGTGAAAGACAGGCCGGAGAAATTCGCGGTCATCCCCTTTCACACATGTTGAAAGAGGTATCGGGACGCGCAGGCGTAGGAGTTGTTTTTTCTGAAGCAAACAAACTGGGTGGCCTTTGCAGGTGAGCGAACGTAAAATGAGCCAAAGGGCACCTTTTGCGTGGAAGGCCACACAAAACCCTACGTAGATTGTAGGTGCTGTGTTGTGTACGAAGTTCCGCTGTCCTGTGGGAAGACCTATATTGGGTCAGACCGGGCGCTGTTTAAATGATCGACTGTGCGAGCACGCCAACACACTAAAAACGGGCACTGGGCAGCAACCTTGCCACACACTGTCACGACCACGGGTGCTCGCCCAGATTCCAGGTTACGCAGTGTTGCACGAACTTATGTCAGCGTGAGCGTGAAATTTATGAAGCGTGCCTCATTCACCAGGCAGGCGGTGATTGCGTTAGTATCCTTCCGGTTGAATTACGACGTGAGAAAATTCGTTATCTGGATTCATAAATACTAAAAATAACTTGCACTGTTCAGTTTTGCCTTTCATTGCCTCGTCCCTCTGGCTACGTGTTAGATCGCTGCGCTTTATCAGCGTTGCCCATTTTTGTTGTTGGCGCGTGTATAGATCTAACATTCTGTGTTTGTTTCGTGTTCTTATTTTTTATGATTCCTTCTCGGCTTTCTTCCTTGGGTATATTTCGCAAACCGCGGAATAACCAACCAGTTGCTAGTCAGCGCCGTGGGTTGTCGTCTCTTGTCCCGTCTTTTTTGCGCTGTTTTGAATTCAAGTTAGTACGCACTAACTAGCCCAAACCACCGTTCTAACCGATCAGCTTATTACGGACAGGGGTCCCTGAAACATCACCCGTAAATAGAGTTGAGGCCGACCATGCTGTTGTTTGGGAATACGGAGCTCCAATCAGCAGGCATACGGTATTATGCCGCCCCCAAGCACACCGAAAGTGAAAGTTTATGTATTTTAGTATCGCGTAAAAAACCAGCGAATCCCACTATGTCCGTGCGTTTAAAAAAACAAAAATAAATAAAAAAATAAAACACGTTTGGCACAGGTTTCGTGTTTTTTAATCATCTTCAATCACCAAGAAAAGCAAAATGACGAAAGGATTCCGTATGTTGTTCCGTGTCGAATACTCCGTATATACGGAATTCATACCTCGGACAATGATTCTTTTGGCAGTATATAGTGTATGAAGGCAGTTCTAGCTTAGAACTTACAGCAAATACACTCTGTAAAATCGGTGCCAAATAACAGCATTTTGGATAACGCGTTCTACCTCAAACTCGAATGCAGTTTAGTTGTGGTTTTTCGGAAGAAAAATATTACGCGGTAGCAGAGGTGGGAAAAAGAGACAAAACATTCTACCAACATTGCTATATGGCGTTCGTGTTGTAGCCTAGAGAGCACTTTTATAGCTAAACGCACGGAGAGTCAGAAATGGCGATACAGCTTGGGAAAATCATCGGGAAAACACCTTCGGCCTTCTCTTCTTCCCGTCCACTCTCGCGCTAACTTTAGCGGGATTGACCAGGCCACTGTAATTAGAGATACCGTGACACTACCCACCCCCCTTCTGCGAGCACGGTCGCAATGAAATGGAAAGTACTCCGGCTGTCGTAATACGGCTTCGTTCGTGCGGCGTGCATTACCTCAGAAGTTGACTTGCGCCGTGATGAGGGCGTCCTACTATGCGGAGTGAATTATAGTTCACGTCATAATGTGACGCACCACTTTCTAGCGCCTGAAGTACCGGCAAAGTAGTTTTTCGGATCGTCCCCGCTGGCATACTGGCCTCCGCACCCACACCGCGTCTCCGAGGTTGTAGAACACAGTACGTCTGCGCTGACTGCAACGGCTGGCGTCGACACGCTGTTGATTTCCGATTCGTTGTCGTGCCAGCTGTCGAGCTTCCTCCGCCTTCTGTGCAAAGTCATCCACGTCATCATTGCATTCGTCATTTTGAACGGGTAGCATAGAATCTAGGGTAGTGGTGACCATGTGACCTTAAACCAATTAAAAGGGAGTCAGTTCGGTAGTTTGTTCAACTGCCCTGTTGTAGGCGAACGTTGCATACGCTAGAATGTCATCGCATGTTTTGTGTTCGATGTCAACATACATGGAATGCATGTCGGCGAGGGTCAAGCCGTTGGTCTGCGGGTAGTATGCGGCTGTTCGCCAAGGGCTGGTCTCAACTAATATTCTGATGGACTTTTCCTCGGCCTGTTATTACGATCTTTGGAGCACCTGGCCGTAAAACGAGGCTGTTTATTCAGAACTCGGCAACCTCTGCGACGTTGCCCGCTGAACAGACGCTGTCTCGGCATAGTGCGTCAGGTAGTCTTTCGCTGCCACTAATAATCTATTCCCCTTTGTTGACGTAGAAAATGGGTCAAGAAGGTCAATACCGACTTGCTGGAATGGTGCTGTAGGCGGTTTTATCGGCAGAAGAAGCTCGGCTGGGTTTAAAAGGTAGAACCGTCCTTTTCTGGCACTGACGGCAACGCTTGACGTATCGCTGGACCGTTTGCAAAAGTTTCGGCGAGTACTACGTTTCAGGAATCATGGCCGCTGTACGGCGGACACCGAGGTGGCCGGCTGAGGCTTCGTCGTGACAGGCATACAAGATTTCCGCACGCATTGCCGATGGCACAACGAGTAAAAACGCCTTCCGCGTGCTTCTGAAATTGCGTTTTTAAAGCACGCTGTTTCGCAGGCTGAAGGAGGCCACGTTGCGGGTAAGTGCGGGCAGAATACGAACTTCAAGACGTTCCAGATGCTGGGTAATAGTTAGCGTCTCTGGGTGAGCTCATTGCAATTGTTCCATTTCGGGCGTGCTGACGTCTCCAAAAAAAGGGTAGTTGCCCTTCTATTTCTTGGCCTGGTGAGTCGATAGGCGCTCGGGACAAGCAATGGGCATTGTTGTGAATCCGTCCGGACTTGTAGGTGACCTTCATGTCGTACTCCTGGAGACGGAAGCTCCATCTAACAAGGTGCCCAGATACGTGCTTTAAGTTTGCTAGCCAGCACAAAGACTGGTGGTCGATGACGAGCTTAAGTGGCCTACCTTTGAGGTATGGCCGGAACTTGCTCATGGCCCAGACTGCGGCGAGGCACTCTTTCTCAGTCGTGGAGGAGTTGGCGTCTGCTTTTAAGAGTGTGCGACTTGCGTACGCTAGGACTTATTCCAAACCGTTCGGCCACTTCACGAGGACCGCGCCGTAACCGACATTACTGGCGTCTGTCTGAAATTCGGTATCCATATGCTCGTCAAAATGAGCAAGAACCAGAACTGTTTGTAGCCGATTTCTCAGATAGCTCAAAGCGACTTTTTGCTCTTCTTGCGACAGAAATGGTTCATTTTCTTTTCTCAGGCGTGTGAAGGGTTCTGCGATATTCGAAAAATTATCCACAAAGCGCTGTCATAATCAGAGGGTCCCAGGAAACACCGTACGGCTTTTTGTAAGCTGGTCTCGTGAAGCCTGCGACAGCTGCCACCTCTCATTGTCTGAGACACTTCTTCTGCGCTGATAACGTGGCCAAGAAAACACAGCTGTTTATACCCACAGTGGAACTTTTTGGGCTTTATACTTAGTCCGACTAAATTCCTCTTGGACCAGCCGCAGTCTATGTAGGTGTTCTTCGAAGGATGCGGCCAAAACAACGACATCGTCGAGGTACACCAGATATGAATTTTAACCTGGCTATGATAGTACCCATCATTCGCTGGAATGTCGCGGCTGCTGGGCAAAGGCCGAACCGGAGCACTTAATATTCATAGAGTCCGTCAGGTGTGATGAACGGCGTTTTCTCCCGGTCTCCCTCAACTACATCAATCTGCCACTTTTGAGGTCCTTTGAAGAGAATTACCTTGCCCTGCGCACCCGACCCAGCGCATCATCTATGCGCGGAAGGTGGTGCGCCTCTCGTTTTGTCACGCTGTTTGGCTTTCTGTAATCCACACAGAAGCGCAGGGTCTTATCTTTCTTTTCTCCCAGCACCACATGGAACGCCCACGGAGTTTTTGAGGGTTGAATTACATCGTCGTGAGGCAAATTCGAACACATGTGCACTAACTCCGAAACGTCCTTCGAATCCGAAGCTTACCGTCCTTCTGTTCCCACGGCGCACAGATCTGCCAACAGATCGAACTCATGTAGGGAAGCAATGGCAGTTCCTTTTGCAGCGTGTTGAACCTGGTTTCCGAATTTGCTAGAAGGACGTGTGCTCAACCGTCACACAGGTTAGAAGGCCTCTTGCTGCTCAGATTTTTCTTCGTAACAGCAAATTGATCTTTCCTTCAGCTATCCGCTCATTCAGTTTTCAGATGCATCTTCCCTTACAAAGACCACCACTTCTGATTTGCGGCGGTACAGTAACATCGTGTCTACCACCCGGAGTGCACAGATAACATTCGCTTCCTCTGGGTCATTCGTGGGACGAAGTCCATGTGACATCTCTTGAACATTCGTCATTCGTCGGCATTGGAAGAAGTGTAGACATCTCTTGAACATTCTTGAATTACCATGTTTCGGCATAGGTGTAGCCCCGGAAGCCAACCCTGCTCCCGCCACGGGGATTTTTGCCGCCATGTTGTCGTGTAGCCGAGCGGCCGAAGCGGCTCCCGCCGACGGGGACTTTTCCTTTCCCACCGGTCTGCCGCCGGATTGACGACAGTGCGCCTTTGGAAAACCGTATTGGCGACGCCGCTGCCGGCGGAGGTATCCCCCCGCCCTCTCAACGGTCGCCTTTCGGGGGAGCGCTTAACTTTTGTCAGCCGACTCCTGGCATTAGTCCTGGCGCCTGTCGTCTGCTCGCTCAGGGGGCCTTTTTCCTCTCTATTTTAATGGAAGCGGGGGTACTCCTTCTTTCCCTCGTCGGGGGAAGCTCTCGGCGTACGCATTTTTTGGTAATATACAGTCTTGTCTTGAAACTGCAAACCAGCTCCACGTCTGCTTTCTCGCCTTTCAGCCTCCTTCAGCCGCCAACATTCCGGGCTGCTACAAAATTGGTGACCCGAACAATGCTCTAACGAACACGCCGCGATGAGCTCCGACGACAGCACTGATGCCTCCACGCCTGCAGTAGTCGCCACAGAACTGAAGCTACCAAATGTTTGGCCTAAAAATCCAAGAGTTTCGTTCAGCCAAGTGGACGCCCTTTTTCAGCTCCGGAAAATCACCTCGCAGTCGACGAAGTACCTTCACGTCGTCGCAGCTCTGCACCCCAGAAATCGCCGACGCTATCGACGACATTTGGTTTGGCCCCCACACAGGGGAATACGACACCCTCAAACGACGCTACTGGACCGCCTTGAGGAGCCTGAAGACAACAGACTTCAGCAGCTGTTATTCTTGAGGAGAGCTGGGCGACCAACAACCTTCACCAACTGCTGCACCGGATTGCGGCAACTACTCGGTGTGTACGCGCGCAGACGCCCAGCTCCGACTCTCGTGGAACTTTTTCTGCACGGCTGCCCCAGTCGGTGCGCGTGGTTCTCTCGCGGGTTCCGATGAGACGTCCCTTGATCGACTGGCACACTTGCCGATCGCATCACGGAATACTCTACTCCAACCTTCGTGCCAATAGCTGCTTGCAAGAACAACGAACAACCAGATCGAGTGTCGTTGCCTGAGGAGAAGTGCAACATACTTACCGAGACCTTGCAGCAACTTTTGCTGTCTGGTGGTCCCCAACAGGCGAGCAACGACGCAACCAATTCCCTTCAAGACAGCGAAGCTCTTCCCCGAGAAGCCAGTCACAAGATAGACAGCACAGAGTTTGCTGGTACCACCGTCGTTTCGGCACGAGTGCTAGCCGCTTACCTCAACCTTGCTCGTTTTCTGGGAAACGCTCCGGCGAGTCGTGTAACGGCTGCTTACGACATCGGCCCCTCCACCCAGCCGCGTGTTCTTTGTAGTCGACCGCTGTAAGCAACTCGGGCCTGGTAGTCGACAAGGAGCCGAAATCTCTATTGTCCCGGCAACCCCCGAGGATCGCCGACCGTAGGCAAGAATATATCGTTGCCTGCAGGCGGTGAACAACACTGCCATCGCTACGTATGGCTTCCGCTCACTGACAATAGACGTCGGACGCAGGCGCCCGTTTCGCTGGGTCGTCGTGGTGGCGGACGTTAATTTCGCCACACTCGGAGCCGACTTTCTGAGCCACTTCAACCTCGATGTGAGCGTACGTGACTTGTCTCAAAGATAACAACACATCCCCCAAAGTACATGGATTGGAGTCAAACATCTGCTCATTTGGCATCTGTGCCTTCCAGCCAGTAGCAGCCTACCACAACGTCCTGGCCGGATTCTCTTCTCTCACCAACGGCCCGCGACACGGAACAGGCCGGGGAAACATAACGTCACTCACCACATCATCACTACCGGGCCGCCAGTGACTGCCCGGCCACGAGGGCTGTCCAGCAACAGGATTCAAGCTGCACGCAGTGAGTTCGAGCATATTCTGCAGCTGGGAATTATTCGCCCTTCGTCTAGCAACCATTCATCGCCGCTGCACATGGTGCCTAAAGAGGACGGGGACGACTGGCGCCCGTGCGGTGACTACAGAGACCTTGAACGAATCGACAGACGCCGGAGCAGTATCCTCTGCCACACATTCAGGATTTTAGTGCGCGGCTGGCAGGTACAAAAATATACAGCAAGATCGACCTCGTAGCGGGATACCACCAAATCCCCGTTGAACCGGAGGACATACCAAAAACAGCCATAACAATTCCATTGGCCTGTTTGAGTTTGTCCGTATGCCGTACGGCTTGAAAAATGCAGCACAGACCTTTTAAAGGTTGATGGATGGAGTCAACCCGGGGTTTTCTTTTCGTCTTTGTCTACCTGGATGGCATTTTGGTGGCAAGCAGAAACTCCTAGCGAGCACTAACACCACCTCCGCCAGCTCTTTCAGCGTCTGAATGAGCACGGTCTGGTGCTGAAACCTCAAAAGTGCGTGTTTGGTGTCGAGGCTCTCAACTTCCTCGGGCACCACATCACTGCTGAGGGAATTAGGCCGTTGGAATCGAGGATGGAATCCGTCAAGACGTTTCCTGCGCCAAACATCTTTCCGCAACCTTGAGAGAGTTTCTTGGGCTCTTAAACTTCCACCGGCGGTTCATCGCGTGTTGTGCTCAAGTACTCCAACCCGTTGACCGACCTGCTGCATCGAGGACGACCAAAAGGCCCCGGAATATCGTTGGTCTGACGAACACCTTAAACGCTTCTCCAGAAAGCTAAGGACCGAACTGGCCGCGGCTACCCGTCTCATGCCATCTACTGCCTGACGCTCCTACACGTCTTATGATTGACGCCTCCACCACATCGGTGGGAGCAGTGCTGCAGCAACAGGAGGGTGCACAGTGGAAGCCACTGGGATTCTTTTCGAAACGTTTGAAGCCTGCAGAAGTACGGTACAGCACATTTGGAAGGGAGCATGCTTGCCACCTTTTGTTCCATTAAGCATTCTCGCTGCTTCTTCGAAGGTCGTGAGTTGTACATCTTGACAGGCCACAAGCCCCTCACCTACGTATTCAACAACAGTTCCTCCTACTCAGAACGGGAAATTTGTCAGCTCTCATTCATCTGTGAGTTTTATACAGACATCCACCACGTTCCCGGGGTCGGAAACGAACCAGCCGACGCCTTTTCTCGCGTCAACGCTTCCGGCACAAAAGTCCTGGACTTCGAGGCGATGGCCGTGGCTCAGCGCGAGGACACTGAGTTGACGAGACTGAAAGGTGGGGGATCTTCACTCGTGCTTTCGGAGGTTGCACTTCCCTACGTCCCAGGGCACGATAATCTGCAATACCTCCCAGGCAAACCCACGACCTTCCGTCCCACTGAATTTTCGCCGAGTGGTATTCAACACTTTCCACTCCATCAGCCACCCAGGTCTCCGTGCCGCCCAGCGGCTGATAACAGAACGCTTCGTTTGGCCCGGCGTCATCGCGGACGTGCAACGTTGGGATCGGGCATGTGTAGCGTGTCAGTAAGTGAAGGTGACTCGCCACACTCGGACTGCACTACAGGAATTTTGGGCTCCTGAGTCACGATTTGACCACGTTCACCACGGACCTGGTGGGACCGCTACCACCCTGCCAAGGTTTCAGGTACCTGCTCACATGCATCGAAAGATACAGCCGATGGTACGAAGCTATACCAATTGCGGACATATCAGCTGAGACCGTGGCGCAGGCCTTTATTGAGACATGGGTGTCCCGCTTTGGCTTCCCCGCTGGCATAACAACTGACCGGGGACGGCAGTTCCAGAGCAACCTCTTTTCCGCGCTTTCGACCCCTTTTTGAAAATAAACAGTTTTGTCTTGAAACTGCAAACCAGCCCCACGTCTGCTTTCTCGCCTCCTTCAGCAGCCGACATTCCGGGCTGCTACGCACCAAACGATTTACTTCTAACCAGAAAAGCCCAGGTTCAATTACGGTCAAGAACAAAGGAAAAGCAGAAAACGGGCCGAAACGGTATGGCTGTGCCATCTAGGTTGACTAACGGTGAACACGGTCCGACAGTTGCGGCTGGGCTTGAGCGGCGGCACTCTCTGTGTATGTACAGCCTGCTCAGCAGCGGCGAAAACAATGCAGACCAGTCTCGATATACAGTTCCGACGCTCTCCGGGTGCTCTTCGCCGCCCTCCGCACGCGCGGGCTATTTTCGCACCGTTCATGCTTATTTGATTTAAGAGCGTCCCATCGGAGCAGAATTTCGTGGCTCTGTTATAATATTGCCGCAGTACAATCCCCCCCCCCATGGGGGTATGCGTCACAGCGCCTGTGTGATAGGACTGAAAGGAAGACGAGGAAGAGGATCGAGACGCGTTCTGCCTGTTTTGCCAGTGCTATTGCATCGCGGCCTAGTGTGTTTTCTCCCTGTGTGTCTACACCATTAAACTTTCCTGTTTCATTTTTCCCGTGACATTTTTGGTGGAGTGTGCGGGATACTAACCCATGCACTTCGACCCCGAAGAACCCGTCGCCTTCAAACCAAGCGGAGTGGACACAACACCCGTCCACAAGGTCAGCCGCCGCCTGCGAGGCCTTGAACCCGCGTAAGGCTGTCTTACAACTCGAACAAGGGCCTTCATGACCAGCACCGCCAGCCAAACCACCCAGCGCAGCGGTTCCACCTCGCCTGTGGTTTTTCCCACACCACGCACACCACGGCCGTTTCACGGAGAACCCTATGAGGACGTGGAGGACTGGCTGGACGATTTCAATCGTGTAGCCGAGTTTAACGACTGGGAAGACAATCGCAAGCTCCGCAACGTTTACGTTTCGCTGGAAGAGTCCGCTGGAATATGGTTCGTAAATAATGAGCGCAACATGACCAGCTGGCCAGAGTTCCGGCGTAGGTTGCTGAAGACATACGGCAGCGACGAGCGGAAAGAGAAGGCAGAGCAGGCTCTTCTGTCCCGGAATCGGAAGCCAAATGAGAGCGTGGCCATGTTTGTGGAAGACATGTCGTTTTTGTTGAGGCGCGCCGACCCCGAAATGAGGGAAGCAGTGAAGGTGCGCCACCTCATGCGTGGTGTCAAGGAACAGCTTTTCGCTGGACTTGCTCGAAGCCCTCCTACGACTGTAGCCCAATTCGTACGTGAGGCGTCCACAATGGAACGCTCGCTGCGGCAACGCGCCACGCAGTACGGACGTCAAGTGAACATTGCCGCTTGCGGATCACCATTTGACGACATGAGAGCCCTCCGGCAACTTGTGCGTAGCGTTTTGCGCGAAGAACTGCAGCTGCTACAAGGAGGAGGCAACCAGCCAACCGTCGCTACCATTGCCGATGTTATCCGTGAAGAAGTGCGCCGAGCGGTGGAACCACCAACATCTGAAGTCGAACGGTCAGTTCCAACTTACACGGATGTGCTGCGCATCGCAGCTCCCGTGACACGCCCAGTATCAGCTTATACTGATGTGGTCCGCGCTCCTGCTCCTGTAGCGGCTGTGTTTCGGCCTGCTGCCCCACAGCCATTTCAGCGCGTCTTGAACCCTGCGACCCGCTACGACCCAAGACGCCTGCAACGTAAAGCGGCCTTGTGGCGCACTTCTGGCAACCGGCCCCTGTGCTACCATTGTGGAGAAGACGGCCATGTAATCCGCCACTGCCTTATCGCCGAGTGGGGCTCCGTGGGCTTTCGCCGGATGCGCCGCGACCGCGCTATGGGGAACGACCACGGGAAATTCAGGAGTACCTGGCCGTGAACGAGCTACCCTCAACACCTCGAGTAGTGCACCAATCCAGGTCTCCCTCACCCCGCCGCTACTCCTCGCCTGGCCGTGCCCTCAGTTCTGACCAGACTGGGAACAGGTCCCCGAGCCCACGTCGGGGAAACTGAAGCCTGCGCCCTCCGGGGGCAAGGCCGCTGCGTATCAAGGTCCATTGCCTCCATCGACGCGACGAACTCCTATAGTGCATTTAGCTCACCCGGCCCAGATATCGAACTATGATGAAAACGAAATAATTTTCGCGGACATTTCAGTATTCGTCGATAATCACCCAGTAACCGCTCTAGTCGATACTGGTGCCGATTATTCTGTCATAAATGGCTCCCTCGGAGCAAAGCTTCGGAAGGTTACAGCACCCTGGAATGGCTCGCCAATCCGTACAGCGGGCGGTCACCTCGTCGTGCCCATTGGCATGTTTACTGCGAGGATCCAAATTCGTGGTGTGACCTTTACCGGTTGTTTCGTTGTGCTGCATGAATGCTCAAAGCAGCTTATACTCGGCCTGGACTTCCTTCGCGAGTACGGCGCAATATTAACCTACGGGAGCTGGTCGTCACATTTTCCGCCCCACAAACACGGTACGACAAGAAGGCTCAGCTAAGACCGGCACTCCACATCTGTGAAGACAACGTGACGCTGCCGCCTCAAGCCAGCATGTTTGTCACCGTTGAATGCCAGCGAGCACCGGCAAATTATGGCATCGCGGAGCAAAACGTTTCGCTTCTCCTCGCTCGGCAAGTTTGCGCCGCCCGTGGCCTGGTTGACCTTATTAACGGGCGAACCGAAATTCTCTTGACGAATTTCAGCGCAGAACACCAGCATCTGCCATTCCATACAGCCGTCGCCTACTTCGAAGAAGTCAGCGATGGTCCAAAGCTGCACAGTTTAGCGGAGTCATCCACCTCAACTCATGTCTCAAGAACTACAAAGGTTGACGTGAACCCCAACCTGACAGCACAACAACAGCGGCAGCTTCTCGAAATTGTAGACTCTTTTAGCGATTGCTTTGCTACGTCATCAAAAGTACGGCTGACCAGCATAACAAAACATCGTATCTTAGCCGATGAAAACGAGCGACCCGTACACCAGCGCCCTTACCGAGTTTCGGCAAAGGAACAGGATGCTATTCGCCGGCAGGTGAAAGAAATGCTCGCCGACGACGTCATACAACCGTCAACGAGTCCGTGGGCATCACCTGTGGTCCTTGCAGAAAAGAAAGACGGTACGCTCCGTTTCTGTGTGGATTACAGGAAACTCAACAAGGTGACAAAAAAACATGTGTACCCTCTCCCGCGTATCGACGACTCTTTAGATCGCCTCCGCCATTCTACGTTCTTCTCATCGATTGACTTACGCAGTGGATATTGGCAAATCGACGTCGACGAACGAGACCGCGAGAAAACCGCACTCATTACTCCAGACGGGCTCTACGAATTTACAGTGCTCCCATTCGGCTTGTGCACCGCTCCTGCCACGTTCCAGAGAATGATGGACGCTGTTTTATCCGGCCTCAAATGGCAGACATGCCATGTCTGGCGTCATAGCGCCTGTGTGACAGGACTGAAATGAAGACGAGGAAGAGGATCGAGACGCGTTCTGCCTGTTTTGCCAGTGCTCTTGCATCGCGGCCTAGTGTGTTTTCTCCCTGTGTGTCTACACCATTAAACTCTCCTGTTTCATTTTTCCCATGACAATATTGCGCGGAAAGCAGCATGCTGGACGCCCGGGCTTCGACGACATTTTTCTTTGGTTTCGCAAAGCCAGACACCGATGCTGACCACTTAGTCGCCATCAGGGGTGTATTTGTGGTGCGCCTTAGACGGGGAAGCGGTGGGTGGTTTTCATAGGGATTATGATGATATTCCACTAGACTATAACACTTATATTAATAATATTTCATTCTGATATTATTCAATCGTGTTTTCAACGCACCCAGGGAGTGCCGATAGGCCTCTCTGGGCGTGGCCCCAAAAATACTGATAGATAGTACGTACTATCATTATACCTATTATAAACGTTATGGGATTATTATAATGTAATAAAAAAGGCTGAGTTGGAATTAAACATTTTATTCGCATTAGTCTAATAATCGAATAATTTACCGATTACTCGGAAGTGTTCACTCAGGAAAAACTGCTTTGGAAAGGACCATTTGTAACCGTTGTATCTAGTACCTACATTGTCGATGCTACTGAATACAGGGCATTTTATGCTATCAATGGTAGCTCGTACAGTTGCGGAGACCAAGAATTTTGTTCACAATTTCCGGCAGCCGAGATTTTTACATTCATCCCGAGTGTGCTGAACACACGTTCGCGCCGATGAGAGGAAGAAATGAGATTCAATTGGCGTTAAGGTCAGCAAGACAAACTGCACTATTTCTACAATCGGTGGTAGTTCCGGAAAGAAAGGATTTCTGCGCATGCCACCCTTCGAAGGCTCCCAAATCGTCGTTGGCGATTGGCTAGCGTGTACTTCAACAAGTTAACAAATTCGAATAGTATAGGGACGAGAACATTTGTCGATTGATCAGAAGATTAATCGACAAGTCGCCCTTCTGTAGTAATGAAAATTACCGTACACTACCAGAGTCCTTCAATGCTTTACTGGTCACGAAACTGCTCCGTAACTCAATGGGAGAGCTTCATATGCTGCGTTTGGCCACCACGCAGTGGCGCCACCATCTCACTGACGTCACTCCTCGGGCGGCGTTGCGCTGGCTCCAACGGCGGAGACGCGGCGAGTTGTGTTCGTTTTGTGCGGGAAAAAAATGTAACGTGCATCTCGCGCTGTTGTGATGCGACTTGAGTAGTGCAACGACGATGCGGAACACGCTTTGCGTTCCGGGATGTCGTTCGTTGTACAACGATACAACAGAAAATGTTTCCTTGTTCTGTTGACCGAGCGACGGGGAGCTGCGTGAGAAATGGAGGCGCGCCATTCCAAGGCAAGAAATGGGAGATTTCGGCTTCGATTATGAGTGTGTGACAGTGTGTGGGAATGCTTTGTGTGTGAGAATGAAAAAAAAGCAGTGTACCCTTTTGAGAGCATCCTGGACCTAGAATTGTACAAGGCTAACTTTAAGCCGGATTTTGTCAGATCAGTCTGGTAGTACCAGTGCTTCATTGCCTCGTTTGCAAACTTGTATTACCTTGCGCTCAGGCTCCCGTGTAAAAAAGCTTCGGGACGTCCTTGTGCTTTTACTTTTCATATTTCCGCGAATTATCCCTTAGAGTTCGTTTTGTTTGTTTTGTAACCGCGCGTGGCCGATTCCGGTTTTCTTATCTGTCGTTTCAACCGGAGCGCCCGTTTGCTCTTTTTGTCGTAAGTCCCGTGGGGCAATATTATTTGATATTGAAAGGGTGTCTCCTTGTCGCTAACTTGATTGTTTATTTCTTCGACAATGTTCTCGATCCTATTTCCATTGAACTGAAATTAATAATGTGCCGAGAGTAATGCATGCACAGCAAACGCCGCGCAACTCACTTTATCGACGTTCATCTGTGCACGCCACACTGCGGACTGCTTCTTCGACGTTTGTGTTTCATTCTAGTCTTTTGTAGAGCAGGAGCTCGCTTTGATAAACTTCGTTCAGGAAAGCTTTGCGTCGTTCTTGATGACGCGGCAATATACAGTTTCCTCCGTGTGCTGCACATCGCAGCGGGAAAAAACAAATTTTTGCACGCTGCACCACGCTCTTTTGTCTCCCTTCGTAATAATGAAATTGTTTTGTTGCGTGCTATAAAATCAGTTTTCTTTTTCTTTCTTCGCTTCCTTTTTTTTGCAAGGATTGCAAAGCGTGGAAGCGGAAAGACACACGCTGCAACATAGATCTCTTCCTGTTTTGATCCTTCGCGTTTCTGCAGCATTTTTAGACGTTCTCAAGTATGCACCCACTCACCGAAACGACAATACAATTGGGCTATCT
This sequence comes from Haemaphysalis longicornis, assembly GCA_013339765.2. Taxonomy (NCBI): domain Eukaryota; kingdom Metazoa; phylum Arthropoda; class Arachnida; order Ixodida; family Ixodidae; genus Haemaphysalis; species Haemaphysalis longicornis. The sequence continues at coordinate 219,433,488 of CM023450.1, read as the reverse complement.
CTTTTAGCGTTCTGTGCATTCCAGAGAAATCAACGGATTTATTAGGCGTAGTCTGAACGACGCGTACTTGGTTTCTTTCAGTTTTTTTATTGTAGTATCGATAGGCCCGCAGCAGTCCGTGACTACGGAGCTACCGTATGTGTGGTATTTACAACTTTTGCTTTAAGAAAAGAAGCAATAGAGATTTAAAAATCCGTAAAGACGACGGCGCAGCGCTTGTGCCAGAGCACACAGAAGCCGTTGCCGTTCGCGGCCGAAGTCTGCGGTAATTCACATCGAAAAATAAACCCCATTGAAGGCAGGTGATATACACAATGAACTGGACTATTCCTCGCTAACTACTACGAAAAAAAATCACACTTAATCAGCGCGCAGTCACCAAAAGCAGCGAGCGTTTGCACGCCAAGAGCTGGCCAATATGCCGCACGCGCGGCGGCTGGATGCCCTTCGTGCGGCGGTGGCGCCTGTAGTGGCGCCCGCGGTCCCTATATGAAACGAGCGCCGAAGTGTCGTGACCATTAAAGCATTGAAGGACTCTGCTACTACTATATAATCTACACAAGTACAAAGTAGCAACATCCGGGGAATTTTATCGATGAAACCTAAGGCCGAATGCGCGTAGCCACTGCTCCTGTCTGTCAAGCGAGCATGGCAAAATGATATAATTTATGTATTATTCACGAAAGCACGTACAGTAGCCGACCAATTTTAGGTCCTGGAAAGGAACGAAAAATACTCCCAATGAAAGAGCAGACGAAAAAAATCCGCGCAGCGAAAAAAATGATTGTTATTGCATCTAATTAGGACTGAAAATGTCGCGAATTGCTTCTTGCCCTAAATTCATCTTTCTTGTGAGAATATCTTCCTGTATCTCTGCAACCGTTACACTTTTTTTGCAAAAAACTGGACAATTACACGCAAAAGTATGGCCTCCAAGATCAAAGTTTATTACCCCGGTACTGTGAACTAGAATACTTGGGTAGTGGAAAAAGCGGTGCCTGTTTGCCGCGGCGCATTTGAAGTAGAACATGCTAACCGCAGCACGTGGCGCTGGTGTGCTCGGCCCGAGGCGACATGCATTGAGTAAGATGGCGCTTTGGTGGTGTTTGGTGATCCACGCTCTGTTTTAAAGTTTTTCATGCCGCTGCGCATGATCTTCCCTTGTGTGCAATTGCAAGAGCAGCCTAGCAGGCACTACGATGATCTTGAAATGTGCTTAATTCCTTTTTTGTTTGTACTATGAAGAGGTTGTTGTGCTTGTGAAGGTAATTTCCGAAGGAGCGAGCGGTTTGAATTGTGCGATAGCGTGTGGTGGGACTGCACCCCTAAGAATTTGTGATAGAAAGATTCTGTATCAGCATTTCGTTTTAGCGTGCATGTAATTGTTCGGTTCCTAACTGTTTAATGATTTCTTAAATCCGCAAGATGTCGTGAGGCAAGTACTTTTCATAAGCACTTTTCCGATGGAGGCTAAAGCAAAAACGCCCATGTGTACGAGATTTCGGCTCACGTGAAAGATCCTCAGGGGGTCAAAATTATTCCGAGGCCCTCCACTACGGCGCGCCTCACCGCCTGGGTTGCGTCGGCGCGTAAACCCTAGAATCAATCAATCAAAATGATGGACGCAGCAATGTACGTGGTGCCGTCTATAATGACGCGTTATGTGCACGTTCCACTCGGCTTTAAAGACGCCCTCGTGCTGTTCGTATGTACAGACCAGTCATAACCTTCTTGAGCTTAGATGTGAATGATCTGCTCATTACAAAGTAATCGGCTCCCGTGTCTATGAGGGCGATTACACCAAAACCGTCGCTGGACAACTGCCTGTCGGGACGTCGCCTCTTCGAGTTTTCGGGTGCCGCGGGCGTCTTTCTGCGCTTGTGCGTGTGGAAGGTCGGGCGCTATGCGTCATCGTCGTCGTCTTCTCCGCGGCAGGCTCGGTAATGTCGAAGGTACGCGTCGCGCCGTCTTCTGTCGTCGTGTTCGGGACTGCAAGTCAGGGTTAGGTCGAATTGAAGGCATGTCGTCAATTCTGTTATCGGCGAGTCGTTGCGTCGTGGAGGGTTTTCGTGTTCCGCCGCTGTGGAGCTTCACCCTCCAGAAGTTTCTGCTAGAGGGTCTCCGACGGGTGAAGTCTTCGTGCTTCGACGGCTTGCGATTGGTACGGGTAGGGCCGACGGCGGACGTTGAAGCGCGTGGACCTCGGTTGGTGTTGGAGGGGGTATTCGTAGATCTCAGTAGGTGCTGGCTAAAAGTAGGGGGAATAGACCGTATGCAAACGTTCCGCCATCTACCAGAAGAAAAACGAAACGAGCATGCGACGCCATGTTGGGGGATGGCGGTCGCAGGATTGCTTCGTACGGAGCGTGTGAGGGGCTTTCTCGCTTGGTGATCCTTTTATAGTCAGATTTAAGCGCAGCAAAATGAGCGAAGAGTGATCTGTGGACCTTTCTTTGATGCCCACGTTTGCGGGCTGACTTGTAAATATATGATTATGCATCGAAAAAGCACCAGGGAGGCACCGGCAGGGAAGCTGCTGGAGGCTGTCAGCGTTTCTTCTCCTTGTTTTTTTTTTTGCTTGAGAACGCAAACATTGAAAGTGCCTTCGTTTCGGTTCGCATCTTGCGGGTTTCTCAGGAGGTAATTCCCGAAACGCTTTGAAACTTCGGGCTGTCCGGAGGTTGAAATAAGGGAGAGGGTGCACTCGCGATGTAGCTATACGCTAAGGATCTCTGGGATGCAGAGGAAAACCTGCAAAAGAAAAAAAACGCTTAACAAAATGAAACTGCATACCTGGCATTTTTTTAACAGCGGCGGGCTAGGTTGTAGATGGCTGTCATGTGGTAGCGCGTAAAGTGGTATGGCGTGTAATGCGTTACACATTGACAATAAATAATTATTAATTGCCAATGAATAATTAAATACCATAATCGAGCGCTGTTGAGCGCGTGCCTCGCGCTACACGCCGAGCGTCCCGAGCCACGCATGCATTAGCAAAAAAAAAACCCGCCCATTGATGATTATAATGTGCCGAACTCGTGAGCGCAGCCTTAACGACCTCCGATCGCCTTCTCAGTAAGAAGACGAAAACTGGTCGAACTTGAAAATCACTCGAATTTTTATCATTGCCCTGTTTGAGCGGAACTATTTGGTTTCGACGTTTGTTCTTTTCATTTCGTCGAACAGCAAGTCCCTTCATTACGACCGGCTTTATGATCTGTACCAATAGTAAATGACTTCGATACATATGGCAATGGGAACTTTTGCAAACATTTTGTTCTACAGAGCCAAGAGAAGCCAACGTTGCAAGCCCATTTTTTCTTGTTCGTGGTAGGGTTCATGGTTTCGTTTACATCTGAGTGTTTGTAAAACCCCCGTCATTTCGTCGTTGTTACGAGGATTGCGACACATTACGACGGCTTCTTAACTTATGATCTGTACACAAACCCCGAATGAACAGAGCTACGCGGTTCAGAAACATTGCACTGGCTGCATGGGAGAGTTTGCAAAACCAAAGTCTAATACACGTTCCCGGATCGTAGGGTTCATTATGGAAGTGACTACCCCGTATTTGGAAAGCACCTCAACCCCCCATAATTTGTCACAGGATGGGACACAGGGAACGGGTAAACGGGGCTTCAGAAAGACCCACAACTTCCCAGGCCGAACTTGGTGCCCTTGAAAAGACGAGAGGAAACGGACGCCAACCCTCATAATTTGTACGTAGGCGACGCTCCACACGAGGCAGAACGGTAAAGAAACAAGGGCCTGCCCGACAAGCGAGAAGATCAATCCAGAGGTTTCGTCGTGATCTCTTCGATCTCCCCCTCGCGTCGTGAACACCGACCCGCTCGAGAACGACACAACGCTGCTAACCCGGTGCCGAGTTTGCGCTGCCGGTTGCAGCCGGTTCGTGGCGTGCAATGGCGGCTCTACTTTGGGAGCGACATCTCCGAAAGCATGCGGCGGTGTACCACGAGACAATCTTCGAAGTACAAGACGCGGATGGACAGACCCATGGCTTTGAGCTTCGCTCCCCTAAAAAATCCCGTTCAACACTTAAAGAGAAGCCGAGCGCTCGACCGCTGCCCGGAAATTACGACCGCTGAGCGTCAGAGAATGGCTGCAAACCGGTTCTTGCGCGTGCAACGCGGCTACGATGCACATCCGAAACCCCATGCGGCGCACGTACCACAGAAGCAGATGGAAAAAACACCGGACAGGGGTAAGGAATAAAACTATCGCCTACCTAAAGCAAAACCGAAAACACTTAAATTGCGCGAAATGCGCTGCCGCAGCACTCGATGAAGCGCACGTGAGCGCTACGGAAATTAATCGACCCCGCAACAACAAGACAGCTAAGAAGATCACCAAGCTGATTGGCGAGCTCAAATGCATGGTGAGCTCGCTATACGGACAACCCAAAATGATAATATACTGCGCTTAGAAATGGGCGCGAGCGAAATACTAGACGCCGAATTTCGAAGAGGTCTGAAACAGACAAGCTCCAACAAGATATTACGAACTTGAAGAGACAGCGAACCCTGGCACTTTAACGAGCGGTAAATGACCGATACACGGAATTACTACGTACGTTACTTGCTCTACTCATGGTGCTACGTGAAGGTTCCTTATTTCCTGTAACTTTGGCAAATGAAAGAATGCGTAGTACTTTCATAAAGCCTACCGAACGTCCAGAATAAAAAGAAAACACGGGTGCGACAAAGCACGAACGGCAGACTCAGAAACTCTAACCCGCACGATAAAGTAACGAGCTGAGCGATGCAAGTGCGCCTTAACTACCAGCAGGGCGGAGTGCTCCGCGGCAAATATAGGGCTAGAAAAATAGCTCACTTTGGGACCTTTTTAGTCCTGCACATATTATTCTTTCGTTGACTATGCATGCGATCTACTATAAATATGACAGGGCGCGAAGGAATAGACACCCACACCGAATTCACGCAGCGCTCGAGTAATGTTTCAGTTGAGAGAATAAAAGAAAAGATGTGTACGCTATTTCCGTGGTCGTCTTTGTATCATCTTTGGTGTACCAGCAGTTAAACGCAGTATTTGGGCATGTTGACAACGATAAATGCCGACGTGGCGTCGCTAACCTCGGGCTATCATGTACAGAACGGTATCCGGAGATCCGGGAATCCCCCAACATGGCGGAAGCGCACGCGGTTCCCGCAAGATGGCGCCAGTTTTTGCATAAGGTGTATAGTGCGTCGCTGGAGAACCCTCGAAAACCGAGCCTCTTGTAGGGGCTGCGACGGTGATGTAGTCCGCCTCTCCGCAGTGGTAGCACCATGAACGATATTTGGGGTTCGCATACGTCCGACTTCCTAGGCATCTAGTTTTAGACTACGGGGGTCGGGCAGGCGAGAGGTGACGGCGGTACGGCGGGGCCTCTTGACGACGAGTTGGAGCAAGGGCGGGATGGATGAACAGCTGCGGAGTAGGTCATTGCTTGTCGCTCGCGGGGTGCTTCGGATGACCTAGAAGTCCACAGTTCATGTTGAACCTCTTCTCGGATGACGTCAGTCAGGAAAACGGCGTGAGGTTGCGGTACGTTTGAAAGTTTTCGAAGCTCCCTCCTTACGGCTACGTGGATTGTCTCGCTTATTGTGTCGGAGCTAATAGCCCAGCAACAATCGTGTCCGAAGCTAGCGCATTGGTGGTGTGGTCGTACGGCCTCGTACGAATTTCCAGCGTCTTCTCCGTTGCGTCAGCCTCATACGTGAATTCGGCCACTGTTTTACGGGGGCTGCGAACTAGGTAAGCAGAGGGCTTTGATTCACTCCTCGCATCAGAAACTTGAGTTTCTTTTCTTCCGTCATTTCGGGGCCCGCACGGCGATATACCCGACTCGCTTCATCAACGAAGATCACGGCCTCCTTCGTTGCGGTGTTTCAGGCGCGTTTCCAAACAAACGTGCGGCTCGTTCTTACCGCACGACGGTGGCGAATGTTTTAAGGAACTCGCTTTCAAAGAGAGTCCAGTCAATTAGGAAGCTTTCATGGTTCTCGAACCAAGATCGGGCTGTCTCTTTTAAATAGAAGTAAAAATGGAGAAACGTTTCTTTGTCATCCAACCTGTTAAAAATGCGGACGCGCTATACTTTCTGCAACCAGGCCTCAGGATCTTCACTTGGGGATCCGCGGAACAACGGTGGTTTCCGGGGCCGTTGTAGGACGATAGGACGAGCCGCTTGTTGGACCATGTTTGTCGGTTGCAAGCGGTTTTTCTCTTGGTTCGTTCTCGTAGGACACCAAACTCCTCCACTAAATGTTGAAGACGCCGGCTTACAGAAGGCGTAAGTGGCACAAAGAGTGCGTACCCAGCACTTCTACCAGATGTCACACAGCCAAAGACGACGCAGCTGGCTTGAAGGAAAAAAAAAGTTTATTAAAGCGAACGTTCGCTCTCCAACCCACTCAAAAAATGCCAAGGCGGCGAAGCAGCAGTCAACAAAGAGACGTGGGCACGCTAGCGTCGGCGAATCGATTATTACGGCGTCTGCTCTGCGGGTATTAATCTTTAGGGCGCGGGGTTTTCTCGAACCGTCGGATATTACATCGATAAACTCTGTAGATCAAATATTATTCTGGGCTGGGGTCGTTACTTCCGAAATACCCTCCCTATCGAAACTGGTAAACAAGTGCGGCATACAAAATCATAAAGTGAAAACGCGCTTCACTTGGGACAGAAGAAATCACAGGCCCGGCGCGGCCTGGCGGTAAAAACAAAACATAATCAAACACAATGCATGGTTCGCCGGCAATATCACCAGGACTGCTGACGTGTCCTAGAACATTGCTATTCGTGAGCTATCGCATCCTCGATATACTGCCCCAAGATCTAGAAGAGGGAAAGCTAGCCAATATTAAGTAATGACCAAGCAATGAACACAATAGATAAAAAATTTTGATCCTTTACTAGGTGAGAGTTTGTGACTCAAACAACAATGTAACGTGAAGAAATTTTTTTTCTCACAGGTTAATAAAGTTGCGCACGCATCATACATGCCTAAAAAGTAAGTATATGTATACCAACCTATAAGGTAGGTATACAATGTATCATATACACGCTAAAAAAGTGGATCGTACAACCATTGAAAGTAGGTGCAGACCCTGCTGGTGCACTTACGATGGAGGAATCCATCTCTCAAACTGTATTCGGACTCCATGGGGCAAGTTACCAAGCTATGGTATTGTTGAAAAACGCTTAGGGGATATAAGAAATGATACATTGCTTACTTCGTAACGGTCGAAAGGCCCTGGTGCGAGTAAAAAAATAAAAAAAATGGCGTATCTTATATGATACATTGGCCATTAAAGGGTAAACCAAAGCAGCATAGCGCAAAGCGCGCCTGATGGTCGTGTTCAAGGCGTTGGCTTGCTTCAGGCCCCAATACGGTCTTCCAGTGCCTGGGACACTTCTTTTTAAAATCATTTTTTTTATTTTTGCCTTATTGAACGTTGTCTCGCCACCCCTCAACAATGCCATTTACCTGCATATCTCAGCGCATAAGACATCATCACCGTGCTGTTTATGCACGGCACGGCCTGGTCAAAGAATCGTTGTCACTGTCATGTGTCAGGGCACCCCCCGGGAGGGGATGCATGAAAACCCCCGAATAAGGAAGAAAAGAACAAAGGAACGAGAATTTTGAAGTGCGCGCCAGAGACGCGCCAATCAGCAAGCGCCAGCGCCGACAGCACCAAGGAATCCTGGGAAAAGGTGGCAGCACACGGGTCGGCCAATCTGGGAAGGCCACGCAGGTGACAAGTGGCGAGATGGCCATATAAGGACGTACAAGAGGCGAAGAGCCAATGGGAGTGCGCCACGGGAGAGCCCAGAGGATATAAAAGCGGGGCGCACGAAGAGAGCGGGGGAGGCAAGAAACCGAAGAAAACCAGGAGGCGGCCGGAGCACGTGCGCTTCAACGAACGAGCCAGGGGACGCGGCCAGGCCATCGACCACGCCATCTGAGCCTGGGCGGGAGCGGGCCGACTGCGCATCGGCACTGTCATCCTCGGTGCACCACGAAACTGTGTCTTCGTGGCCCCCAGCGGCATCGGTCGGGCACCAGCGGCCAGCGTCCACGCTCCGTCGACGTTCGTCTCGACGGCCCCGAAAGGCGACGTTCGTGCCAAGCCTACCTGAGACCTCCAGCGGCAGCGGCTACCAGGGGGTAGCCACCGAGGAAGCACGCCGCCGAAGGGATGACCGCGCGCGTCGAACGCCGGCATCAAGGACCTCCAGCGAGAGCGGCTACCAGGGGGTAGCCACAGAGGAACGAAGTGAGGACGCGCGGAGCCCATGCCGTCCGAGGAGTGACCGGCGCGCATCGAACGCCGGCACCGAAGCGAGAAGAAGACGGCTACCACCGAGTCGCGGCCACGCAACGGGTGCGACACGTCAGCGCCGACGACAGCGGGGTAGGCCAGTCCATTATAGGGACATAGTTGTAGAACACAGCGGAGGAGTTGTGGTACAAGAGGAATGAATGAGAACTTGATTAGGGAGTGTATTTAGAGTGTACTTAGTGTAGGACGTTATTGTAGAGACTTTTGAGTTTTGATTTGATTGTATATTGAGCTGTGAAATTAGGGTTTGTATTTGAGTTGTGTTTTGGGTTAGTTAGAGATGTGGGTGTTTATCGTTTGTGTGTAGTTTAATCATTGAGTGCTTTGCGTGAGGGTTTTTTTGTGTGTACATTAAATGTGTGTTATGTCAAACTCGCCAACGGCTTCCCTGTGTCCATTGCTCCAAGCTGGTTAAGACCACCCACCATCCGTTCACGTGACAGTCACGTCGGAAGCTTTTCCAGCACCCTGCGACACCAATAGCCATTTCAATGGTGTTGAAGCATCGCATACAGCCCATCAATACGGTTCTGTACTCATTCATTTTAGGAAAGTCAAAACCTGCCGAAAACGCCGATTTGCCCCCTGCATGCATTTTGAGTAACTGTGCTAAAATGGCAATCGCCCCCTCTTCCTCAAGCAGCTCTGAAAGCGCCTTTTCCGAGTTTCCACTGCTTTCAAGCTCACTTTTCCCTCGTCTTCATACTCTGAGATATCGACCACGCTTGCGGACAACATCAAAAGATCACTGATCATGGGGCTGTTGTTTTTTAAGACATGACAGCATTAAACAGGTCATTTAGCTGGCATCGGCCTGAGTGGCGGCTAAATGGCCCCCTTGGAAGCGTTAACGAGGGACATCTTACCGCTAGTTCAAAATCGGCAGTAGCGAATGGTGGCTGCCTGAGCGCCAGTAAACTGGATATAAAGGGTGCAGATGAATGCAGTGAAATAAGCGAACTGACACTCACAAAATTAAACACCGGGGCTAATTTTCCCATCAGAAGGCGACAGAAACGAGCACTTTGCCACTGCGTAGGAGACTAATTCAAGACATTCGAAAGCGTTAACATGTCTTGCAGGAAGGTAAGCGTGAACTGAGTGCTCTTTAATGCCGAATAGCACTGCTAAAAGATAATGATGAGATTTGAAAGCAGCTTCCAGTTGCCATCTCTTCTTCCTGTCTAATATTTCTAATTCTGCTGATTCTGCTTGCCCCAACTGCTTGCTATCTTCACCCTGGTACACCACCAATACTTTCTTAGTCTTGGTTGTCTTGTGGAAAAACTGGTTGTGTCTTGGCGATTGCCAATTTATCCTTGGAAGCACAACGGTGCCGATCTCGATCTTCTTTAGGTTCCTTGTTCTTGCTAGAACAGCAAAGTCTCACCGTGATCGCATCTTGTTCTCGGAAGCGCGCGTTCCTGACTCAGTGATGCAAGTCCTTTCGTGGTCTTCTGGTTGCTTTTCCTCCACACGTAGGATGCGTTGCTTGGTTCCGTAAGATCTTTGGCTTCAGTAGCACAAGAATAAAATCGTCCAGGCGACGAACCCCGATTCATACTTATTTCGTTCTTCTTGTGCGTGTGAAAGCACATACGCCCGCTTCTGACCTGTGCCGCATAGAAATCGAATCGCACACGTTTTGCGCTCTATTGGTGTCGTCTTTTGAGCCGATGGTGCATTTTGCGGACACAATTCATGGCGCCAACATTGACTCACTCGTAACACGCTGACGTTCGGTGCGACATCCGATCTGCTTATTTCAACCAATGCAAGGCAGGGTAAGAAATACTGTTTTGAAAATATTGTTGTAAAGTAATTAGTCCTCCACCCGCGCGAAAGGTATACAGCAAAACGTGCGTTCATTGGGGTAGCAAAAATTCGAATTTAAGTGTTCAAAAAATATGTGTCAACACATATCGTGATCTCGAAGTTCCTGCGCCGCCCGACTAGCAGGCTGTAGTCCCCTGCAACGCTTCAGCCTACCTCGATGGGAATTTCGATCAATTCGTTCTCCATTCTTAGCCGCTGATGAGGAACTTCAGTATATAGTGTATGAAGGCAGTATATAAACATGCGGTTGGAGATGTGGAGGAGAGTCGGAACTCGTGTGTGGCCATTGCCAGAGACTAGTCCTCAGTGTGTGGTGGCGGTTTAGATGGTTGACTCATCTTTTTTTTATTGCGGAAGTTTGCTATTCAGCATAAGGGGAAATTAAATGTACAGATACACTCCGGATTACCGAAGGAATCGGAGCAGGGGGCCATGATGTGGACCTTGTATTCCACGCCATCGATCTGGCGGACGTCCGGGGCGCGGCTGCAGGTGGCGATGTGCACAGCGCGTAGGCTTCGCAGAGCAGGGTAACTCCACACCAGGTGCTCTGCTGTAGCCTGGTCAACTGGAGCGGGGCAAAAGGGGCACGTGGAGTTGAACGGGGGCAATGGTATTGAGGTGGCCAGGACCTCGTCACAGCTGGCGTGAGGGCGACTCCCAGGCGAAGACGTCTGAGCGGAGACCTCATCTGGCGAGACAACCCGCCAGGGAGATCCGTACCGCGCGGGGGTTATGAGAGCGCGCGCGGGTGCTCCGTAGACGTTACTCTGTAAGCGGGAATTACTTGTGGCCTACCGCTTCCCTACAAGCTGGTAGTGCACCGTAGGCGGGAAGACAAGAAGGGATAACAGCATAGATTCAAAGTTCCCTAGCATTTTATAACGCGTTAATAACCTCCAATTCCTACTTGCAGTTTATTTGTGGTTTTTTTGGAAGACAAATAGTACGGCCCGTTAGCAGGTGTGGGGGACGAACGTCAAAACATGCTACCAACATTGCTGTATGGCGTTCGTGGTTGTAGCCTAGAGAGCACTTGTAAAACTAAACACACGGAGAGTAAGAAAATAGGCGGTACAGCTTGGGAAAATCATCTGGAAAACACCTTCGGCCTTCTCTTCTTTCCAGTCCACTCTCGCGGGTAATGTTAGCGGGATTGACCATGTCGCCACTGTATTAGAGGATACCGTGAGAATAAACCTAACCCCCCCCCCTTTCTGCGAGCATCGTTACGATGAAATGGTGCATTACGAGGTGAGGATGGCTTCATATCCAGATGGCAATGATGCGGCACCTCACTGTCCAAGTACGTGGAGTTGTCAGCCAAGAGATCAGCTTCCACACTGGACCTTGGAGTGGAGGCGTTATGAGTGGGAGAAGTCTTTCTCGTAATACGGCTTCGCACGTACGGCGTGCACGACCTCAGAAGACGACTTGCGCCATGAGGAGGGCGTCCTACTATTTCTACTATGCGGAGTGATTTATATTTCACGTCATTAATGCGACGCACCACTTTCAAGAGCCCCAAGTACTGGCAAAGTAGTTCTTTGGGTCGTCCCAGCTGGCATACTGGCATCCGCACCCACACCGTGTCTCCGAGGTTGGTGAACACAGTACGTCTGTGCTGACTGTAACGGCTGGCGTCGACACTCTGTTCATTTTCAATTCGTTGCCGTGACAGCTGTCGAGCTTCCTCCGCCTTCTGTACGAAGTCGTCGACGTCACTATTGTATCCGTCATTTTGAACGGATAGCATGGAATCTAGGGTAGTGGTGACACTGCGACCGTAAACCAAATAAAGGGGAGTTGGTTCGGCAGTTTCTTCAAATGCCCGGTTGTAGGCGAACGTTTCATACGCTACAATGTCATCGGATGTTTTGTGTTCGATGCAAACATACATGGAAAGCATGTCGGCGAGGCTACTGTTTAACCTCTCAGCCAAACCGTTGGTCAACTGGTGGTATGCTATCCTTCACCAATGGGTGGTCTCAGTCAGCATCCTGATGGACTGTTCCTCGGCCTGTAATTAAGACCTGTGGAGCACCGTATATGTGCTCCACGCTGTTTATAAAGAACTCAGCAACCTCTGCGCGCTCGACAGACGCTGTCTCGGCATAGTGTGTCAGGTAGTCTGTCGCTGCCACTATTCATCTATTCTCCTTTTTGACCGTAGAAAATGGGCCAAAAAGTCCATATAGACATGCTGGAGTGGTGCTGTAGCCGGTTTTCTCGGCTGAAAAAGCTCGGCTGAAAAAGGCGGAATCTTCCTTCTTTGGCACTCACGACAACTCTTGACGTATCGCTGGAACGTTAGGAAAAGTTTCGGTGAGTACTACGTTTCAGGAGTCATGGCCGCTGTGCGGCTGACACCGAGGTGGCCGGCTGAGGCTTTGTCGTGACAGGCATACCAGATTTCCGCACGCATTACTGGTGGCACAACGAGTAGAAACACCTCCCTTGGTTTACCGAAATTGCGTTTTTAAAGCACGCTGTTTCGGAGGCTGAAGGAGGCCATGTCGGGAATAGTGGGGGCAGTATACGAACTTCAAGACGTTCCAGATGCTAGGTAATTATTAGCATCTCTGGGTCAGCTCATTGCAATTGGTCCATTTCACACGTGCTGACGTCTCCAAGAAAGGGTAGTTCCTCTTATATTTCTTCGCCTTGTGAGTCGCTACGCGCTCGGGACAAGCAATGGGCATTGTTGTGAATCCGTCCGGACTTGTAGACGACCTTCATGTCGTACTCCTGCAGAACTGAGGCTCCATCTAGCAAAGCGCCCAGATGGCGCCTTACGTTTGCCAGCCAGCACGACTGGTGGTCGCTGACGAGATTAAGTGGCCTACCTTAGAGGTACGGCCGGAACTTGCTCATGGCCCAGACTGCGGCGAGGCACTGTTTCTCAGTCATGGAGTAATTGACGTCTGCTTTTGAGATTGTGCGACTTGCGTACGCTAGGACTCATTCCAAACCATCCGGCCACTGCACGAGGACCGCGCCGAGACCGACATTACTGGCGTGTGTGTAAAAGTCGGTATTCATATGCTCGTCAAAATGAGCAAGAACCGGAACTGTTTGTAACTGGTTTCTCAGGTCACTCAAAGCGACTTTTTGCTCTTCGTGTCATATAAATGGTTTATTTTCTTTTTTCAGGCGTTTGAAGGGTACTGACATGTCCGACAAATTTCTCCACATAGCTCCTGTAATAATCAGAAAGCGATGGGTCTGCGTTTTGGGCGAAACTTGTGCTTTAGCTGGAAGAATGCCGTACGTGTGCGAGGGCCTTTGTGAGTGAGGCCACGCATGACCTCCTCATTCTTCCTTTTTCACGTTTCTGTCGAGCCCGAGTGAGTGTTTTTGGCGTGGGATAGTTGTATGATCTCAGCTTGCGCGCACTGCGTGTTTCCTCCTGAAAGTGGCGTTGGCAACAGGCATTTTCAACTCCGCGATTACGGATTTGTTGAGCACTATTTTTCTCTAACCTTGAAAACTGGGGAACAGCGGGTGGACAAAAAATTCCCCCGCATTTCCCCGAGGGGGAGAATGTGAAAGTGCGAATGCACGGTTGTCGGCCCGCTTGCGGCGCTTGCGCTCGGCCCCCGCAGCCCACCGCCTCGCCGCCTTCTCTTCCATCTCTTCCATCGGGTTTGTAGTATCACGTGTACACCACGCAGTTATCAAGCCGCTATAACGCCGCTGAGTCGCCAACGCACGCCGCTGACGACGTAGTTTGAATGCGTTAAAGATATAAGGCGCGTCACTAACACTGATATCACCGTCGCGTCCGTGGCTTGGTCGGTAGAGCGTCGCGCTGCGGCCGCAAAGTCCTCGGATCGAAACCTGGCGCCGGATGCTGTTTCTTTTTTAAATATAGAGGAGCACTGCGGACGCCGCCGCCGCCGCCGGCGGTGGATGGTTTGGGGTCGCTTATAAAGTGCATTCGCACTTAAAAGGGCACGCTCCCGCTCGCCGAGCCAGTTCGAGACGTTATGCAAAGTGTGAAGGCACGACGGCACCACCCCTGCGACAGGCAGACGGCGGTGGCGACAGTAACAAAGAGCCGATGGTTATCTCCGACAGTGGTCACAGCTTAAGCCACTCCATTGCGTCCACGGCCGCTCATTCTCTCGGCGGCGGCTACCCACAGCAGCGAATATTCAGCATGACGACTCATAACAACGGCAGTATGCGGCAAGAACAGAAGCACCTCTGGCTTTGGGAAGCTCATGCCGTTAGTGCCAACACACAGAAGGGGCCTCTAATTGCAAGTAATTTCCTTCCACTGATGCGTTCTTGCATGATCGCTGATGTCTCTATTACGATGGAGGTTGCATTGTACCTTAAGCTGTTCGGTGCAGAGTAGTTATGGATGATTTGATATTTAAATAATCACTTGCTCATTTTTACAGGATGTGGGCGTACCTTTGTGTCAGCGAACCAGAAAAGCATCTCGTTTTACTTCGTATGCAATATTTGTGTCTGAATTGATTGTTGAAAGAAGAGCCCACTATGAAGCCGATAGGTAACTTTGAATGAGCGAAAGTGTAGTAATTGCAACTGATACAAACGCCTAAATATTTGATGATGAAAGAAATGGGAGAGGGTTACTTAGAGCGTATCGCGACAGCGTTAGTGTCACTACATGATGAGTTAAAACGTATTAGTTCTCGCTGCAGTTGTAGTAGTTTGTATGCGTTTACAGGCATGCAACTCCATTTCAGGTAGCTGCTGTCTCATGGTGCGTCCGTTATAGGGGCTTTTAATACCGTGTTTTATACCGAAGCGTGCATCTATTGCTACAGCCAATTTTATATTCATCATAGCAGCGTGCGCACCTAAACAACCTTCGGACTGCTGGCGAAGAAACGAGCTTGTCTTTTTGGCAGAATTTTTCTTTAACACTTCCTGACCTTCTTTGAAGTTTTGCGGGGGCAAGAGTACCCTTCTTTCAAAGCTCAATCGGTGTCGCATGACAAACGAATGTCTTAATTGAATGAACAGGCTACAGACCGCATGCCTAATTAAGAGCGCCAGCACAGATTCGCACTTCTCTCCCCCACTCCCTTTACGGGTGCTCGCTGATGTGATTCTGCCGAAATCCACAACTGTTCCTTATACATTCCAAGATGTTTCCTCGGTCGCAAGACAGAAATTTCGAACAATCTTCAGCCTTATTGAGGTAATAAAAATGGGCGAGGAATTATTACAGTAAAAAACTTTGCAGGTTTTGGCCAATCTATCTTGTCGCAGCCTGAAACCATGCTTCAGGTTGGACATCATAGTCGCTATCAACCAAGGGTGTCGTTACTGTCCGTTTCATGCTGAAATAATGAAGTCTGTAGCATTTATGTGTGCCGGGCTATGCAGTTAAGCATTTTTTTACCGTTCGGGGAAATATGGCAGACACTAGACGTAACCAGCAGTGGTTTCGTCGTGAACCGGTGTAATTACAAGTCACTGATCTGTCAATGAACCCTCAAAAGGCGGACCAGACGCCTTTCGCCATCTCTCGTGGAAAGGGTGATGAAGGACTGAAGGACGACGAAGCAGCGGATTCTATCCTTTGTGAATTAACGCGTTCGGCCTTGCCCCCTCTCTCATCAAAACGGTGAAATGACGGGAGCTTAGAGCTTGAAAACGCCAGTAGTCGCCCCGCCATGATGAGCGTAGCACAGAATAAGCCATATCCAAATCTACTTAAGCACATCTTAATATTGTCACGGGACGTGGCGGACAATCCCCGTGGCGCCATAGCCCACCACCAAGGATGGTGACGACGAAGAAGAGCTGGTGCGCCGCGCTGCCAGGCCGGGCTCCGTTTTGGCATTATGTAAATAGTTCTTTAACCATTATGTAAATACATCGCTTCATCGCTACATGGTCCGTGTCATCTGCCGCCACGTAACATTTGGTGGAGCGTGCGGGTTCGTCATCCCCATCCTGGTCCCAGCATCGCGTCGCATCGGTATGGACGTCGCCGCCAGGGATATCGAAGCCGCGCCGGGCAGCCCCAGCCCAGCAGAGACCACCACACGACGATGTCCCCCGCCTCGTGTCCCCAGCCCGAAAGACCCAAGTGACGACAAGCCGAAATGAGCCGTGCCCATAGAAGCCGAAGATGGATTCCCCCGCCCTTCCGTCCGACGTGGCCTTAGGACCTTTGGCGCTTCGTCACGGCTGAAGCCATTGCTGTTGCTGGGCCAGGCATCAATCAACACCATCATCGTCATTCGTGGCGGCAAGCGATTCGTCTGCATTTCTCATCGCACACTCATCCACATTGATTCGCCAACTGGCGTCGGCGTCGACCGGGACGGTCGTCTTCGACCGGCGGGGTGATGTCACGGGACGTGGCGGACAATCCCCGTGGCGCCATGGCCCACCACCAAGGATGGTGACGACGAAGAGCTGTGTGCGCCGCGCTGCCAGGCCGGGCTCCGTTTTGGCATTATGTAAATAGTTCTTTAACCATTATGTAAATACATCGCTTCATCCCTACATGGTCCGTGTCATCTGCCGCCACGTAACAGTATATCCACAATATTATTAAGACGTCTGCCTTATATGCGACGGCCAACCACATTATACCATGTTACATGGGAATGGGTGGACTTATGGCCAGGCATTACAATAACAGCATTGGGATGCCGTTCTTGCAAGCTCAGACCTGGAGGTACAGATGAAACTGATTCAGTAGGCTCGAAAGGTGGCCAAATCCAAAAATTCCCCGCATTTCCCCGAGGGGAAGAATGTGAAAGTGCGAATGCACGAGTTGAATTTGCGCGGTTCGGTAATGTTCGCGAAAGAGAGATCACACACACACACACAACTACAAAGAAAGAAAGATGCATTTATTCACAGACACCTATTTGTGTTGTCGTTGTACTTGATTGCTAGAGCGGATCTCAGCTTTGAAATTTCGTGTCAGTACTCCTTTAAGCAGGTGCATTAGCCCTTCTCACGCCCGATTCTTGGCCAATCCCCCACGTGGGTATGTGCCATGTCAGCGGCCAGGCAGCGCGCGCCCATCTCCCCCCGTTGCCAAGGAAGACGAGGAGATTCCTGGCCAATCCCCCACGTGGGTATGTGCCATGTCAGCGGCCAGGCTGCGCGCGCCCATCTCCACGTGCGCGGACATCGCCGGTGGACGCAGGTTCAGGGTTGCTTAAGAAGTGCATTGCACTTAATAAAGCCTTGAAATGTGTGACCCAACCACTGCTCTCCGGCGAATGTTGTTGTTGTTGTTGTTGCCTTTAGATATGGCACATACCCAATCAGGGGATCGGCTAATCAACAGAGGATGGTTAAAATGAATGAAGCTCTTATCTAATCACGAATGTCTGTTTATTTTTTCATCTTCAAAAATGTAACAATGATGAAGGGCAGAGAAATTATTTCCGTCCTCAAGTAGCCTGGCAAGCACACCAAAAAAGTGCCATTTACAGCGATCCTTCAGCGAATCTCACAAGCATAAACGTCTTTTGTATATCCCATAATTACAGCGAAGCTGTTTCGCAAATAGCATTTTTTCGTGTACGAAATTAAAAATACCAAGACATTGCCGAGCGCCAGCACATAAGCGCGGGCCTCGCGGCGACCACCCAGCGTCCCCTGCGCACGTTTTTCAAGCCAAGCATACCCACTTAGGGAGACTGGCGAAGATCGTGGCGACCCCCCGGCAGTTAAAAACCAAGAAAGTGCCTAGTGCTCGTATGTGCCTGCCTCGCGACGACCGCCCATCGTCCCTTAAGCACGTTTGTCAAGCCAAGCATACGAACTCAGTAGGGAGATTGGCCAAGATTACCAAAAAAGAAAAGAACTCAAGCGTTTGCCGTAATCATGGCAACGCTTGCTCGGAACGAAAAAGACTCCAGCGTTCGCCGTAACCGTGAGGACATTTGCTCGAAACGAGAAAGACACTGTAAGCTAAGGCTAAAATGGGGGCTAGTTTGGTTTTGCATCTTCTTGAACAGCGCTGTTTTAAAACAGGACAAGGAAATAGCACACAGGACTAGAACGAATCGCGCTTCGTCTCGTCCTGCGTGCTATTTCTTTGTCCTGTTTTAAAACAGCGCGGTTCAAGAAGAGAAAGACACGTCGTAGCGTACGTCCCTCCAGGGTGATGTCCAACGATTCACCGAAATAAATGAACGAAGCCTACCCTTATAGGAACAATGATGGCGTAAAGGTCTTTTAGGTAGCGAAGAAGAAGCCAATCGGCTGCAATCGTGCACTTAAATCTTCGTGATTGTCGTGGAGGCTGGGTACAGCTTCGCTATTTTCAAGTCAAATGCGTTAGTGTGAGCTTCCTTCATTCTTTTTATTGCAGGTTACTGAGTCCGAACAGCTAGGTTCTTTTAGCAGTTGCTCAAAACAATGTCAACAGTGTTCAAGGTAAAATGGTGGATGGCGCTGGTTGCGTGCTGGAAGTGCCTGGCTTATTACAAGCGAAGGAGAAGGCAATCTCGATTCGAAGAAATTGTCGGAGACACGGTAATCATCATCTATGTTGTCCTGGCCTGATTATGATTGCAAGGTCGGATGAGAAAAGGGCGGAGGCAATTTACCGGCGGCCGTGTCTCGAGTGCCACCGTGAGTACGCATACGCAACTCGCTATATCGCTCTAGGTGGAGGCGGCTATCGACATGATTCGAGGCAAGTGGTATAAAATGCCTGCATTCGGAGTCAGGATTACGTGGCACTTTAATAGAAGAGAGATTTCGTCGTAAGGAGGGGTTACTATTATTGGCTTCTGGATTTCTTCACCACGATATCTTTAATTCCTCCCCTCGGTTTTTGTGGTAGTAACTACATCGATTTTTTTATCCCGTGCCCTTGTGTAGTTTGTATCCTGTGAGTTTGTATGTCGTATCATGTGCCCTCTGTGCCCTGCCCAGGACAATCCCTGCATGTCCCACGCGGCGTTTTCGCACATGCCACCGGCATCACGCCACCACCATGGATGGGCCAACATGACTGGGGTTTCTCTGTAGACTAACAAAGACGAGGCGCAGCCGGCGGGGCTGGGATGGCCTCGCCTTCGTCGGATCCCGGTTCCCCCGGCACCTCGGCGACAAAAGTTGCAAGCCAGCTTGTCGAACATGTCTCTCTCTCGGATCGCTGCAGCAGACGCAAACCCGAGAGTTGAGGCAGAGTACGAATCTTCCGAGTCGTCAGGTGAGCGGCGCTCACTGCTTGTGGCTGCCTGCCTGTTCCCTCTTTCGATTTCCGCGCGCTTAACACTAAAATGACCTTACAGCGGGGTTGAAAAACTAAAGGGAAACGGGTACTCTTTGCATTTCGAAGTTTATACTTGGCGCCCTGTTTCGTTATGCACGTGCACAATACGGCAAATCAACTGTTGGGCCATGAGTGGGTGGCTAAATAGAAAGAAAAGCTAGGATTGAAAGGCGTACGTTATTTGTGACGTAGACTTCCGGTCAGCTCCTGCGTGTGGAGGACCCTCCGGTTTTGTCGGCATTGCAGGGCTTCGCGTCTTGTGCCCTTGTGATGTCGCTTCCGACCTTTCGTGGCCAACATATCTCGCTATACAACTGTGGTGGTAGGAACTGAGACTGAAGTCCTTGCCATGTTATGCTCTTGCCCAGGCCGAAAACTGGTGTAGGGTGGAGAAATATACCCGTTTTAAATACACAAAAATAGAGAGAAACAAAGAAGCGTAAGGCTCACAAATGGGTTAGACGAGCGCCACGTGAAAATAAAGTTTGGTTTAAGAAAGTCACTCATGTACCGCGCAACGGTATGCATGCATTGCACCCCATGGTACAGCCATGCACAGCCACACATACACAAATACCCCAACGTAACGCTAAGTCAAGAAATAAAAAGTCGCATTGCGGTCTTACCACTTTTCTGATAAAGCGTCATCACTGCAAAGGTCGTGATTTCGTGCTTGCGATGACATCTGTGTCGTGTCCGGACACAAAGACACATTGATTGACTGATTAGAGATCAATGATTAGGGTTAAGCATAACGCGTACGTGGGAAATGCGAAGGGGTACAAAAATTCCGGGAATGTTATACGCCGACTACATTCTTCTGTTAGCTGATAACCAAAGCCACACACAAAGCCACACACCTCGGGTTCAATTTTAGCACTACAAATCGGGAATAATGGTTTTCAATGCCACTAGCACTCACGCAGTATCAATCCAGTACGGCACATTACCGAGAGTGAATGAATAGAAATATTTGGGAGTGTAGCTAAAATAAGGAGACAACTACTTAACAACTCACAAGGAGCAACTTTATAATTAAGGAAGGCGAAACGGAGCTATAATAAAGCATAGAGCTCGGTGGGGTATAACAAATATGAAGGGGGGGGTATAACAAATATGAAGTAAATATGAAGTAGGAATGTGGAAAGGAGTAAAGATTCCGGGTCTCACATTTGCGAATGCAGTACTCTGCTTAAAATCTGGTTCACTTCAAGCATGCCTTGAAGTCAACCAGAGAACGGTAGGCCGTTTGGCCTCACAAGCGCATGTTAAACAACTAACGAAGCAGTGCAGGGAGATATGGGCTGGGCGTCGTTTAAAGTTCGAGAATCTCAATGTAAAATATGTTTTGAAGGGAGGTTGATATCTACGGAGGCAAAACAGCTAAAGTTTTAGATACCTATAAATGAAAACCATGGACACCCAGTGGCTAAGGATGACTAGAGGGCTATAACGCTGAAATACAGAAAGAACAGGGGAGAATCAATGACAGCCAAGGAAACCAAAAAAGAAGCAGGGCCGATACAAACACATATATTGAAGGAACTGGACGCTAAAACGTCGTTAGGGGGGTACAGGGCAGGGAAAATGGACAGCAGAAAGAAAAATTTTCGTAATAATCCCGAGGGCAGTGCCATGCTGTTTGAGGCTAGAGCAGGTTGCTTGAGGACCTAGAGCTTTGTTGCGAACTATACACAAAACGATTAAGTATGAGTGGCTGCTGAACAAAAAACACAATCTGTGCTGCACGCAGTGTTATAAATGCGAGGCTATCCATCCAAATCTACGTGAGGGGAATATTCAGCTTCCAGAAGCCCTAGATTTAAGTGTAGCACAGAAGGAGCTAAACTTCAAGGCTGTCAGTGTGGCTAAAAGACTATTAGAATGCTGGTGAAAGAGAAGGAGAGAGGGAAATATTGCCATACCACAAGGAACAGCCCAAAATATCATTTCAGTCTGCCCAAAGAGCAGCGCTAGAATTAAGCAAAGGGTGCAACATAGGTATTTTAGCTTCTTTGGTAAAATGACGCGTCATTACCCTGTTACAAAGGGAATAACATTACCAATCAATCCATCAAGTGCCCGGCCTGCACTGAGTTGGAAATGGAATGTCGTTCTCTGTGCTTTGCTGTGCAGAAAACGTTCTGTTGTCGTCCCGGTCCTGGTTGAGCTCAGTCTTGCAGCCTTTGTATCACGCCTACATGCTACGCCTACATGCTACGGGTGTACGAACACCCGTGTTATTGCAGCTAAGCTGCTTATGTCTAATCCCTCAGTTCTCGCTCCCGCGTGGAACGAAGACTCGCGGAATTGGTTCGCCATTTGGTGGGCATTACGATTTGCTCTTGGGGGTGAGCTACGCTGTTCGTCGGTGGGTGGCGGCTCTATCTCGTACGTGCGTCAATTTAGGCAGCGACGTGTGTTCAGCGTATGGAAAAATAAAATAAAAACTACTCAGGGCCTTGGTATTTTTATAAATTGCCCCTGGATAAATGTCTCCTTATTAGCGCACTTCTGTTCAGAGGAGAAGCCAACTTTAAGGAATCCTTGTGAGCTGGTCTTTGTAAGGGGGCTTTCGTAAATTGTGTTGCGCAGTGAAGCACGGCCATCTACGTCGTAATGTGGTTACAGCCCCATTTTGTCCTCTTCTCCACCTCCGCCGCCTCTTTTCCGAGTCGTGTAAACGCCTTGGCACACGCAGCGTCTACGTCACCCCTGCCGATTCTGCAGTGCGCGCGCGCTACATTAGAGCCTGCGCTGGGAATGAGACAAAGCGTCCTTGTTTGTGCTAAACAATCGCGTGTGTCCTTAGTGTGTGACGTAGATGGGGGGGGGGCCACTCTCAATTATTCAATATAGAGAATACCCAACATAGCTAAATGTCAACATAGCACATCCAACCACACCGCCAGCTTCCCTGGACGTGGCCTTTTTTCTTGAGGAAAGAGCTGTTTTTTTATTATTGGCGACGACGGGAGCGTCAGGAACCTCACGACCACGTTCTACCGCTGCGATACCCTTGCTTGTGCGCTGCGGAGGATGAATGATGATCATGGCGTTGATGATTGTTAGTTTGATGATAATGGTGGTGGTAGCGGGGATGGTGACTATGGTACTGGTGATGGGGATGGTGACAACGACGAAGATGACATTGCATCTGCTAATGATCGTGGCAATCGTCGTGTGCTGTCTCTACACCCTAATTGAAACGCCTTCTTACAGGACCCGGGACGGTCATGCGACAAGGGTAAATTCACTTGCATGGCTACCAATAGGCAACATATATGTGCTAGAAAGAACTGCGGGTGTTACGGATAGACCATGTTGTGTGTGCGTTGACGTGGCGCGAGGCGCACAACGTGACTCAACGCGAACGCGTGACAACGTACAGCGCACAACGCGACTCGGCGGGTAGGGCTTTCCGGCTGAGCTCAGAGGTGTGGCTGCGAAAACGATTTCCTGGACTGAACATGCAAGTGGCACTGGCGTCTCCGGCTCTGCGAGTGCTTTTCTGGTGCATGTTCGACTCTGCTTCGAACGTGTCGGCACTTGTTTTTACTGTTCAATGGTGGACTATAATTGGCTCGCTCTTTTCGGCGAGAGCAGTGCGTCTTTGGCCACCCCAGAGAACGTTTCTCTGCCCGTTCGAGTTATCAAGTTTCAAGCGCGCCAGTGTGCTGACTTCTGAACCATCGCTTTTATCTATCACCATGCATTAAAAGAAACGAAGTTTGGCTTTGGCTCTTCGTCGTCGTAATAGAGGTAGATCTCCCGCAAACCCACTCACCCTCCCCCCCACCACGACGGCACGGGTCCGTAGTTGTCCGCCTTCACCCTTGTTACAGGGGAATGAAAGCAGCTGGCAACTGTGCCAAAAACATAGTAGTATGGCAAGGGTTGAATAGTTAGGGAATACCGTGACGGTGGGTAGTACTGTACTTGGTGTTCGTAGCACTTTTAAAATTTCTTGGGTAGTTTTTCGAACAAGAAATAAATTACTGCATCCATTCGACCAACTTTGATTGAATATCCTCAGTAAGGCTTGGGTTTGGGCTAGTTGGCTGTACATCGTTTGAAAGAAACAGCGGAAAGACGTGGACGACAGAACGTAAAATAAAGTTTTGGCGTTTTTGAGCCCCCTTTCCATAGGATCGATTTTCCGTGCAAGCCGGGTGAACTCCCAAGCGTTGTAGTCCCACACAAGGGCCCAGCGCTAGACTGGGGGAGTCGCTTGTACCTATTTTACCGGTAGGTGCCCGGTGCCACAAAGGCACACGAATGCATATGGTGCCTTCCGCATCCACGGTGGACGCTCAACTGGCAAGCGCCTGTGGCAGGACATGCCGCCAGACTCTTTCCACCCCCGGCAATGGCGCAACGCGGCATGATGGCCTGGGGCCCCGCTAGATGGTCAAGGTCAGGGGCCTCTCGCAAGGGTAACGGCAGCTTTTCAGACGGGAAATCCCCTTTCAAGGGTCTGCACTCGACCAGGCATGCCTGTACCAGGATTCGAACACCGCGTGCCTCCCGCCTACAAGGCGAATGCTTGTACCTCTGAGCCATCGCTGCAGCGCTTGTACTGTCTTTTTTACGTTCTGTCGTACTGCATACCTCGGCAAAGTTGGCGGGGCTCACTCAAAACTCACTCACAATTTTTTTTTTTCGAATCCCACTCACTCAAACTCAGACTCAATGCTGAGCAGCACATCTGCGCTCACTCAACCTCAAACTCACATTGAGCTCAAAACTCAGAACTCACTCGGACTCAAAACTCAAAATGTACTCAGAACTCAAAATGTACTCAAATCAAAATGTAATCAAAACTCAAAATGTACTCAAACTCAAAATGTACTCAAACTCAAAGTGTACTCAAACTCAAAATGGACTCAAAACTCCAAATGTACTCAAACTCAAAATGAACTCAAAACTCAAAATGGACTCAAACTCAAAATGTACTCAAACTCAAAATGTACTCAAAACTCCAAAATGTACTCAAAACTCAAAATGTACTCAAACTCAAAATGGACTCAAAACTCAAAATGTACTCAAAACTCAAAATGAACTCAGAACTAAAAATGGGCGGAGAACACAAATTAAATTCAGAACTCACATGGCCTCACAGAGATTGAGACAGTCAGAGAGTGAGAGTGTGAGTGACAGTGATAGTGTGAGAGTGAGAGTGAGAGTGTGAGTGAGAGTGAGAGTGTGAGTGAGAGTGAGAGTGTGAGTGAGAGTGAGAGTGAGAGTGGGAGTGGGAGTGGGAGTGAGAGTGAGAGTGAGAGTGAGAGTGAGAGTGGGAGTGGAGAGAGTGGGAGTGAGAGTGAGAGTGGGAGTGGGAGTGGGTGTTGGTGATGAGTATGAGTATGAGTATGAGTATGAGTCTGAGTGGTATGAGTGTGAGTGTGAGTGAGAGTGAGAGTGTCAGTGTGAGTGTGAGTGAGAGTGAGAGTGAGAGTGAGAGTGTGAGTGTGAGTGTGAGTGTGAGTGTGAGTGAGAGTGAGAGTGAGTGAGAGTGAGTGTGAGTGAGAGTGCGTGCGAGTGCCGTGTGAGTGTGAGTGCGCGTGGGTGTGAGAGTGAGAGTGTGTGCGTGCGGTGAGAGTGAGAGTGTGAGTGTGAGTGAGAGTGAGAGTGAGAGTGGTGAGTGAGAGTGCGAGTGAGAGTGTGAGTGTGAGTGTGCGTTGCGAGTGAGAGTGAGAGTGAGAGTGTGAGTGTGAGTGTGAGTGAGAGTGAGAGTGTGCAGTGCGAGTGTGAGTGTGAGTGAGACAGTGAGAGTGAGTGTGAGTGTGAGTGTGGTGTGAGAGTGAGTGTGAGTGAGAGAGTGTGTACCTTTTGCTGTATACCTTTTGCGATATCCTCATAATTATAACCAGAAAGCATTTTCATATTTGTCCCACGTGACCCCCTCGACGAGACCTTTAATTTGATACCCCACACACCCTAGCAGGGTCATATGGAATTCATACCAGTCAAACTAACCATGACTCATGACTGTAACCAGGACGCATTATTTAGGTGTCCGACATGATTCCCCTAACTGGACCTTCAATTTGACGCCCCACATGCTTCAGCGGCCTCACCTTGAATTTAACCCCATCTATGACTCATAATGACCATCTCATGATTCGAACTACGAAGCCTTTTTTTATTTGTACCACGTGATTCCCCTCTTCAAGACCGTAAATTTGATACCCTACACTCCCTAGCGGGGTCACTTCGAATTTTACCCCAATATAAGACTCGCCATGACAATCTAATGGTTATAACCAGGAAGCATTTTTGTATTTCTCCCACGTGATTCGGCTCATGAAGACCATTGATTTGATACCCATCACATCCTAGCGGAATCAATTTGAACGTTAAACCAATCAATGACTAACCATGACTATCTCATGATATAGCCCTACCACATTTTTGTCCCACGTGATTTTCCTTATCGGAACCTTCAATTTGATGCCCCGGACACCCAGTGGCATCATTGTGAATTTTAACCTAATTTATGACCCATTTTGACTATGTCATGATAATAATCAGGAAGCACGTGATTACCCTCATCGAGACCTTTAATTTGATACGCCCTAGCGTCATGAACCTGAATTTTAACCGAATCTTTGACTTACTATGACTACGTCATGATATATCCATATCTCATGTTCGTCCCGAATGATTCCCCACATCGAGACCTTGAATTTGATTCCCCACATGCCCTCGCAGCGTCATTTTGAATTTTAACCCAATCTATGACCCATTATGACTGCCTGATGACTACAATCAGGAAGCATTTTTTTTATTTACCCCGCGTGATTCCGTTAATCCGGACCTTTCATTTGATACCTTACACGCCTTAGCCTCATCAGTTTCACTTTTCACCCAATCTAATGTGGTCATTAGTCTGTCTAAGGGGCGCTGCCCAGTCAATTCAGCTAATTCATTTCAAACAGTAGAAAGGACAGCCCCCGCCCCCATTTCCCCCCGGCTCTCACCTCTTCCTTTGTGACCCCTAGTATATCAAGCCGTTAACAGTAGCAGGCGAACAACCAGCACGCCAGCGCCTCCGTGTGCTTTCCCACCACCCTTTCCCACGCTCTTGGTGGATCCGTCAGGAGGAAAAGTTAAGACAACCCTTTTTTATGACCTCCCCAGTCAATTATCACTCACGCGCCCAGCCGCGAAAATTAGGTATACAGCAAGTGCTGATGGCCATGAAAATTCAACAAGAAACTAAAAAAAATCAGACACCACCTCCCTCCCAACCGATCATGCAGATCGCGATTGGTGCCATACCCGCAGGTAACTTGAATTCCGAGCCCACAGTGACGCATGAAACTTAACAGCCAACCATAGCTGCCTGCTAGGCTACTCATATGTACTCAAACTCCAAATGGACTTAAAACTCCTATTTACTCAGAACTCAAAATGTACTCAAAACTCCATATGTAATCAAACTCAAAATGTGCTCAAACTCAAAATGTACTCAGAACTCAAAATAGACTCAAACTCAAAATGTACTCAGAACTCAAAATGAACTTAAACTCAAAATGGACTCAAACTCAAAATGTACTCAGAACTCAAAATGAGCTCAAACTCAAATTGTACTCAGAACTCAAAATGGACTCAAACCTAAAATGGACTCAGAACTCAAATGGACTCAAACTCAGAGTGTACTCAGAACTCAAAATGGACTCAAACTCAAAATGTACTCAGAACTCAAAATGGACTCAAACTCACTCAAAATGGACTCAAACTCAAAATGTACTCAAAACTCAAAATGGACTCAAACTCAAAATGTACTCAGAACTCAAAATGGACTCAAACTCAAAATGTACTCAGAACTCAAAATGGACTCAAACTCAAAATGTACTCAGAACTCAAAATGGACTCAAACTCAAAATGTACTCAGAACTCAAAATGGACTCAAACTCAAATGTACTCAGAACTCAAAATGGACTCAAACTCAATCGGACTCAAACTCAGTCGTGATCACTCGGCTCAAACTCACTCAAGCTCAAACTCACCATGCCACACTAGCCTCGCGCTCACTCAAACTCAAACTCACGCGTGAGTTTGAGTCCAAATGAGTCTGAGTGAGTGGACTCATGAGTGAGTTCCCCGCCGACCTCTGGTCATCCGCGTCTGTTTCTTTGCGCTGTTTCTTCAAGCGAATATCCCCACCTCCCTTTATCGCCACTTCAAAAATACTAAATGGTGCACTAATAGCAGCGTTAAGAATGAAAATTATCTCCACGCTAACGCAGGAAAATGTGCGCAGAATTTTTTCGGAACAAAATCGTCGGTTCGAAACGAAAGTGCTCGCACCCATACATAATTGTATATTGGTGTATATTGGTGCGTATACACTCCCCCTTCGTCGTAATTAACTTCTCAAGCACGTTAGCCCTAAGAAGGCTTCGGCAGGGTGAAACATACAACTACTTTAGTGTAGGGGCTCAAATACATTGCCCCTGTGTCTTAATAGGTTTCACTGCCTTCCGCAAGAGATAAAACGTGCTGCGGAACGTGGAGTAAGATAATTCTTTACTTGCAAAGCCCAGACTCTCCGGGAGAACAATGCCGCCATGGCCGGCGACCTACCGAAATGGTTTCTTCAGTCACGCAAACTCCATTCTCCTCATCTCAAAGGAAAAAACGCTCAAAAACGCCGACGAAAAACGAAGCAGACATCAAGATTAATCGACTGCAAGTGTACCCACCTCCCGTTCCCTATTATTTCTTTTAAATGCAGAGCATTCTTTAACTCACATGTAGCGTCCGCCCTGCGTCCGCAACAGCTCAGCTCGCAGGCGCGCCCTCTCCCCCACTCCTCCTCTCCCGCATCACGCTACCCCCCACGCTCTCAACAACAGGTCCGCACCCCCCCCCCTCCTACACTATATAAAAAATAATACTTACCGGCGCCTGGTTTCGATCCCACGACCCTGCGGGCGAAACGCAAGGTACATGGTGCTCTACCCACTGCGCCACAAAGCCGACACAGAATGAAGGCTACGAAATCGCCTTATATCCTTGACTCATTCAAACTACGTCAAGAAGCTGCTGATACAACGCATTCACTACCTGTGGGCGGAACGCGAGGTACATGGGGCTCTTCCCACTGCGCCACAAAACCGACACAGAATGAAAGGCTACCAACGCGCCTTATATCCTTGACTCATTCAAACTACGTCGAGAAGCTGCTGATACAACGCATTCACTACCCCAAACACTAAACGTTAACGCAATACACCCACTCCCTATGCGACGCATTTACTCGAGTCCCCCTCGCGGGGAATGGGCCCTTTTTCAATAAACGCTTTCACCCACAACATCCACGAAGAATAACAGGCAATGGCTGTAATGTCTACGACGGCCTCGGTAGTTGCCGCCTAACGGCAGTAATAGCTTACGTAGTGATAAGGCCAACTTTCCAACTGCTAGAAACAATACATAGTTGGCGGCCATAGACAGCCTTCCCGTCACGGTATATTAAATTTTTTTTGAGGTGCAGAGAACGTGTTGTGGCCTTTGAGGGATTGAGGACGTGTGTCTATTGGGCTGTAAGAGCCCTCCTTGGCTCCTCCCGATTTGTCATCGTCCGAGAATGTCACCGTAACTTCCGCTTCCACTACCAGATTAATTACTCGATGTATTTTGGCTTGTTACTTCTTACCACATTGTGCTATCCGTGCCTTGGCCGTTACGTTATTTCCTAGAATCAGCCCTCTCCTCACCCATACCCCTTCTTTAAAAAAAATAACTTGCTCGGAAATTGGGCTTCCTACTCGAAACCTTCTCTCAGCCCTCTTTTATACGGATTAGCGGGACTTTTTTTTACTATTTTCGTTCTATTTGTCCCCTGTCGGGACTCCTCATCTCCGCGTGTTAACCTCCTCTCTCACCTGTCAAACAGTCAGTGGCACGCGTTCCCCTATTTTGGTTTGGGCCGGCGTCGTAACCAAGCGAACGATGTGAAGACCGAAGGCTGAAAGAGCACGCGGAGGGGAGTGTCGATAAATTGTGAGGGGGAGGGTGGTTTGCGGAGGTGGCGCGAGACGCTACTTGACAGTGTGGGGGGGGGAGAGCGGTTGCCCGATCCGCCCGCGCTAGGCAACGGGTAATCAGAACCGCCCTCGGCGTCTCGTGGCGTCCGAGAAAGGGAACGCACCACCAGGTATCCGTTAAATCAAGGGCCTTGTTATTTCAAGTTCGCCAAAAGCACAGACGCCCAGCACGCGCTGCGTGCTGCAAGTCATCGTTCCCTCGGGGCTTCGTCGCAGCCCTCGTTGCGTGGCTCATACGAACCACGTGACAATTTGTACAGGGTGTTTTTAAAACACGATTTACAACAGCATGCTCGTGGCGCCGACGCGGTGCGAGATAATGGCAGAGTAGCGCGCGCCGCCGTGCGTTCGCTAATCATGCGTTCGCTGCCTCGGACGCAGCAGCTATGCGTCGTGACGTAGAAGACAGCAGTTCGCGCTGCGCACAAGTTTCGCATTAGAGAGTATCGTATTGCCAGGCAGTTTTTAGATGCGACGCTGAGAGGAGCATCTCTTGCCGGCGGCCCTGTCCTTCCTGCGTCGTCGTCGTCCTTGGTCCGCACAGCTGCGTCTCTCCTCCGCTCGCCTCCTCTGCTCTCTCCGTGATAGCGCGCCCTCTACCCCAACATCTGTGGCGCGCACAGTGCGGCGCCGCTCTCTCACTCCGCCGGTGGGCG
>CM023450.1:219358328-219400828 GCA_013339765.2 Haemaphysalis longicornis | reverse complement strand
AACCATGTGTTAAGTGCGCAGTCGGTGTGGTGTATGATGTTCCCCTTTCGTGTGGAAAGCGTTATATAGGCCAAACCGGCCGTGTCTTAACGACCGGTTAGGCGAGCACAGGCGGAAGGTCAGCAAATACAGGGATGGCCATTTGTCTGTTCACTGCCACGACGCGGCTGCGTGCCACGGTTTGAGCAATGTGTGATACGCGTCGAAACACAAGAAACAAACAAAATTGGCGCCAATCCACTCGGTGAATGTGGTTGGAAAGCAAAGCTGTAAACGGCAGCCACAACGATTACCCATGCGCCATCACATAAATTCACTCACGTCGCTCTACAAATCCTGAAACCAGAGAGAAGTGAAATGTACCTAACCACACCCTGTATTACTTCAAAGAGATATTTTTGCTCAGGTAAAATTATTGCATGAGGAATGAACGGTGGTTGTTTGGTTGTATTGGTGTAGCACATCAGTGGAAACTTTTTTTATAAAATAAAAGCTCAAACCCGGCGTCAGACGATTTCACTTCTCCGTCTTTGCCGTAGCGGACGGAGGCGATGAGATCGGTGGCATAGACGGTGGAGGAGGAGCAGGAGGAGGAGGAAACACTTCTATTAGGACTTCTTAACGGCCCAAAGTGCGGTCCAGGAGAGTGGTTCCTTCTTCACTGTAGCCCATAATCAGTCCGCGCCGCCTGTGCCCTGTCCACCAGTTGAAGCTGGGTAGGTAGAGAGGGGCTGGATAGCAGCATCTCCCATTGGTCTTGTTAGGTAGTTGAAAGAAGGAGAGGAGGTGCTCAGGGCTAAAGTTGCACACCCCGATTAGGTGGCAGAGTGTTCCTACTTATGAGCAAAATTTACATACAGCGTCTTTGCGATTCGGATGCATTAAGTGAACAGGCGTCCGGTGTGGGAAGGAGCCGGATTATATGAGCCGTAGGGTAGTAATTGTTCTTCTATGGAAAGGTCAGGGTAAGCCAAAGGTAGAGTCTGCCTCAGATAGCGATAATTCTGGTTTATGTCCTTGAATGAGACAAGCGGGTGACTGCCCTCGTGCAGCACCATAGCACTGGGGGAGAAAGTGCAGGCTTGGTGGGCGTATTCGTTGCCCTCCATGGAAGCGTGAGCAGGTGTCCAGATGAGCTGAATGGAACCATTTGGGGAGTGGTTTTTTAGCGCACGCAGTGCAGGTCGGGACACCAAACCCGACAGGTAGTTCCGTTAGGCTTGTTTGGAATTTGTGACTACTTTACAAACCCTTGGTTGAGAGCCAAGGCGATGGCTGCCTCTTCTGCTGCCATCATGTCTTGGGTCTTGAGTGAGGCACAGCAAGGAGGTTTGTTCTGGAGGTAGACACGATGATGACGTACTGCTGCACTCTATGTTTGGAGGCGTCTGTGTAGATAACTGCATGATCCCCACCGCTGGTGGTGTTGAGCGCTTGAGCCCGTGCTTGTCGGTGACCCTCGTCGTCTGAGGGGTTCATATTTCTAAGCAAAGGGAGCATATTTTTTTCTTCTCGCCAAAAGCCCAGGAGTACATCAAGCGGAGTAATAGTCTGTGCTGCCCAGCCAATCTGGTTAAAGATTCGGCAACCCGCCGCAGTTCTGCTCATTCGGAGCTTCTGGATAGAAAGATGACCACCTCTAAGCTTTTCAGAGCCCCGTGCTAAGCAGCCTCTGTGGGCGCCCTCATGGGAAGGCAAATGGCTTCCTCAACCGCCATTCTAATCATTATATAAAGCATCTTTATGTCCTCCTTGCCGAGAAGAAGACAGGGGGTTGACGTAAGTGATTCTGGAGAAGACGAAAGCTAATCGAAAGGTGTCGGATTCCTTGAGGCCTCGCTTCTTGGTGGTAACTCGCCGGATCATGTGTATGATTTAATTATGTCGTTTTTGACGCACTGCAAGGATATGTTACTCTTGGTGTTGTCCTGAAGATGTAGGCCCAGGATTTTGATGCTGGGGCATGGAGTGATGGCCTGGCCATCAAGGAGTATTTGAATGTGTTTCTTGAGGTATTGTCTGGCGTGAGGGCGGACGACAAGGAACTGATATTTTTTTTACGCGAACACTGGAAGCCACAGGCCTATTGGCGTCGCTACTAGAAGTGAGACGCCATGGGGTTAGTGTGTGCGTCGTTCAATCGCTATCGCGTAGCATTTAGCGAGAATGCATGGGTTAAAGCCGTAGATGTGCTTGGTCAGTGCACCACTTGTCTTCGCCGTCTCCGCGTGGGCTCGTAGCTGAATCGGTTAAGACTACGGGTACATGGTTTGTTACCTCTGTTAGTTTCCAGGTTCGATCCCTGGCGGTGCAGTAAATTCTTTATTTCTTTCCGGGAGTTTTCTGGTGACACCAACGGTCGCGAAAGAACCCTTGGGGGTAGAGGTAGAAAGCTTTGCTTTAAAAGTAAGAGAACTAGTAGAGGCAGATTTGATTAGTAAAGCGGGGTTGTCCTGTGTGTAGTGTGCCGTCCACTGAATTTGTCGGATAAGGAGGCAACGTTTCTGCGCAGGGCTGCAACACGTCAGCATTGGCGGTGACGGTGGGAAGTGATTGCGGGTAGGCTGGGGATACATATTTGTACGTTGTGTGAAATAAATTAGGTTGGAAGTTAGCGCTGTGCTGTGTTTCTCTCTCTGTCCTCGTCCTTTTTGCGCTATGAATTCATCAAGATCGCACACCAACTTGCCCAAGATACCGTACTAGAAGAAATGAAAGCTTCACTAGCCGGAGGGGCTTGCTATGTACGACGTAGGCGGGCAGATTGACCCAATAGAAAAGTGATGTAGCACGAAAAAAGTAACGTAAATACAAATAATTGAAGAGCCATTATACACGTGATGATTAGCTGTTCCTAATTAGAGCTTTCTAATTAGAAACTGCCAACCAGGGACAATCTCCACCCCAGCTGACACATAGAACTAGCGGAGCTTTCGAAGTTAATCAATAAGCGTACGACAGCTGACATACGGAAGTGCAGTATGGAGAGAGAGAGAGAATAAACTTCTTTATTAGCAAAAAAAAAGAACAAAAAATGTGGAGTGGTGTCCTCATTTCAGGACCCCATTCGTGGTGCCAGCTGCGACAGCCCTTTCAACCAACCGAAGCTGGTCTTCCGGACTGGAATTGGACAACACGCTCTCCCACTGCTCATAAGACGGGCGAGGGATTCTGTCCAACTTGGGTTTTTTCTGACAACCCCACACCATATGGTAGACCGTGCCAGGTTCGCCACAAAACTGACACAGAGAGGAGTACTGGGTCGGGTACATTAGGCGCAATTTCGTCCAAGTGGGGAAACGTATTCGTTTGAAGCAGATGATTGAATACGCTGTAAAGAATGGAGGGGGCCTGAAAGCAGTGAAGAGGCGTCTTGGCTTGGGGAAAAATGAGATGTATGCACTTAAAGACAAGGAGGCAATGTCATCACAAATAGGGATAAAATAGTCACAGTAGCCGAGGAGTTCTATAGGGATCTGTACAGTAGCCGGGACATCCGGGATAATGGCGAACGAGAAAGTAGTTCATAGGAGATAGACGTCCAACCAGTAACGACCGAAGAAGTAAGGAAGGCTTTGAAAGAAATAAAATGGGGCAAAGCACCTGGTGAGGATCAGATAACAGCAGACCTCTCGAAGGATAGCGGAAAAATTGTACAAGGATGGCGGAAAAATTGTACAATTGTAAACTTTTTTTCCTCCCACATACTCCCTAGAGGTTCTTTCTCGCCTGTCCTCTAGTGGTCCTCCTTGTAAGAGTTTTTTTACTACATGGAACAGGGAGGTTTTGTTTACCTCCTCAAAACAGGGGCGTTTTTAGGTTATAGAAAGGAGGTATTTAGGGAGTTTTAGGAAATGTTCGGGAGGATTTACCTCTTTCGCTACCGCGCCTATCAAAATCGATCAATTTGATCGATACTTTGGGAGCGCCTTTTCATAGCGTTCCAGGCGTTTCTCGAACAAGTAAACCTGTTCGGAGTTAGATCAGAAAATTGCCTTTCAAAATCAGTTTTGTTTTCATTTTTGCGACGGAAACGTGATTTTTGACACGCTTTTGAATCATCACCTGGGTGTGGAAAAGGGGCGTGGTCATCGCGCGTCACGGCTACCAACGAAGAATGCGTGCAACTCGTAATTACTCTGCACCAGCGCTTGTTTTTTGATATCAGGGCGTGAATGGGGAACTAGCAAACGATTTTCAATCGTCAGGTTCGCGCTCTGAGAGTAATAATCCCAGAAATCGGCTGAAAATGTCAAGCAGTGCCCTGGTTGCAAAGCTACCTTATGATTTTAGGCAGTTTTATTCTCTTGCGCAAGTTGTTCTAAGTACTGTGGTAGTTCTACTTACCCCAGGACCATTCGCAAACAGTTTACAACAGTTTCGGTTTCGTTTCTGCATCGCGAAATTCATATTTAGCGCTACTACGCAGTTACCCAACTTCAAGGCTACCTGCCATGGCGCCTGAAGAGTCCGCGACTGATCCTCGAACAAAGCACGCCGCTCCTGATTTCCCCCCCACCCTAACCCGATTTCTGCGATAAGAACGTCAGATGCAAGTCAAAAGGTCACACCCAGTCGCCAGATATCTGTTCCGCCGAGGACAGCGCTTCAAACCGGCCTTACACTGCCAGCTGTTCGCCTTCCAGTTTCGTTTCCATGCGAGGGTATATCCGGGTGTCTAATGTTGCTGCTTAGTTGAACTGTCTATTCGGACGGAGTCCTCCGATAAGTTTTTGTACTGTTTCATTTGAAAAATGTAAGGTGGCGCTGCAATAGAGGAGGGTTGTTGTGCTGATCTTTTTCATCGCGCTCCTGCTACTTCGGCCAAAGATCGCAGGGCACGATTCTAGCTCATCGTACCTCATTTCCGCGAGCAAGGCTACAATTGCGAGTAAGAAGATGATAATAAAGCTCAGCTTTATGTTTTGAGAGATAACTGACCGTGAACGACAACAAGCATTAGCCACGGCGTTCCGTTTTCAACTTCATGCATGTTTTTTTTCCGCATCGCGTGCTTGTCCCAAATATTGTGCTCGCTGTAAAGGACAAAGTCAGCCATTGACAAGATGGTTTTACGTTATGTGGGGGCAAATTGGTGCCTCTCATAACGTCAAACCGCCAGATTTATTCCAGGGAACCACCCGAAATTGCACATTTTGAATTAGAGGTTGGGCTTCACCGCATGACACGAGCAACCGTGCGTGCTAACATTTTTTTTATATCTGAAAAAACTGTTCCGCGCAAGTCGACATTTTTTTACGGTGTGTTTTTTGAAATGTTTCCCTACAAAATGTATATTCTAATTTTTTTCTTCTAACCGGTGGTTTGATATACACAACTCCTTTTTTATCATTTTTTTCGACAACTTGACAAAACTTTTGATTTTGATATTTTTTTTCACAACTATGATATATGAAAACCTTTAAAAAACTGATGTTATTGGAAAGGCCGTTAAATATTCTGCATTTTGTGCTCCTGCAATTAGTGTCTAAATAATTTTTTAGCAGGAAAAAAAAATGTTTTCTTGGACCCCTAAAAATTGGTCAATTTTCTGCGGTAGCGAAAGAGTTAAGGAGGTCAAAATGGAGTATTCTTTACTTCCTGAAGGGCGTTTTTAAGTGATGTTTATGGAATTCTTAGGCGGTTGAATAGGAGCCTATATGGTCTCCTTTGGAAGTACTTATGTTAGTTTAGGGGCGTTTTAGGAGGTTCAAGGGAAGCATTTACTTCTTTGAATGGAGTTTGACGAAAAGCTTTGGGAGTTTCGGTAGGCCTTCCGAAAGGAGGTTTTCAAGGCCACAAGGGAGAATTTCTAGTTCCCTGCGGGAGTACTGATTTCTCACGGTGTTTCTCGATTTCTGGTTTATTTCAAACGAACTTTCGCAGACAAGTTTACATGGTACATGGTGTACACAAGGAGGTTCCGAAATAAATACTTATTGCGACCTCATATTACAAATCACAAATGGTACATTGCTAAATAACACGCCAATTAGGAATTGAAGACAGCAATACGATGCTAGTTGAACAAACTGTAGAAACATATAACTATAAGAAATACGCGAAAAACAAAGATAGGCACAAACACAAACGCATGGTAAGTGAAATCATTATAGAATACTAGCGGATCGAGAACGCGTCAGTACTTATCAGAACTTATCAGTACGCATCAGTACTAAGTACAACAAAGTGAAGAAAAAATGGTTGCAGGTGGTTTACAACAAAACAATTTTCAATTTGTGGTGAAATGAGCGAGAGCTGTGCAACGATTTGATATTGAAAGGTAACAAGCATTTTGTAGGTGGTGAAGGCACAAGAGATAAATGATGTAGGAGACAGACTGCAGTGAGATGGCTATGGATAAATGAGTAATATAAAGAACGAAAAATATGCTGCGGAAAATACCAGTGCGTTTTGATAAAGACACAAATGCGCCAAGAAAAGTGACCGAGTCTGACGGGTTAATTGCAATGATATAGAACAGAATGGGTGGTATCGCGACAGCTTCTTTAGAGTGAGAACAAAAAGCCATGAAATTCCTGTTTTTCGGATAATTTTTAGTTGATTCATTTCGCACCAGTTGCCAATATTATTTAGATAATTGTTTCAAGTTAAACTAGTTTGTTAATATTATTGC
This sequence comes from Haemaphysalis longicornis, assembly GCA_013339765.2. Classification (NCBI taxonomy): domain Eukaryota; kingdom Metazoa; phylum Arthropoda; class Arachnida; order Ixodida; family Ixodidae; genus Haemaphysalis; species Haemaphysalis longicornis. The sequence continues at coordinate 219,394,191 of CM023450.1, read as the reverse complement.
TTCACTGAAAGATAGCTGTATTATCAGCATACAGAACGGCCCATCAAATATCCCATTTTCCGTAAAAAAAAAAAGAAAAAGTCAGAAATATAATACGGAATTCTTTTTGACTACTATCCAATGATTACAGGATTGAAAACAAATATTAGTGAGCGATATTGATGCGATAAAAGTTTATTAGTTCTAAATCCTTCACACGTGGTTTGGTGCTCGCAAGGTCCAAAAAGGCATGTTCCACAAACGTTAGAGCTCTGTGTGCCTTCTTGGGATATTGAATGTTGAAAACCCAGTACGATGCAAACAGACTACACAGTCCTCTCAGTAAAGATGATGCAGTCAAGACACGCTGGCCATCGATGTGGAGGCTAACTTCCCCGTTCACGGAATGCAGGCAGGGAGTAAGAGGAACATCTGCCTGAAAAAAGCAAAAAAGGAAAAAAAATGCCCCACACGTAAAATGCCCCAACAGTAATAAAATTGTAAGGCCAGGTTCCCTGCGAATTCCAGTACCTAAATTAGGAATGCAAAGGCTTCATAAAACCAAGTGCCAGTACATTAACCGTCGTGGCTTTTGCAGCAATAAAAAAGATATTACTTGCGCACAATATACTCGAGCACAACTTTAAATGACAGTGAAGATAAAATGCAAGTATCTGTAGGTTGATAGATTAGTTTTTGTTTTTGACTGAAAAACCCTTTGGTATTGCACGATTGTGTTAACTGCTGTTTCTTGCTTTAAGATGCCAGCTTGCATCTATTCAAGTGAGTGGGCACACAGTTAAGATGCAAACCCTTACACTACCTCTCTCCCTACCATGTGTGGCTCACTTTCATAGAAAAAGTGGCAACTTTTGCGAGCTGGACGGCTGTTGCAAGCCGTGGCAATACTCACTTTCTGCTGGAGGGGCCAACTTGGCTTCCGAATGCAGCCTTGGCCTTGTACAGCACAAGCCTATCCTGGCCTGAAGATCTATGAAGTCACTCAACTCGATCATGTATCAGGATCTGCAGAAGGAAACTCGTGTCAGCAAATAATGAATTCAATGCCGGACAGGCACCCCCTGTTCAGTATACTTGCAGATACCATCCTACCTATTTCCTCCCTGGTGTTTACAATCCAAAGCTAAGTTGTTACGGCTTGTCTCATCAAGTAATGGTCATCTGTCATAACACAGCTAGTCATACAGGAAAGTCCTTCACTGGGTCAGAAAAACACTTTCTTTTTTTACAGTAGTAATAAACTAGGCGACTCAGTCATCCGTATTCTGACACCTTAATATTCTGTGTCACCGAGCTGACAATCATGATTGGTGCATAAGGTCATTTGTAGCCGCAACCGTTACTACAGCCTTGTTAGCTAACGTAAACCTCGTTCATGGCACCAAATTACTTGTGATTGAATGGCAACAAAAAAAAACAGCTGAAATGGAAACGCTATTCTCGCAAACTTACCAACGCTGCATGCCACACACACCTGCCTTAGTTAATTTACCGTGATTGTAGAAGTTTCCGTCACGCAAAACCACAGTGCACTTTTTGTAGCTGCAAGCTCCGTGTCAAAATCGAGTGTCAGATGAATCGAGTAATTTTTGTGTATGGTCTTACTATTGATTATGACAAAGTTATTACCAACAAAAGAAGAGTGTGTGCATTGTTCTTCTAAAAAAATGATATCCTTTTTTATGCCCGGCAGACTTGTGTCATGCTACGGTAAACTCGGTTCTCTTCCATAAGGGCATGAATTTCTGTTTTTAATTACGTGGCCTTAGCTGGCGACTGACGGGCCCCGATTGTATACAGACCCCTCATTATCATCCGAAAGGGAATAAAAACATTTCGGTTTCGAACCACGTCGCCGTCGTGGTCCACACTATATGCATTTAATCGTTCGATAGGCTCATAGCATCTTTTACGCATGTCACCGTTTCCTTAATAGGGTACGCTGTTAGATGTGAAGAGTCGACTCAAGCGAGCAAACAACCCCACCGAATCTACAGGGCACAGTTTTCGAAGGGGGTGGCCGTCTGATCTGCGGCTTTCGCCGACCAGAGCGCTAAGAATGAGTCAGAGCCTTGAACGAAAACAACACAAAGACTTATATTTGGACAGGCAAGCCATCAGGAGCGTTAACAAATAGATATTACAAAGTAGAGCAGTTAACTAAAAAGAACACGAGCAGTTCGATGCATATGAGAGACAGAGTCCCACAATATTCACCGACCGGGCCCGACGATGCACCGCTGTCGGAGGCGATTCGGCTACCTGAGTAACCGTCACGTTGCTTTGAAACGACGCCGCGCGCGACAAACGATTTCATCTCGAATGCCCTGTTACAAACCGGCCCACCAAAGAATGCGAATGCATACCCCAAAAGCCACAAACAAGTACAACAAAACGAGTGTGCGCTTTTTTCTTTGCCCGTGTGTGTACGTGCTGTGTGCGGCACGGGTACTTCGCAGTTAACCCTATCCAAACGTTTGACAAACGCATCGACTGATGACAGACCACTTACCAGCGAGCTGTCCACAGCTGTCGCCGTATCCAAATGCTGTTAGCGGCCGTTCGTCGTGTGACAGGGGCACATAAAAATCTTTCCACCAAATGGCACTACTAGTCCTTCTCAAATAAGAAAAAATGATGGCCCAAGGCGAGGCGCTTGAAGCTCCGGCCGCACCAAGTCACCAGCCGCGCTGCATTGATAGCACGGAGGTTGTTTACATCCGGGCAGCAAGTCGTGCCGCCAGGGCAAGTTGAGTCGCTGCAGTCGGGTGCGTTGGCGCGCTGGCACGAGAATTTAAATTGTCTATATATGCGCAAGCAAGCGAAGCAGATGAACATTGCAATTGTTTGCAACGGCGAGAACTGTCTCTTTGTTAGCAGCAGAGTTTGACAACACCTACCGCCAAAATAAACAGATTGAAACAACACGGCCGCGCTGTCTGCTTGTGATCGCGCTGGCTGAAGCATCTATACGGGTATACGTACGGTATCGGTTTTGTAGCTGCATGCAACCGTCGCGTCCTGCTTTCTCGTTCTAATTAGCATTAGTCCACGGTTGAAGTGCTGACACACGGAAACAACACAAGACTAACATGGCGACCGCCCGCTTGAGATGATTACCCCAGATGGGGAGTTTATTGTGGACGTGGTTGTATACAAGGAACCGAACGCCATCTCACAAATGGTGTTAAGTCGTTCTAAATCCTCCCTTTTGCTACACGGATGGGCAACGGTACTACCATGGAGGTTCGTCCACGTTTTTAGAACATGCCTAGGGAGTACATTTTTTGCTATAAGTACTTTTCAGGGCACATTACTTGATTAAAACTCCATTCCCGGCTAGTTTGCGTTTACAGTGTAGTACTTGCAAAACTAGCAAACCTGTATGCCCAATGACCGCAAGTGTACCGGAACCTTGGAAGAACGCGAACATCATCCCAATCCATAAGAAAGGAGACATGAAGGACTTGAATAATTACAGGCTGATCAGCTTACTGTCAGTCGACAAGGTACTTACCAACCCCCCCCCTCGGTAATCGCTAACAGAATTTCTGCAACCTTAGATTTCAGTCAACCTAAAGAACAAGCAGTGTTCCGTAAAGGCTATTCAACAATGGACCATATTCTAGACACGATCAATCAGGTGATAGAGAAGTGCGCTGAGTATACTAACCCCTATATATAGCCTTCATAGATTATGACAAAGCATTTGACTCGGTCGAAATCTCAGCAGTCATTCAGGAATTACGGAACCAGGGTGTAGATGAGCATTATGTCAGAATACTGCAGGATATCTACAATGGGTCCACAACTGCCATCATCCTCCATAAGGAGAGCAGTAAAATACCTACAAGGAAGGGCGTCAGACAAGGAGACGCAATCTCTCCAATGTTATTCACAGCATGTTTACAAGAAGTATTCAGAACGTTGGACTGGGAACAGGTGGGAGTAAGGGTTAATGGAGAATTTCTCAGTAACCTCAGGTTTGCGGATGACGTTGCCTTGATAAGTAACTCGGGGGATGAATTGCAAAGCATGCTTACCGCACTGGACAAACAGAGTAGAACCGTGGGCCTGAAAATTAATATGGGGAAAACTAAAGTAATGATCAATAACCTCGGGACAGCACAGTGGTTTGAGATAGGTGGCGAGGCAGTGGAATTGGTAAACGAATATATCTACTTAGGCCAAGTTGTTACCCCGGATCCCAACCATGAGGCAGAGATAATTCGAAGGATAAGAACGGGATGGGGTGCATTCGGCAGGCATTTTCGGATAATGAATGGCAGCCTAACATTGTAACTGAAGAAGAAAGTGTATGACAGTTGCATCTTACCGGTACTCACCTACGGGGCAGAAACTTGGAGGCTCACTAAGAGGGTTCAACCTAAATTGAGAACCACTCAGCGGGCAATGGAGCTGGAGCGGAAGATCATAGGCGTAACATTACGGGACAAGAAGAGAGCGGAGTGGGTCAGGGAACAAACGCGTGTTAAGGACATAATAGTAGAAATTAAGAAGACGAAATGGACGTGGGCAGGGCATGTAATGCGAAGGCAAGATAACCGTCGGTCATTAAGGGTAACAGAGTGGATCCCTAGAGAAGGCAAGCGTTGCAGGGGGCGGCAGAAAGTTACATGGGCAGATGAGATCGAGAAGTCCGCGTGGATAAATTGGTCGCAGTTAGCACAGGAACGGGGCAATTGGAGATTAATGGGATAGGCCTTTGCCCTGCAGTGTGCGTAGATAGGCTGGTGATGATGATGATGATGATACACGTGAAGGTAGATTCAGAGTGAAGATATTGGCGGCGAGGTGGTTGAGTGGCACCCCCTGGCTCCTGACGTCAGCTTTGGGACTCCCGCCGCTGTCGTCTGCTACCCTCCGCTTGTGAGGGGCAGGAGTGCCCGCGCTATGAATCGCCCGCTGTGATGCTTTAGTGCATTAAAAAGTGTATTTCCGGTAATTCAGATATTTTGCCAGCTTCTGGGGTCTCTGAATAAGTTCAAGCTGTATCCCGCACAAGTTTGCGACGCATCAAAAGAGAGAAATTTTTAAGAGAACAGGTCAGAATATCGTGTGTAAATCGTCCTTTCTAGCTTTTTTTTTTTGCGGGGTTCAGTGCTCAATGCTGCTCAATAACTATTCAAAATGAGTTGGCTTCCCTAAAATATTTTGGAGATGCTCCAATGAAAACTGAAATCAGTAATGCTACGCACCAATCAGGAGGCCCCTGCACACATCACACAAACAAAGCGGCTAATATACTATTTCTTTCATTTTTTACTTGTATCAGATGAATGTTTTTGTGTGCCCAACGCTTGAAACGTCTTATTAGGAGGTTATGGGATGATTGTGAGCTCACAAAGTTCCTCTGAATATTTTTTCTTCCGGCGGCATGGCATACATTCCCTTCTGCATAAATGGCTTTAGTTATGGCTGCGTGCAAGGAGGTGCATATCCCTAGCGAGCGTTGTTGGTTCACACGCAAATACAATGACAATGTATAAGCTACGCCACCGCGAAACGGAGCAGGCAACGTTGTCCAAAGCATTCTAAGGTGGCTTTTGTGCCTCGTATTTCTATTATAATTATCGTTGTCATAACGAACTGACCTTCAACCCCAACGATGATGACATATTTACGGAGTTGAAGGCTTGATATACTCGCTAAAGAACGTAATAATAGCATACATGCAAGGTTTATGGTATAACAAGAATCGAAGCCGAATCGGCAGCTCTTTATTGTTTTCTACCCCTTCGGGTGTAAAGAACGAATTCTGGCCTACTTCGGGATGGTGTTCTATTGATTAAAAAAATTACCCCTGCTGTCCTTCAATGAAGTTTTACTATAACGCATATCGAACATGGGGATGGGGAAATGTACCGTAAATATCCTTCCGGTTTCAATAAACATAGAATACACGATTAGCATGCGTGCGTGCGTGTGAATGTCCATACGTGGGTGTTGTGTGTGAGTGTGTGTGTGTGTCTGTCTGTCTGTACGTGTGTGTGTGCGTGTGTGTGCGCGGCCGTGTGTTTTTGTGTATGTATGTGCGCGTGCGTGTGTGTGTGTATTTGTTTGGGAGTGTGTGTGCGTGCGAGCATGCGTGTATGTGCGTGGTTTGTATGTGCGTGTGTGGAAGTGTAAGTGTGTGTGAGTGCGTGTGTGTGTGCGTGCGTGTGTGTGCGTGTGTGTAAGTGTGCGCGTGCGCGTGCGTACATCCGTGTTCATGTGCGTGCGTGTGCCTGTGCGTGCGTGCGTGTCTGTGTGGTTGCGTGTGTGTGCGTCTGTGGTGAGTGTGCGTGTGTGTGTGCGTGCGCGTGTGTGGGAGTGTGTGTGCGCGCACGTGCGCATGTGCGCGTGTGCGTGCGTGCGCGTTCGCGCGTGTGTGCATTTGCGTGCGCGTGCGCGTGCGTGTATGGTGTGTGAGTGCGTGCGCGCGCGCTCGTGTGTGTGTGTGTTTGTGTGTGCGTTGCGTGTGCGTGTGCGTGCGTGAGCTGTGCGTGCGCGTTTGTGTGCGTGTGCGCATGCGTGTGTGCGTGTGTGTGCGTGTGTGTGTGCGTGTGCGTGCGCGCGTGCGTGCCTAACGTGTGTGTGTGTGTGTGTGCGTGTGTGTGTGCGCGTGCGCGTGTGTGTGCGTGCGCGTGCGTGTGTGTGTGTGTGTGTGTGCACGAGTGTGTGCGTGGGCGCGCGTGCGTGTGTGTGTATGTGCGTGTGTGGTGTGTGCGTGCGTGTGCGTGTGTGTGCGTGCGTGCGTGTGCGTGTGTATGGTGCGTGCGTGCGTGTGCGTGTGTATGGGTGCGTGCGTGAGTGTGTGCCTTCGTGCGTTCGTTTGTGCTTTGTGTGTGTGCGTGCGGGTGCGTGTGTGTGTGCGTGCGCGCGTGCGCGTGCGTGTGCATGAGTGTGCGTGCGTGTGTATGTGCGTGCGTGTTTGTGTGTGCGAGTGTGTGTGCGTGCGTGCGTGTGTGCGTGTTTGCGTGTATGTATGTGTGTTCGCGTGCGTATGCCGTGCGTGCGGTTGTGCGTGTGTGTGTTTTGCGTGTGCGCGCGCGTCTGTGTGGGTGTGTTTGTGCGTGTGTGTGTGCATGTGTGTGTGCGTGTGCGCGTGCGTGCGTGAGTGTGTGTGTGTGTGGTTACTGCGGAAACGTGTTATGGCGGCACACCTGCAGAAATTATGTAAACCGACTAGCACTAACTCCTCTCCGTACTGACTTTTTACACTCCGTATAAGGACAGAAATGCAGTAATGAAAAAATGAATGTCCTTCCTAAGTCTCTGTGGTTTGGTTTACACCTACAAATATCAGACGAGGTTGAAACCCCGATTTATTTGTGGATGAATCGGAAATGGCGCCGTTCCCTGTTTACGAACACAGCCTGTGAGCTTGAACGGACCATCTTATCGGTATCGTAATCAATCGCTAATGTTTTTCTCAACAAACCCCCATACTGGTTAAAAGCCTTGTATAAAACTAGCAGGCGTCTATGCACACAGTAGGCTATTTGGAACTCGACTTGCGTTGTTCGCGCCCCATAGTGCATGTCGGCATACTCTCATGCCTTTACAACGTGAACTGATGTGATACAATTTTTTGGAATGTTGGGCAAGGTTGGACAAACTGTTTTACCATCTTCTTTCATACGATTACCGGGAATCGTAATGCCATCAGCCAAAGCCGACGGCCCCGGAGGCATGCAAGTTGTTTTCGTCTTGCATTTTTGCTGTTGTCGTAATTAGCAGCTGGTTGTTCCCGTTGTTGGGAAGATTGCTCGATACAGAAGCTGAGGCCGAGCTCCGACTCTTCGCGCTCCACACAGGACCGGCTGCGCTAGGACTGGGACGACGCTGGCAATGTTTCTTCCGGATCAATATCAAAAAGTACTTTAAATCACGCGTTGGGGTGGTTCATTTGATTTCCATTCTTTTATTACGGTAAAACGTTACACACACGCAAAATCTGGTGCAGACAAGAATGAAAAGTCAAGCAAAGGCATTCGAACCATTTGCACCTGTACGTAAGCGTGCAACTGACAATTAAATGTTGCGGTGTAGCACAGGCATTAATGATATAAACAGTGCCCGGAGCAGTGTTATGTCGGAGGGCTTCGATTGCAGTATGCAGCTCTGCATAGGCGATGGGGGCGTCGAGCTGTGGGTTGTTGTTCCCGTGTCCTTGCGGGACCCCGTTAGGTGATGGAAAGGGTGGTATGTGTAAATCCTAAAGGAGTCTCAGAAGGCATCTGGGGGTAATCTGGGTTTATAGATAATTGAGTGGCGCAGTTGTGGGACTGGGTTTCGGGGGTAGTGGGGTATAGTAGTGAGCATAGTATGCACCAAGCTGTCTTGGTAGAGTTGGCCATGCATGTTGTTACACGTATTATTCCAGTGATTTCGAGCCAGGGTGTCGGCGTGCATTTTCATTCTCGTGCGGAGGGTGGTGAGGTTTATTTTACGGTGTCGGCGGTGTTCGTGTTTCCGCCACCGGTGTTCGAGACTAGTGTAGGCTTCCCAAAGATTGCGGAGGTGCGTGTCGACGCATTAGAGTGAGGTGCGTGGTCGAGAGTGGTCGTGGTGGTTTATTTGACAGTAAGAAGCTCGGTTGTCCCGTCTAGGAGTTTTTTGTGGTAAAGCCTTGATGGGACGGAGGGGCATTCGGCGAAGAAGAGGTCCCAGCCAGTGTGTGCAGGGTAGGGTGGGGTGGGGCACTCCTAGCGGAGAGGTGCGTTTTGATGAGGAAGTGAGCGCTACCTCATCAGGGTGGCGACAGTGCGTGAGTTTAAGAAGGTTGGCGCTGAAGGTCAAGTCTGGGGTGGTGCCTCACTGGACACCATTGCCTATGCGAGTAGAGAGGCTGGCGTCGGCGTGGAGAGTAAGACGAGGAGTAGAGGCCAGGTCAGAGAATTGTCCATCTTTCCGGATGGTGAGGGGGGAAGGCCCATTGAGAACTGACACCTAATAACCTGTCAAAGTCTGGTCTTGCTCTGAACCATGTTGTCTTCAAAAAAAATTTCGCAAATATTATACAGACTTTGAAACTTCCCGCTACACAACGTCAGTAGTGAGGTCATTGGGGTGGCACCGAAACAGTGTTATAACTCCGGTAATCTCACGCTAGCATTCCAGCGGTACCAACAAACGTGACCGTCCGTATGATCGGACGGTCACGTGTACCAGCAATAGCTTTACTTCATGTCCGCCAGTAACAGCGAGTAGTCAGTTTTTTTACGTCACCGAGGGGGTGCCTTAACGAACTGGTGCATGACCAGGCTTTCACTGTTTTAAAGAAGATAGTCTTTAGTGGGCGACATAAATCCAGAACTTTTGGTCTGTCTGTGACTTGATTCAGCCACCCGGCCATAGTGAAACGAAGTCTGCGCAATAGTCTTATATACTCGCAGCCAAATTTAAACGTCTAAGTATAGTTTATATGTTCATCCTTCTCAACATTGTTGAACAAGAACAAGAAATTAAGCGAATATAAGGCACGATGCTGCTCAAGGATTCACCGACCGAGATGACATGGTCGGGTAGGGATGGTCGGGTGGGGTGGGGTAGGGATCGGATCGGGTAGGGATCCGATGGTCGGGTAGGGATCGGCTGGTGTCCTACAGGGACATAACAAATCACTGCCGTCTGGAACGGGGCCGTTTCCCCCTCGCTCACCCGTCACTCAACAAGCGGAATTCCGTCGTATGGCGACTACTTCAGGCGAATTCATATCCGAACCCGGTTATGTATAGCTACTGATACCCAGGGCAACATTCCGGCAAATGCCTCAAATGTAAAGAAAGGGCAGATCTAGCACATAAGCTATGGGCCGGCCTGCAGGCGGTAACACCCGCCGGCAGAATCACTCGGGCGGAGCAATGGGAGACCGTGTTGCTCAGCTCGGACCCAGCTGGTCAAGTCTGGGCCGTCCAGCTGGCCGAGGACGCTGCTAGAGCCCAAGGGCTCTTGGCCGACGCCTAGGATCACCAGCCTGTCCCAATAAAGTTATTTTCTTCTCTCTCTCTCTCTCTCTCTCTCTCTCTCTCTCTCTCTCTCTCTCTCTCTCTCTCTCTCTCTCTCTCTCTCTCTCTCTCTCTCTCTCTCTCTCTCTCTCTCTCTCTGTCGCCTGTTATCGCCCTCGCCACTATAGCTTCTGGCGGCATTTCAAGTACTGAAGCGGCAACAGTTACGAAAGGCTCCACTAGATAGATTCCACGTTCTGGTTGGAACACACGTGGACTAGGGCAACGCGGTACTATAAACCTTGGAGTAGGGCGCCTCGATTCGCGCGCGTCTCCGCCTTACGGCAGCGCTGGTATCGAGGCACCCAGCCTGGAGCAGTGGAACGCGGTAATTTTAAATTGATTTCAGCAAACCTTTAGCGTGTTTAACTTGGGAGGAGCGCGACGCAAGAGGAACAACATGAGGAGTGAGCGGAAAAGCGAAGAGAGGCATTTACTAGGCCAATTTCGACGAAGACTGTCGTCTTTTGTCGACATTTGCAACGAAAGGGGCAGATATTTCAGGTGCAAGCTGAGGCAGTATTTTTTCTGTTTTTCACGTGGTACCGTTAGCCGCCTACGCCACTTTACTCAGTTTCCTTCATTAGTTCAAGTGTCTTTACATTTATTGACAAGTTTTTTTTACGCGAGGGTCATGATGGTTATTATCATTACCTGTACCCACCGGGGATTCAACAACCACGTTGAAAAATGTATTTCGAGCTGCTAGGCAGTTGCTACTTGGCAAAGTGAAACGTTCTAGTTGGTTCCACATTTTGATGCCCTAAGAGAAACTTGGCGCAGACAACGAGAATGAGGCCGCGTCGCGTGTGAAACATTTTCATCATGAGGGAAGGTGCACGAGCGGAGAAATGGGACGCACCCAAAACAGCTTTATGTGGAATTTTCAACTGTTTTAATGAACAAAAGTGGCTTATGAAGATCCCGGGTCGTCTACCGCCAGTGAGGGCCTCGTCGACTGCTCCGCTCATGGGCCCGCCTATGCGCCAAGGCTTGCGTCACACCATTTCTCCTGCCAGTTACAGCTCCGCACCGCACTTACGACTGGGCAACGCAGCCGCGTGGTGGCGCTACGGTAAAACATATGGTTTGTGAGCATAACGGATCGGACATATGACGTCACCCGTGGCCTCCCGCGAATTTTCGATTCCACCACTAGGCATAAACATTAGTGGAGAACTTAGCCGCACAGGTGGTTTTGCGGAGGTCTAACGATTCGGGCTTCCTTCCCACCAGCGCCGCCATTAAATGGTCGACTGTTAGCCTGAAGAAGTTTCGCTTTAAAGCCCGTTCCCCGCTCTTGGGCAGCCGACGACTGGGTCCGCGCCAGCGACGGCAACGTTCCGCGCAACTCGCTGGTGGCAGGCCAGAACCTGAACGGCGAGAACTTCTACGTGGGGCGCGTGATGCTGCGCGGCAACGTGCTCCCGGGCAAGGTCCTTCCCTCGGCCAAGGTCTGCTTCGTCTCCCTCGACCAGGTCGAGTTCTCCTCAAGCATCTACGAAGTTCTCGTCAAGGCGCCCTCCGTCAACTACTCGTGGGTGAGTAGGGCCGATTCATTTCTCAGTACATTTGCAACAATCCTAAGCTGAATGATGTGGCGGGATAGCCAATAAATAGGCCGAACCATCCATATGGTGGCAAATTACCCTGTAGAGCTGTTGAGGTTTCAGTGGTTTGCACACAATAAACAAACAAAAGACGGTGGACATAGACCGGAACGCAGTACAAATGGGACCACGAAGGTGCTGCGCCTTGTCGGCCGGCGGTGTCTACAAGATTGGCATCGAGAGCGGCTGTGTCGCGTTCGACGCTACGCACTGTCTCTCTCCCACGCTTTCGCTGCTGCTGAATGGTGCCCTCTGCTGCAGCTCTGACCACCCATTCCGGACTGACCCCATCCTTTCTCACGCCTCAGCTGCTGCCGTACCACGCGCTCCCTTCACGCTCTTAGTCTGCGCGGGCTTGTTCTGTTCGCGGAGATTTCCGGCTCTCCTACAGACTTTCCCTGTGGAAATACTAAGACGAGTTAGACGTGATGGCTGCAACGGAGGAAGGGAGGCATACTTCGCGACAGCGTGATTTAAGCACTCCTTATGTCGTGGTTCATCAAATTGCGGCTAGTGTTGTGCCCAGAAACATCGCCGCTTTTTTGTACATATGGCATTTGTTTCCCTCGTGCCCTAGCGTACCGCACGCGCACTTAATGTCCACTGAATCTTCCAGTCGTAGGAAGCATTCGAAAAACTGCTGCTCCCTATGCAAGGTCTTGCGGCAGCGTACTTGTCGGGCTTGCATTTCTTCGATGCCTTGATGTCATGAGCAGCCCAAGAAGACTCCAGGTTCGAATCCTGGCAGGCTGGCAAAATTGTCACGTCAATTAGCCGGGAAAACAACACGCGGAAAAACGATACTTTTAGTATACGGGGATAATGATGTGCACAACGCGACACAACACCAGATTCCTCACTGCGGAAAGGTTAAAAGGTTCTTGAAGCAAACACAAGATATAGTCCTTCGCTTTAGCTCACTTTCGAAGTCATGGCCTTTCAGGGTTGTAGCCGCAAGGATGTGGTGGTCAATCACGTCTTGTGAGGCTTGCTTGTAGGAAACGCTGCCGCAGCCCAGGGTTCGTAGCCCCGGGCGCCGTCGGGAAGTGTCTGGAGTGCGCAGTCCAAGCGTTCCAGCCAGGCAGCCCAGCTGGATCTCGTGTCCCGACCGCCAGACGTGCGTTGCCGCACGCGACATCGTAGCCTGAAGCTGGTGTCTGGAGGCTTCAGCCTGGGCGGCTTTCCAGGGGCGTGGCCTAGACCTCGTTCGCAGGCGTCGCCATGACTAGCCCTCCTTGTTCCGTACGCGTGCCTCCTTCAACTTACTCTTCCTCTCATCCCCTTCTTCGAACCAATTTCCGCACACTTCATAATTCTCAGATTGGAGCACGCTCCTTCGGGGGGGTCGCTCATGGCACTTGACGAGGTTCACTATAGGAGTAGACTCCATGCTTTAGCTTCTTGCCGATGAGAATAGGTGAAGTCACTCCGACATAGTTCTTTTCTCTAATTTGTGTAGACAGACTACGAACTGCTTCAAGAGGTATTAATCGCTGCGGGAGTCACCGCAACCGCGCTTTCCTTTCGTCCACACTTGTCGACCCCCGGCCCGCCTACTGGGCTTCTGAAAGCAAGCATCTGTACAAAAGCAAGGTACACATGTGGTCGCGCTGTCTTTGCAGATCCGCATGGGCGGCTGCGTGATGCCCCGCAACGCGATCCCGTCCGGCCGCAGCGCGTGCGGTGAGCTCATCTACATCGGTCGGCACGTGCACAAGGGCGAGATGACGCCCGGCAAGATCATCCCCTCGCACCGGTGCATCTACATCCCGTACCTGGGGAAGGAGGTCCGCTACCGGGACTTCGAGATCCTCATCCAGGGCGACTACCCCTACTTCGAGCGCGTCAAGGTGGCCCCCGGCAAGGCCAAGGACAAGGAGCACGAGGGCGTCAGCCCTAGGGAGCGTTCGCCTCCCGGCTCGACCCCCGCGACCTTGTAGGCCATGTCCCCTATATAGAAGCGCCCTTTATGTTGAAACGCGTTATCGAATAATGAAGTTTTGACGCCATGAGACGGCACCGCAAACGCGTTCTTCATTTGTGAACTGCCTGCTCTCATGGGCTGCGGCATTATAGCGGCGGAAACTGATATAAAGCGCCAAATGATTATCATTCACCTGTTCTACTTAATTGCGCCCCCGCGCTCTGGACTATTCCGGACAACAGCCCTGGAAAAGTGTAGAGAGTAGGGCTAGATGAATATGTACTTAGGAATGACAGCAAGTACGACTGTGTATAGGTCTTCAAGAAAATTTCGTCCGTCCCGTGATTATCGGTCCTATTCATCACTTTAACAGTGTGTGGACACGAGCTTTAAACCATGTGGTTTACACATTCTTAAAGTGCCCGTGAGTGGCGTAAGCGAACGCCAAGTGTTTGTTTGGTGGAGTTGCCTCTAAGCAAAGAGCATACGCACTTTCAAAAGAACGCGTATTAGGTAAAGCAGTCGCTTTGTGCCACTGCCTAGACATGCGCGAACTTGCCATGCCTGAACTTTAACCCTTGTTATGGCGATTATTGGCCTTATCTTTGACTGCGCGCACACTGCTGTTTGTGTTTTTTCCGGTATGTGTTCAAGTAAAATTTCGCTCGTCTTCTGCCATCCACCCTTTCTGCGTGTTCTCCTCGTTCTCCTTCGCAGCGCTTGTCGCATGCAGGTTTCCTACTCATGGCTAAAGTGGGCTGATGGGCACATGACCTGGCGAAGGCTTGTAAATGAGATTACGGAGTGAGGAATACAAGCGCACCAATGCAGCTGCTTGCACAAGCTGTCAGCTGGTTTATTTTGCTCATAAAGAAATACAGAAGTGCTGTATGAAATAAAAGGCACGAAAAAGGGTAACTGAAAACAAGAGCCCTCTAACCTATTTTAAACGCAAGGTCAAGGGGGTAATAAAATATTGTTGCTATTCCTGTAACTGAACTCACTCCCACTTGTTTAATGAGCGGTACCTGCGCGGCGACAGCTAGAGAAGGTTCTAGTGGCGTACGCAAAGATATTTTTCGATGGCACAGGGCAGGGGGTGGGGCGGGGTAAGAGGAGTTTGGTTGTTTTTGCTCAGTTTATGAATTCTGCGCTGCAGCGCAAAGCTGCTTATTGTCACCGAGAAAGAATACACCACCACCGTGTAAGCGCATTCATTACAATAAAAAAAATATCCCCAGCCTTTATTTGATTAATGAATTGCCTTGTCTATGCCTTCACACCGTGAACCTGTCAGTGAAGGAAACGGGCTGGTGCCCCTTCATCTCTCCGTGGCTCGTCAATGTTGGAAAATGCAGCATACAACTTCAGACTTTGCACTTCTAATTTGCCACTGGAATTTGCTGACAGCACTGTCGCTCAACTATTGCGTGCATTAGGGGTGCATGAGACTCCAGCGCCCCGGCACTTGCGCCGGTGGACACGCACTGGGGTGTTGTGGTCATTTTTCCTTTACTGGAAACAAGCAGTTTGCCCTGCACGATAAATTGTTTCCCAGAAATGGCCGATACATGAGTGCGCCACCTATAACATCGTAAAAATTTGTCTTCGAGCATCTTTCGGGGTTACTATCTCTTCAGTGATGACCGGCAGCAGCTCGACTGAAGTTTACCAAGTGAAAAACACATCGAAGGCGCATGAAGTGCTTGACAAACTTGCACCAATTCTGCAGTTTTATCACTTCTCATTGTTGAGCAACATTGAGAGTAACGAAACACTCGCGGAAGCTTTGAACCGCAAGCAGACGCGAGAAATTTGTCATGGATGCCTAGAGTGCGGCTAGTTATATTTCCATTGTTAGTTTTCTACAACTGAGCGATTGTTTGGATGAATGCGCTGTTTTAAACATTGAAATAAGCTGGTTGAAGTAAGTAGGAGTCAACTATTGTTCCTCAGCCAAAGACAGCCGTGCACATCGCGGTTTAAGCAACACAGACTCGCCAAAAACGTTTGCTTGAATGATTCATTTTCAGCTTTCGCTTTAGAGCCATATGTTTTCGTTTACGCTCAGTGCAGTCAAACCCCATAGTTTTCACGGTGGATTTTCTTTGTCCGTATTTTTGAGTCCTGACATTGGGCCGGATGACAGTGTAGCCGGATGTCATCCACCCTGGACCAACGACAGGGGTCGTTTCCACTCGCACACTACACCACCTTTTCACCGGGGAATTCTCGACTGACCCACGGCTATTCCTGAGTGAACGCTTTTACTACTACAAGTGTGACGAAGGCTTCTTCAGCTTCTTTACCAGCCGGCCTTTTTGCCAGCCGCCGCCAAATTAGCTGAAGCTGTAAACGTGCTATTTCAGGCCAATGCGAGAATTCATTCTCAAAAAACAGGGCAGTTAATAACCTCATCTCGAGTGCCTGCGGGGCTCCTTTCCTGACGGCTCGTTTGTCAGGCTTCGACGTCGCGGGCCAGTCCGGTGCGGGCTGCAACGAATGCACCTTCGCCGTGGGAGTCAGAGGTCCCTGTCTGGTTGGCGCCGTTTGTTGCGCCTAATGCCGGAGTGGACCGGCAGCCAGTGTAGCTGGATGTCGCAATAAATGCGTCCCGTCGGCCATTCCGGCATGATGCTCGGATGGCCGTGTGTGTGTTGTGGGCTAATACAGAATACACTGAAACCAAAACTTGGTAGGCTTGGCCCTGCGCTAGTGAGAGGGCGATCGTTTCATTACAAGGAAGCCTTCAAAACTACTGTTTACAGCATATTCTTAACGCCCAGCGATATCCCAGCAGGCTATATCAAAGTCGGGAATGCGTACCTGCTTCTAGCTGAATTTTGGCTGTAGGTGCATACGCTACAAAGACACTTCAGCCCGATCTCGTCCTGCTCTCGATACCCTCCGACTGACGCTAAGCAAAGTCTAACTGAATTGAATACAGTTGAGGGATTGTTGCTACACACGTTTTCTCTTGTAAATATAAATTACCCCACCGGTACGTACAAGTGGCGTAACCTAATGGTAAGAGGGTTTAATCATAAAATAACATGATGTATGTCTTTTGCCGCAAATGCATGCCAGTCTCGTGTCCCAATTTCATAGTGCTAGATTTTCCTCCAGTTAAGGACTTGGAAAGAAAAGCACGGAAGATAGCAGAACAATCATTGGTACTCACGCAGACACATACATTATTTATATGAAGTCAAAACGCCTCCTGCTCTAAAAGAACATACTCCATCCTCCCGTCATCATCCCCGGCTCTGAGGAAAAAAATGACATACATTCCTCTTTAGCCAGGCTAGGGAAGACGAGATGCATCTAGCATTTCTTATTCCCAAGCAGTTTTTCCTCATGCGCGTTGAACGATTCAGTGCTGCTTACGTCGGTGCTGATGGGGGCCTCTCCTTGCCGTAGCAGCACTTGCGCAGAAGTGCGTAAGCGTGGATGTAGTTTGATTAACCTACGGCAGCTGGAGATCTTTGTTGTGCGTAAAACGCCAACAGGTGGGCGTTTCTGTCCCTGCCTCCACCAGGAAGGTGACCACCTCGGCCGACGACTATGCTCACAACCTTGTTCTCAGTGGTGCAATGCCTTAGCCACCTGGCAAACGAAGTTACCCATCGAATCACCACCAGCTCAGCCGCAGTGCTTAGGCAAAGGCCGCGAACTTGCGTTGCAATACGTTACTGGCGTTTATTTCTTTCAAGCTGCTTCTGGATATGGGGATGCCTTGTATTATTAAAGACAATATTCAATGATAATGCTATATAAGAACAATGACTTGTTCTTTTGGTATGGCGGGACGTGCTGTGCACTCTGTCGTTAAACCATTGCTGCCTATGGGGGAAAAGTCAAATATTTTATGAATGAGTGATTCTTAATTTTGCTGATTTCATTGCGAGGTGACGAGCATCTTTTAGCAAATAAACTCGGACAGCCAAAAGAGAAGAAATTGCGTGCCATATGTGTGATGAAAGCATGGCCTCACCAGGAGATGGAAAAAAAAAACGACAAAAGTGACAACAAAGGTTTTATCTTGTGTCATAGTGCTTTATTCCAGCGCTGTTATACCATTTTTGCCAATACAATACTGCTATTTACAACGTTAGTTCGGTGAGTTACCAAAAAAGTTCCGCAATAAAGAACGCTTTGCCTGAAATGAAATACTCTCCCGAACTTAGGAATGCAATGACACTCAATGTCTGGAAGCATTTCTTTTGAAAAAGAACACACCATCACAGCAAAATAATTGTTGAAATGACTAAACGTCATGGCAGGGTGAGGAACGTGTAATCCCGTTCGAGGACACCAAAATATAAAAAACGCAGATAAACATCCTTGCCTAGTTTTCACTAGAAACCAAGCTTTATAAATACAAATGATTCGAGTATGGCCGTTTCCGAATCCGGCGCAAAAGAGGATAATGGGCCATGTGAGCACTGCGGCAGGCAAAGGACCGGTCAGTCGCGAGTCATTCTTATGACAGCGATGCGTTGTAAACACGTCTACACAGCGCTTCAAAATGATCAACGTAATTTCATGAGTGAGGCACTTGTGGTTCACTTCTAAACATTGGTATGCAACTTTCCAGAAGAACTTGAACCTCTAGGTGATGAATGCGCAGACAAGCGGATCATTTCTTTTTATAGGCACTGGCCAGCAGTCGCAAATTCTACTGAAGGTGAGTGAACTGGACATACAATTTCGATGTTTGCATGGCGGCATAAGAACCGCGATAACTGATTTGAACGCAAGCCTTCTGTGCAAGTTGGATTGCTAATTTACTTCGATATTAACGTGCGCTGCATATTTGGACGAGGGACAGGGACAGTGGAAAAGACAAAACCGAACGATGGTGCGTAATCTTTTGTCTTTTCCACTGTCCCTGTCCCTCGTCCAAATATGCAGCGCACGTTAATATTGAACTCTAAACTATACTAAGCTAGCCCCTAAACAAGCCTTTGTTAACATCCTTATTTACGTTCGAAAGCGGCTCTTACTTAAAAATAACTGTGTTTCACAAGCATAAGCCTCGACCCGTAAATTTAACTGGCGCGTAAGTACGTATCGTTTCACCCATTCCATCGCGCCAAACTTTTTCTGGTAAATATGCATGCGTAATAAGTTATGGGAACTTAGTTTTTTTGTTACACCCGCATGGTAAGGGAAACATGTGGCCGCACGCGCGGCTCCAAGTATGGTAGCTGTACTCAATAATCGTTGGTTTGTGCTTCCAGAGGAACGTAAAGTTTTTACTACCGGGAACCCGCCCAGAGCAAGAAAAAATTTTAATGGTGGGCCTGCGCTATAAACTGAAGGAGCGCTTTGTTATCATTGGAATTGCGATGATAAGTCACTAAAATGAGGTCCATATTCTTTGAAGCTTTGGGAGTGTATGTAAACGTGCGTAGCAGGCACTTTGCACCGCACTGAAAAAACCAGAACGGAATGCATTAAATGCGTAACGAGATCTGACCGCTGTCACGCTAACGTGGCATCTGGTAGAGAACTCTGAAGGACTGTCGAGCAGCCCCGTAAAGCCCCTTGTTTAAACGTTGTACATTAGGAAAAGAACAAAAGAACCTCACAGTGCAGGGATAACTAACAGAGCCAGAAAAGAAAACTGGCAAAAGACGACCACACAAATTTCTTAAACTTCGTAAGATCCAGCACAATCACTCCCAGCTGAACGTTCCCGAGGCGTGGTGAACAAACTCGCGCAAAAAGATTACAACTAAATAGTTCCGCGCCACAGTTAGCAGTGGGTGCAGCCGAACGCATTGACCTTGTAAGGTAGGACAAACTTCAAAGTACCGAAATTGCTCTTGGAGTTTGAACAATATTGTCACTGAATTGAGTCTTGTCGTCTGCGATGATGTTGATAAATGAAACAATCCATTAGAAATAACGCATGCGTTGCATAGCCTCAAAACTAAAAGCAGGCACTGGCTGCAATGGTTGTATTGCTCGCCTATTGCCTGCAAACACTGCGACGATTAACCAGCACCGCCGTCGGATTGTATCATCGTTCCTCAGCCTTTTATTTCCTTATATTGTCGCCCAAAAGGAAACCTTCAGCCGTCACAGGGGCCAATACTTCAATCATGGCCGCATTTATTCCCCGCCAGCCTAATGATGTGAACACTCCTGCGAAGTTGCTGTCCAGCAGCTATGATGATCAACCAAGAAAGAGGATGAACTCTCTCCTGCTTATGCGCATAGAGCTGTTCAATTTCACGCACACAGCACCTACGAACTGAGAGGAAACGATTTTCTTTCATTGCCGAAATTAGGAAAAAAGCCCTCCAAAACCGAAGAAAAAGGCACATTGCTGAAATGTCAACCGCTCCTCACACCAAAATAAACGGCTTATCGTCAAAGCAAACATTGAACGTGTATTGTGCCTTAACTGCTTAGTGTTCCTTTGGTTCATGTGGAGCCTCATTAACACCACAGACCTTTATGACTTCATTGCATTCCATCGCCGCTGTCTTACCACGAGGGTTAGTAAATGACCCTGCGACAAGACACTCAGTTATCGCAGTACGTCTGCGATAATGTCAACACCGATAAACGTGGCTAGTCCTAGAGTTACTCCTCAACGCCCGTTGATATTTTCATCAGTGTCTTTCGAAGTGGTCGCTGAAACATACCCTTTTTGTTAGGCAGCTTATTTCACCCCTTCCACAACATGACGTACATACATGCATTTCCTTACGGCCAAGTAACCAGCACTGGTCGTGTAGCGTGAACACAACATCGGCTTTCTACAAGTGACCTATGAACTTGTGAGGTTCCCGCCATCTGCATTAGCGGCTCCTTACATACAGCACTCCCACATTCTAAATTGATAACCACCTTATAGGCAAATCTGGACGTTCTGCACTAATCTCGTTACCCTCCTGTCTGCAGCCTCATTTTGTTGCGGTATTGGTTACTCAAAGTCGTGAAAAAACTACTGAGGTCCAATTATCAAGCATGAATTGGCGTAAGTGTACATTGCCTAGGAGAATTGCTGAACTTGCTATCCTGGATGAAAACCACATTCGTGCAAGGGGCCTCTACTTCTATTAATAAACATTGATAATGGACGTTGAGCACGTTGCGGTAAAGAAATGTTTGCTCCCCTCTTACCAACCGCTGTGAGCATTTAACTACACCGAACGTATCCTGCAGAAGGGGGCTTGCTCTCACAGCCTTAAAAAAGTGTTCGTACAGCGTGTTTACGCAGTGTTACGCTGAGCATGGCTGCATGTTTATGATCCTGTAAGCAAGCTCTTAAGGGAATCACGAAAGCTTTTGCAGCTCAGATGTCTAAGTGTTTAGACAACTGCTGTAGCAATTGCAAAAGATGACAACGCCCGTTGCAAGTTCTTGGTTGCGAATCTCGATGAGTGGCGTTAAATATTAACGACAGGTGTGAATTATTTGTGTTCTAGGTGAATTACATAAGTGCTAAATGGTCGTGTCGTGGCAGTCGGTGTAGATACGGGTGCAGTTCCTCTGGTGAAGCCCATTCTGCGCCGCCTTCAGGAAGTCCTGTAGAGCGGCCTTTTGTTCCTCCGGCATTGTCGAGCGCTCCACCCGGCTGTCAGCCCTGCAAGAAGACGGCAGGTATGTTTTAACAAAGCTTCTAGGCGAGGATGTCTGTTACACGGTAGTTCAATATTCCCAGCTTTTAGTACCATGTTAAGAAATTATTGTTTTAGAAAGCCTATTTGTTTACCAGCAAAAATGGTCTTCGATAAGCGCTTCGAAGTGCACTATTAGGTAATCAAGAAGGAGACCGATAAAACAGAAGAAAGCTGTGTTTGCGAGTGATAGTACAGCGCTCCGCAAACTGGTGCTACATATTGTGGGCTAAAACTGAGCGCATTCTAGCGCCCTGCTAACATGCTGTGCCAAAATTGTAATGTGCTCGATCTACCAAGAATTTTTACAGTGAATCCCCGGTACGTCAAACTACACCCATTTGTTGATGCTAAAAGACCCGCCCAAGTAACACCTGCAAAATTCAAAAGAATTCAGTACCCTGTAAAGCAGTCTCGTTGCTGATCGGCACCTCAATGCCCCTGAGTTTCAAATGCACGGCGCTAATCAAGCAAATTCGGCGGACCACAGCTACGTGGATGCCATTTGACTCAGAAATGAGCTCTGCGCTGTGGCAACCCGCGGTGCAGAACGTCATGCTTGCACTGCGTGAGGCCACAGTGCAGAATGAATTTTGGAGCCTATCGTATGTCCTACATCGTGATTCGCCTTGGTTGGCTGCATAAATTGGTCGTTCGACGGCATTGTGGCGAAGCTTAACGATGGGATTATCTTATATTGAATTTCAACGGCAGATTTGGAGCGGTCGCCGTGCTCCGCCGCAGAGCATGCTACTTCCTCGAAGTGCAGGTGCACCGAAACTGCTTTTGGAACGCGCGCGGTCCCGCCGGAGAAAGTGCCGAAGCATGACGGGAACAGGACTCTCCCGGCAGCCCTCACGTCGGGCCTTTGCAAAAACGTCTGCTTCCCTGCAAGCACTTTCTTCTTGCCGGATCTCAACTAAAGATGTTTTTTTTTGCCGATAAAGGGAGCTCAGTAGTAGTCTCGACGGCGCCCAACGCCGCCCGTGACGAACGTTTCGTCGGCCTTTTCGCTGACAGGCGAAAAAGAAAGGAACAAATGGCTGCGGCTTAACTCACTTATGCCTCTGTGTGCGTAGCGAGTGGTACGGTTAATGTTATTGTTTAGCTTGGTTTTCTGTACGGTTACGACGGCTCTCGAGGCGTGCGGATCGCTCTTCCTCCGTCTCCTCGGCTCGCTGCCTCCCTGTGGTTTCCTTCCGACGAAGAAGCCTGATGACGAGTCCCACCGAGCTGCCTTTCCTATATATACGGTTTTTCTTTTTTTTTCCTTTTAAAATTTTTATTTGTATTTTTATAGTTTAAATCCAATTTCATTTTTTACTTGTTGTTTTGTTATTTTTTTTATATTTGTATTTTGTTTATATTTTTTGGCGCGGCCAGCGGCGCTGACAGCTGCGGCGGATAAGGAATCGCTAGGTTCCCTAGCCGCTCCAGGTTCCCTAAGAACCGTTGCCAGCTAGGGAACCGAGCTGAGGCCGCCGGTCACAGCAAAACTACGAGAATACGGCCATTGTAGCTCCCGCTACAAAAAGAAAACGCCGAAGGCGCGTTTATACGCCATGTCCATCTAGTCGGAGTTCCAGCTGGGCTGCTTGCCAATTAATTCCGAGTTTCAGCTGCAGCACGATTTCGGTAAGCAGCAAGCATGAACGCGACACTGCGTGCAGCATCTATTTTCCTCTTGTGACTATGGCCATTCCACGTATTTGCCGGAGAGGGCGCCATAGCAATTCGAAAGGGGGGGGGGGGGGGGTAGCGTGGAAGCAGACGGCGACGACGTCACAAGAGAAGACGAGGCCACCCACGAGTTCCGGCCGACTCCGGCAATTTCGGGGGATCAACTTTTCTTGCTCCACGGAGCGATCTCGGCTGCGACGGCGCTCTCGATCTGCCATTGGAATATGATTTCGTTGCTTCCAATCTGACGTTGGAACGTGTTTTGCTCGAAACGGAGCAAAAAAGCTGCTCTGAAGGTGCTCTGGATCTGCCACTGGAATTCAACATTAGGGTGTGTGTGCTCAGTGGCGCACTAGGCGGAATCTTGAGTAAAAATAACCGAAACAGACGAGTAAACCCAACATCTTCAAATGGAATCAAATCTTCATACCAGCATTAATTTTTCCTGAGAAGCCCAATCTGCACACTAAAACTACGGGGGTGCTTTTCTGATCCAGTGTCACTTGTGTTTTCGATATCATTTTCCTTAAACGAAGGAGCCATGTATATGAAAGGCTTTAGAAAGTAACGGTGGCACAAGAAAATAGAGATTACGCTAAAAGCAATAGTATGAGTTCAGAATCACATGGGAAAGGGTAACGAAAACACTTGAAATAACTGGTATCTGTAACACGAGCAAAACGATCGTGAAATGTTGCGCCTCTTGAGGCCCCGGCTGGTGCCAGAACTAGCCGCAATGCCATACACAGAGACAGACAGCGCCTGGGGATTGTATTGAAAAAAAAAACAACCGAAGCAAAAGTTTTACAGTACACCCTAAGTTATTTATATGGCCACTGCCCTATTTAGGAACAGTGGCTTCACAGAACGAAGTACTATGCAAGCGAACAACGGTGTGGATAAAAAAAGGCCTTTGAAATAGCCATAGAGAACGATTTTTTGAAACAATATGGCAACGGACATGTGCGCTAACCCAAGAAAAAGTTCCCTTACCCATAGGTAGTTTGTTCCGGATTGGGCTGCAAATTACTGCAATCTAATTTAAATGACTTAGCTCAATGCATTGGTACAAAAAAGCAGTGGTGGCTGTCGTTATCAAAACATGAATTTCGTGTATATTAGTATTACCGTAAAGTTTCCAGAGAACGCCCTCCCCCAAAACATCGCCCACCCCGTAAAATCGGTGGCTTTAGCGCGACGAGTAAACAAAGTAAACGCGAATCATCTATTTATGTGTTGATGCGGTGACTTATTTGTGTTTTCCCCGCTTGACCCGAAAGGTCGCCCATCTCGAATTTTTTATTGATATTTCCGCCGTTTTCGTTAACGGAGCGGCCACCTTTTTCTAGTTTTTCGTACCTGACCCGAAAGTTCGCCGATCTCGTATTTTTCACTTGATATCACTGTACTTTGGGTGGGCGTTCTTCGGAACTTTACGGTAGTTTAATTTTTGTAAACCTTTACACTGTTGCATATACAATTCCGGCGATGTCTTCTTGGAAATTACAACAAGAAGGGGTCATTACACGTCTTTTTAATTCTTTGATTTTGCGAGACACTTGCATTTTCATCACTTGGACTCAGGACTCTTGTAGGAAAAAACAAGAGATGCTAGATGCAGAAGAGAAATACCGCTGGCTTGTGCAAAACAGCATCGAAGTTTTTCAGTCGTTTTGTACTGCCTTTTTTTTACTTTTCTGCAATTTGGTGCCAATTCTCATGTCACATGAAGAAGAGGGAACGCGCTGTGCTACTTGCGCTATTCCTCCTTCACCGATTACCACTCACAAATTGCTCATGCATCCCTCACTGCACGTCAATAACAAACGTTTCTAGGTCGGAGGGCACAGCGCATTCACTAT
Organism: Haemaphysalis longicornis; assembly: GCA_013339765.2. Classification (NCBI taxonomy): domain Eukaryota; kingdom Metazoa; phylum Arthropoda; class Arachnida; order Ixodida; family Ixodidae; genus Haemaphysalis; species Haemaphysalis longicornis. Next base: position 219,369,465 of record CM023450.1, on the reverse strand, counting down.
GTGCACCTCCAGTCTCCTGAAGTCACCGGGGCGTGGTAGTGTTGGAGATGCGCGCTCCTCTCGCATTCCGAACCCACTTTGTTCGAATTTCTACGGGGACCAAATTTAAGAAATATTGTCTCTACCAGTGTGGCGAAGCGGAAAAAAATCCGGTTGAATTCCGGGTAAATTCACTTTGTCCCACCTCAGTTCCGGTTCAACTAAATCATGCGCCGAGCCGGTTCGGAACCGCTTCGCAAGGGTGAACCGGTTCAGAGGTAAATTATTAGGGAAGTGTGACAAAAAAAGTTTTGGGAAAAATCAGTCGGAAAATCTTCGAATAGGCACTCGCAACAGTCGAGGAGATACACTGGTTGGATTTCGGAGAGAAATTACCTGTGGGCTAATGAACACATTCTTCTGCAAAACAAAACAGTAAGAAAGGGACATTAAAAAGTCCCGACGGGGTGAGAAAAAATCCTAATTGAAGTCATTTTAAGTGACAACCCGGGTATTGTGCAGGGCATGGAGGTTCTAGGCAAGATTCGGTGCAGTGATCAGAGGATGGTTAGGTGAAAACTAAAGCTGAATCTCAAAAGGACATGAAAGAAAAAACTCAGTCAGAGGTATAAAACCCAGGGAGTATAAAATAACCCTTCTGAACAAACTCGCTCATTTGACGGTGCGAACGAGGACAGTGTCGACACCCTAACGACAACCTAACACGAGCAATTGCAGAGTCAGCAGCGGCTATTGGAGAGGCAGCATGTAGGAAAGAAACTGGACAACTAACTCAGCAAACGCAGGAACTTTTGCAAAGCGTAAGAACATAAATTGTAGAGGTACGGTGGATCGAATTGAATTAGCGGAGCTGTGAAAATTGATTAGCAGAAGTGAAACAAATGACATTAGTGAGTACACCACGGCAGTTATCGTGGAAACGTTGGAAAAAGCAGGGAGCTTGAAGGCAGCAGAGAGGAAGCTGGCCGTTGGCAGAGGCAAAATGTACGCACTTGGAAACCAACAGTGTAGCATTACGCACAATGCGGACGAGATAATAAAGATAGCGGAACGATTCTACACCGGGTTATACGCCAACGACGTTGGACCAGGAGAAACTAATGAACAAGGTGTTTACGCTGTGCTAATTATGCTTTAATTGTTTCCTCCTTACGTCACTTCTGACGTTGTGTAGCAGGAAATTTGGACGTTTTTGTGTCGTCTTCACGTCTTTTCTGCTGAAACATCCATGAGGCCATAATGGAGTTGAGCGAATTACCATAACCTAGGTCTTTAAAATAGGGCAAGGTTGGGCTTTGTTTTTGTTTTCGTGCGTCCCAATACAATACACTCAGCGTCCCAATACAAGCGTGCAAAGGGACTCAGCAGAGAAATAGCGCCGAAAACGGGCGGCGGCACCTTTTTTATCGGGCTTGCTATCACGACAACAAAGAGGAAATGCTCCCTGCACCCTTAATACGACAGAATCTACAAAAAACTCCCCCATAAAGCACGAACATTCGCGGCCGCGCACGGGCACGCAGGGACGGAGCACTGCAGGGCTTTCCGTTCTCCTGCGAAGGGCAGCTTCTCCTGTAAGACTGACTACAGTGCGACAGACCTTTGTAGCAATCGATGGACTCGAACGTCTAGTACCCAACGCTAGACACACCTGTCAATTCGAAAGAATGCTATCTCTCGAAAGGTCGAATTCGCACCCGATATTTTTCACGGGAACGTGCCCTCTGTTGTCCCCGTTATGCGTTCTAATGTAGAAAGTTACCTCTGCTGCCCGCCTGCGCCTTCTTTTTTCCCCTTTCTTTATGTATATGGTGTTCGCCCCGCTTGAATAAAGCCGATAACCCAACCAATAAAAATACCTAGAACATAAGAAAATATTTAAAACAATATTTCGAAATTAAACAAAAATAAGATAGATGGTTAGAACGCGAATCCTTCTTTGATGCAAATGTAAAGTCCACAATCCAATCAGCCAAATTTCCGATCTACGAAAACGCTGATCTAACCGAATGTGATAGTAAGATTTTGAAGTTATTAGTTCGTGATTAGGCCATCTGAATGTTCTGATTCGGTTAGCTCAGCGTTAGCGTCGAATTGGGCTTCCCATTGAATAAGCGTGTGGTGTGATTAACGTGCCGTATGGGCACCTGTTAGAGAATGCTTCCATCATCATCATCATCGCTCAACCGTATGACACTAAACTGCATTCGTCTACCATAATAGAACCATTATGCATGTAACTACATTATATTTTTATGCAGTGTGTGATTGATGTGGCCTTCGTGGAAAGCCAGTGTGTGAAGTTGGCTTTCCTGGAACGAGGTTGGCTTTCCTGCAGTGCGTTTTCTCCGACACCGCTGCAAGAGAGACCTAGAAAGCTTCGCTTTAACCTGAGGTTTCCACTGTTTCTTTGTTGTGAGAAGAGAGTGTTTATAGCGTTTTTATTCATCTGAAGGGCAAAAGTGCAGGGCAGATTGCAAAATTGATGGTGCGTGAAAGATAAAAGTCACTGATGACACTGGCACCAGTTATTGACAACAGGGCTGTCAAACCGTTTTGTTGTGTGCTGGTAACCGTTATTTCTTTTTTCGATTCAGTTCCGGTTAGGGTTTAGCAGGCTCAAATATAACAGTTCAGGTTAGTGTCCCGTTCCAGCAAAAATACCGGTTCAGTTCCGGTTTTCCGTTCGCTTACGTTCGGTTTAGGTTTGGAACCCTGATTTCTACTCCTTTACTTAACTTTATTCCGTGGAGTTGCCTTAAAAACTTGGCGTCAGTCCCAGCACTCATTGGTCTGATCGTTAGTCTTTCAAACGTCGATGATTTTGTGCGACATTAGCCAACTATTTTGTGCGTCGTATGTGTGCACAGGACGCCGCATTCTCGATCTGCCGAGTTCACCAATGCTGTCGCAAAGTACGCTGACATTTTTCACGTCGCCTTGAAGGATTACAACTTCTTTTCTTCCCTCCAACTCAGCACGTTTAATTTTCAACACTGAAGTAAAAGGGAAAATGCCTTATAAGCGTATGCGTACAAGTATTGGCCGCGAGGGCCACCACTGGAGAGGCCGGCGCTGCGATCGTTTTGACGTCACTTGTAGGATCCCCGTTCCTACCTTGCTGCGTTGTTGGCTTGCCGCGCGTGACATTTCGTTTAGGACGCGCTTTCTAAGTGCATTTCCGTGCTAATTTTCGGCGTTTGAAGTTCATTATCAGTGCGTGAAGCGTAGTTTGACCTCATGGGGACTTTATAACCGTGGCAGGCTGCCCGCAAACAACTTGAGCGTGGTGGTGTATGCGGACGTATGCGACCGAACCCGGGTTGGTGTAAGCGTAAGCTGCGGCTCGTTTCCCCGATCAACATTTAGCTCGGCTACGACGATCACCAAGCTAAATTTGTAGATTTCGGTTGTCGTTCTCAAGAAATAGGTGAAGGAGGAAATCATGAAGCGTTTACTGCTCGCAGAAACGCTCCGCACACACGTCCGCCGTGCCTGCCCGCCGGCGGCTCGAACCGACGTAGGTCGCGACAGCAACACCTTGTTGCCGCTTTTTAAAATCACACTGATCGCGGAAAAGAAGGTCCACTCGCCGAAAGTTGTTGTTAGTGTGGTGAAAAATTCTGCTGCGTAGTGTCATCAGCTGCGATTTTCAAGGCGATGCTCAAATATCTGCCGCGATCTACGGCGACCGGCCGCGGATGTCGGGCCCCGTGCCGCCGGCCCGTTTGCGCACGGTGCGGCGAGCGGCTGAAGTGTGGCGATACCTGCGCGCAAAAATCGGCCGAGGCCATGGCCGTGATCATCGGCCGATCGTGATCATCGATGGCTTAAATGGCAGTCACCACGGATACAAACTTTCACATACGAGAAAAGGGGTGACAGTGGGGTGAACAGTTGTGTCAGGGACTGTCATTCGCGACTCTAACGATAGCGCCGATGAAATATCTGCCGCGGCGCTAAGCCTAAAGTTCCCAACATCGGACTCCGCGCATCCGAAACCGGCGGCGAGCTAGCTGTTGGAGAAGACCCTCTTCTAAAACTCGCCGCGCGCAAGCGTGTTGCTTTGGTTCCACGAACTTCTTGGGGGCCTCCAACGCTTGGTTCCCCTATTCTTAAACTCCCCATTACCCCACGACGTGTTTCGCCTCGTACGCAACCATGCCTTCTGTGAGCAAGCGTGAGTTCTCGTACTTGATGCTAGAGACAGGCGCAGGCTCATTGTAAACAGACAAAATCCCGTGTTGCAGAGGTCTTAATTAAAAATAAACATAGCCAAGTCTAAACCCGCTCGAAGGCGTTAAAAACTCGCGTTAATACCATTCGTACATTGCGGACAAGTTGTCGCGAAAAGTAAACATATCAGCAGTACAGAGTACTAGTGATCGTTAATCAAATCAGGGCATGAATATAAAAAAAAACATTGGAGGGGAAATAGGCACTGCTTAAGCCAAAGTGCAGATCGTACCAGCACTTTTAAGCCTGTGCGGCGAAGCAATCCGCTCACCGGTCTCACGTAGTCATTCATTTACCTACAGGCAATGCAGTGCGCAGTACGCGTGGTGAGATCGCAACTGAGCGGCACGTTTCTGTCGCTGTTGCAAGGTCTATTTTCTTGCACACACAGTCGCGTACATGTCACGTCGCAAGTATTTCATAATGAGTTAACAGTGTACTTTTCTTGGCACCAATTGTATCGTCCTTGGCGTTAGCTGGCTGCGTACGAGCTGTCGGTGGCGATGGTAGCAACTACCCAGCCGCGGCGGTGTCGTCGGGAACAAGCGAGCCGTTGATTGCTTGCCCGGATTATTTGGTCTGTAGACAACTTTCTTCTGTAATTTGCTACAAAACCGCGAGGAGGGGGCACACGGTGGCCACAAAAAAAAACGTGCGGTCGCATAAGCACAGGAAATGTGTTCTAGCAGACGACAGCATAACCCGGCGTCCTACAAGTGACGTCACTCGTAGGTGGCGCCACGGTATGTCCTCGGGGCCAATATGATGAGGTTCCCCATTTACACTTAAATAAGCAAGGTCTAATTCCGGCTTCGAGAGGAATATAGGGAGGGAGCAATCTCAACACCGCTAGTCAGGTTTCCTATCATTGCGCACAAGCGGCGGGAGGCTGCGAAAGGCCCGTGTTGGCGTGTAAATTTAAGCCCCGATATCTTCAAAAAGCATCAAAGCGCAAGAAAGCGAACACGCAAGCCAGTTAGCGATCCGCCAGCAGAGAAGGCGCGCGAGACCAGCGGGAACGCGACCTAGTAAAGGAACACGCGAGCAAACGACGACCGAGAGAGAAAGGAAGGAATCAAGCAATAGGTGAAATGGACGACTTCCTTAGTTCTGTGACAACCTATGCGTGTGCACGGTGCCTGCAAATACCGCGACACTGCTTGCCAGTTCGCGTGCCGAAATCGTGCGCGCTATTCCCCGCGACAAACGGGTCCTCAGCGAAAGGGTTCCTCAATGCCCGCTGCTTTTCTTCTCTAACACGATGGGAGAACCGAGTCGAGCAGGCATACAATGTCTGCTTTGAGCAACCACTGAATTGGAGCGGGATAGTGTGCGCCCGTGCGCTTCGAGGAAGCTGCAATACCGAAGGCGCTCTATCGAACACTTTTTTCTGCCTGCTCGTAGAGACTAAGGTGGTGTGCGGGCCGAATTGGTATGGGTTTATTTATTACTAACGCTATGGGAGACCAGACACCGCGAAAGATGACAGGACGAGCAGCGTCTTTATATAGCGGTTTGTTGTCTGGTGGTGTCTCCTGTGTCCCACTTCCGTGCCTAAGGAAATCACCTTAGAATAGTACTTGTCCCTGCGGACAGCCCTGCCAGCCGCGAAATGGTGCATTGATACGCCCGTGTTACGGCCCTACGCGAGCACGAAGTGCAGCCGCTCGTGAAAACATCGAAATACATCCCGTCGAAAAATGATGATACCCGGATGGGTGAAACGTATCCTCAATGAGGCTCAAAAATCGGTGATAGTGGTGTTGGCGGTGACGATGGTGATCGATGTAGCCTGTGTCAATTGTTTAGCGTTGGCTATTCGTTTTCTGGAAAATAAGGCCCGTATGTCCGTTTTGATTTTACAACTGAACGTAGCTGTCATGGCCTAGTCATCGGCTTTTCCCAGTTTGTACAGCGGAGCTCTATTAGGCTAGGTATCCATACATTTTTCCAGGTCCTCACATCGATTCTCCCGAGGAACCACGCGTATTTGAAGAGCAAAGGGTTCTATGAGACGCGCTTTCACACGGGAGTTGCGGAAGAGAAAAAACTGCGGGGCAACGCGTAGGCGAGAGATCAAAGCCATTCGAAAGCGCGAGGCGGACGCAGATCGCAAAGCAAATCGTGTTCTTTGGCAAGAGGACCAAACCATTCGATACCGCAGGGCGGAACCAAAGCGTCCCATGCTTTCACTTTGTCTTTATTTCAATCGCACTAAAGAAACCCTAGGTGATTAGGTGTTCTCGAACTGACCTCGGATGGTGGGTTAGTGGCGGTGACACAACCCCTCTTCTTGTAGTCGGTAACTTCAAGGTACAACATTTGTCGGGAGCGAAAAGGCAGTTGTTGGCGTGACTCATATTGGCTTGTAATGCCGCACCTATTCAGCCCAACCGATCACCATACGGAATAAAAGCATTGATTTGACATTATCCAGTTGCGAGTATGGTGGTCATTGTATGTCAGCGGCAACAAAGCGATTGTGACCATCATTCCTACGTGACAATCACTTTACAGCTCCGCTGGTCATCCACAATCGCATAGCGGAATAGCCTCGAACTTTTAGGTTGTTGATTTCTCGTTTATCTTCAACGTACGTTAGCTGACTCTTCAATTGCCTCTCAAATGTAATACTTCAGAATAGCTGTGGTTCCCTCTATTTCGGCCTGGGAGGATAATTAGGCCTTGTCATTTTGACTTCTTTTTTTTCTCCCAATTGTTACCTCATCATGCAGATGTCTCGCCCTTTTTGTAGTGTGTTTTCATGTAGGTCTTTCTCAGGAGGCTGGGTCAGGCCTTTTAGCCAAGACAATTAGCGTAAAGATGCCTGCAAGTGTTTAGTGTGATGCGTCGCCTATACGTAGGCTTGATAGCGATAAACTGGGGTCTGTTGGCCTTAGCATGCCGAACGGGCACACCTGTTCTGGAAGCTTGCGCCCACGTGATTTGCTACCGTCTTCATTGATAATCTATACGTTTCGCATACAGTTCATTCTTGAAGTTGTTACCACACGGAAACAAGAACCACGGGCAGACGTATGGGCATGCGTTGCAGATCAATCAATCCAGATTTCGCGGAGCAGCCGCCATCCTTCTAAGATGCCCTGCTCAATTTTGTCGATCTGGAATTACCTTCCCCTTCTTACCATTTAGCTAGTACTCACTTGAGCATGGCAATGATGTTTTTGGCCAGGCTGCCGGCCTCCGGGCTCATACCTCCAGACCGGTGGAACTCGCACATGGCCCTCAGCTGGCAGGCCGCGTCCTGCTGTCCGTACCGCTGCACGGCTTCGTCCAGGCGCGACAGGAGGGCCATCATCTGCTGCGCGCCCTCCATGTAGTCCACTCCGGATGGCATGGCCCGGCCGGCGGCGCCACCCATCATGAAGCCGTCGGCGTCGCGCACTCCTCGGCGGCCTCTGCGCCTCGCCTGGACCGCGTAGTTGCCGGCGTTCATGGCCGCCATGCCCCTCAGGCTGCTCAGCGCCGTGCTCAGGAGCTCGGGTAGCGCCAGAAGCGCCATCAGCGGCAGCATGTACTTGAGCGCCGGCAGTGCAGGCTCCATCAGCATGAGCAGCGGGTTGCCCTTCTTCGTAACCTGCATTGGTAGCCACACTTTTTACACACAAAGTCAGTGTTGATTGTACTGCTGAAAGCATGGATGAGCTAAATGTGTCAAATTTGACGCGCGCGTATGTACCAGGGCTGCGTGTAGATCTGTATCAATGTTCACCCTAAACGTTGGTGTGGAGTGGGAGAAAACACTGCTGTGATCCATCAACGCAAGAATCACGCATTTCCACAGTATAACCATTTGCAGCTCAGTGAGTAGAGGTGTAATGAGCCTACATTCGAGGCACTGGTTGCTACCGACATTTATTGTACGAGGAAGTCAACATCAACAAGTTGCCACTATTTAAGGTACCAAAACATCGATCATCGCTCCAGGACCTTCATGAGGCTCTTTTTACTGTAACAGAATCGCTTTCAGCGGTAGCGCGTGTCATGATTTGCACAGTTGACTTGAAGAAGTTCGCATGCTTCCCCTGGTCACTGGTAGCACAATGTTCATCCAGAGAATTCACCCTTTTGCGGCGTGTATTGATCGCGAAATCAAAGTTGAGTGAACTTCGCGCGACCTGCAATCACCGTACTTCAAGGTTCCGACTTCCCCGGTAGAGAGAGAGGGGGGGAGGGAGAGGGAAGGAACACTTTAATGTTAACCATAGAGGTCAGCTCCACTAGCGGCAGTGCTTCCTACGCCAGATGGGGATGCTTACAATACAGGGAGATGAATGTGGTAGATTGAGGACACAACATTGAAAGAGAAACCGAAAATTAAGTATGGAAATGACACTCAAGGACATTCAAGCAACGAATCAGAATAGGGAAATTAGTATGTAACATTACGACAAATGGTGGCGAGGAATTGCAGAACGGCAACCCAACAGAAAGGAAAAAACTGTACATGACTACACGAACACGTACACATGTTCACGCACGCATTTCCAGAATTACAAAATATTTTCCAGTCAGAGCCCCCCAAAAAACTCCGCAAAATGTTCGTCCCTAAAGATGAATTATCATCACTGTTGGCCAAGGATCCCAAAAAGGACACAGCGGAAGCCTTTCCCATGTCGTACAGGAGACATGCAGCTGGCCGCTGCCGCTCGCGGAGCGGTACATAGCCGGCAGATGCACGAGTGCTCGGTGCTCTCGCGCACAGCGCAAGTGAGGCAGAGAGGTGAGCCTTCCCACCCTATTTTGTACTTGAAGAGTCGAGTCTAAGCCACGTCGAGGAGCAGACAATGCAACACTACTTTAAGCCTTTTGTTTGGGCCATGGGAGGAAAACAGATTTTGCTGAGAGGGTAAATGGAATGCAGAGGTGAATACCTGCTCTGAGGGTCCCCCCACTTCGAATTTTTCAGTCCTTGTGGTTGGAGTAATAAGTCTTCTCGAGAGAAAGGAACGTGTGCCGTGTTGCAAAGGTGGCGGCTGGTGGTGGCGCAGCCAGAAAAAATTTTGGGGGGTGTTATGCCCGACAAAAATGTTTAAAAATAGTCTTCACCTCAACGATATCTTCGAAGGAAAGTTGGACATCCACCTAAATTCAGTCATATGGCTACAAATGAAAGCTATACAGTTTTCTCAGAAACTTCACAGTTGAAGAAAAATTCGTCAACTGTGAAGTTTATGAGAAAGCTGTATAGCTTTCCTTTGTAGCTGCATGGCTGCATTTACGTGGATATCCGTTTTCCTTCGCAGAAACTTACTCCAGCATTGGGGGTTTCCCCTAAATCTCGTCGATTAACAGTATCTTAAACTTTTAAGCTTTCCTATCTTACTCTCATTTTTACATTTAAATTTATAGATGATTGTTAAAACGCATGGGCGGAAAGAAGGCCGAAACAAGGGGGGAGGGGTTCCACCATTTCTAAATTTCGGGGGGTGTTTCGACACCAAAACAACTTCCCATTTTCTCTATGAAATGTGGCCCAAATATCTCAGCGGTTTCTACCAAAGACCGAGATACAAATGTATGCATACAGCGAAGGATTCGCAACTTTGGGAAGAGCCGTTGACAGACGTATGGGGCATATAGTGAAAAGTGTCGGACTCACGACGTGGGCTGGGCTGGGGAAGCTCATGCATATCGGGGCGCTTGGCCGTTTCGTCATCACTGGCGGCAATATAAACGTAACGATGTTGTAGGTAATCAGAGCGGGTTAAGCATGCGTCATTGCAGCCTTACGCATGTCATCTTCTTTCGGAAAGCTTAGTGTGCCACGCTGTCAAATGCTACCTTGATCCGAAAGAAAGCTATAGGGATATTCCCAGCTGATTTTTGGCGGCAGATATCCGAGACCAAGGAAATTACGTTATCCCCGCTGCTTCGTCTTCTGCTGAATCCAAACATTTGCGATGAATAAATGTTTGGTTTTCAAAGTCGTAAGAAATCCGTTCTAGAACCACCATCTATGAGATCTATTACCTTGCCAACACAACTTAAAAGTGCCGTTGGTCGGTACGAATCTATATCTGTTGCCGGCTGGCGTGGCTTGAGGACTGCCACGATCCACGCAATTTTCCAGCTGGCCTCAAGGCGCCCTTCTGCCACGGTTCGTTGTACAGGGAGAACAGCTTCTAGGCAACTTTCGTGGCCAGCTGGCGTAAAGCCATATACGTGGTGCCATCAGCGCCAGGAGTGGGAGACAAATTGAGATTTTCTAACGCCATGGTGAGTGCTTTAACAGTGAAAGGTTGATCCATCAGCGCCGCGCTCTTGGTGGAGTAGCAGAACATGGGCACTACTGAGATCACAACGTTTCTGGACGGAGGGGTGATCTTAGTGAAAAATACGTGTGAGTGATTTCCGTGGATCTAGACCAAAGCAGAACTGGCTGTAGCGCTGTTTAGCGAGCTTAAGGATGTAATTTTGGGCGTTTTTTCGTACGTCTAGCAGCTGGAATATATCCGGAAAAATTGTTTTTTTTTTTCTTTTGTGCTCGCCGCACTCCACTCTTGAGCATTGCGCGAAGTGGTTAGTACTTGCTGTCAATCGCTGATACCCCCCTGGTGAACAAAGAAGGGATCGATGCAGCCCTCGCGTTAGAAATAGCGTCAGAACGTTTCATGCGTTGTGAGAATAGCACTGCCACCCACCAGCAAAGCTTCTCACACTTCGTGCTGCACGCTGAGTTGCTGCGGACCATCACCGATTTTCTTGATTACTGTATCAGTTGGACGATAGCCTCTGTCCGAAGCTTTCCACATCAGCAAACCATGACCGGATGTCAATCAGCAGTCAGAATTATTGTCACATCCAAAGCACTCAATGTTTTTCCAGGCACATATGTGCCGCTGCCGGTGTTGGTGATGGGCAATCCGGCGTCACTAGC
>CM023450.1:219193677-219358228 GCA_013339765.2 Haemaphysalis longicornis | reverse complement strand
AGATGGCAATGATGCGGCAACTCACTGTCCAAGTACGTAGAGTTGTCAGCCAAGAGATCAGCTTCCACACTGCCTTGGAGTGGAGGCGTTATGAGTGGGAGAAGTCTTTCTCGTAATACGGCTTCGCACGTACGGCGTGCACGACCTCAGAAGACGACTTGCGCCATGAGGAGGGCGTCCTACTATTTCTACTATGCGTAGTGATTTATATTTCACGTCATTAATGCGACGCACCACTTTCAAGAGCCCCAAGTACCGGCAAAGTAGTTTTTTGGATCATCCCAGCTGGCGTACTGGAATCCGCACCCACACCGTGTCTCCGGGGTTGTAGAACACAGTACGTCTGCGCTGACTTAACGGCTGGCGTCGACACGATGTTCATTTTCAATTCGTTGCGATGCCAGCTGTCGAGCTTCCTCCGCCTTCTGTACGAAGTCGTCGACGTCACTATTGTATCCGTCATTTTGAACGGATAGCATGGAATCTAGGGTAGTGGTGACACTGCGACCGTAAACCAAATAAAGGGGAGTTGGTTCGGCAGGTTTCTTCAAATGCCCGGTTGTAGGCGAACGTTTCATACGCTACAATGTCATCGGATGTTTTGTGTTCGATGCAAACATACATGGAAAGCATGTAGGCGAGGCTACTGTTTAACCTCTCAGCCAAACCGTTGGTCAACTGATGGTATGCTATCCTTCACCAATGGCTGGTCCCAGTCACCATCCTCATGAACTGTTCCTCGGCCTGTAATTAAGACCTGTGGAGCACCGTATAGGTGCTCCCCGCTGTTTATAAAGAACTCAGCAAGAGTCTCTGCGACGTCTCGGCATAGTGTGTCAGGTAGTCTGTCGCTGCCACTATTCATCTATTCTCCTTTTTGACCGTAGAAAATGGGCCAAAAAGTCCATATAGACTTACTGGAGTGGTGCTGTAGCCGTTTTCTCGGCTGAAAAAGCTCGGCTGAACATCCTTCTTTGGCACTCACGACAACTCTTGACGTATCGCTGGAACGTTAGGAAAAGTTTCGGTGAGTACTACGTTTCAGGAGTCATGGCCGCTGTGCGGCTGACACCGAGGTGGCCGGCTGAGGCTTTGTCGTGACAGGCATACCAGATTTCCGCACGCATTGCTGGTGGCACAACGAGTAGAAACACCTCCCTCGGTTTACCGAAATTGCGTTTTAAAGCACGTTGTTTCGGAGGCTGAAAGAGGCCATGTTGGGGATAAGTGGGGGCAGTATACGAACTTCAAGACTTCCAAATGCTAGGTAATTATTAGCATCTCTGGGTCAGCTCATTGCAATTGGGCCATTTAACACGTGTTGACGTCTCCAAGAAAGGGTAGTTCCTCTTATATTTCTTCCCTTGTGAGTCGGTACGCGCTCGGGACAAGCAATGGGCATTGTTTGTGAATCCGTCCGGACTTGTAGACGACCTTCATGTCGTACTCCTGCAGCTGAAGGCTCCATCTAGCAAAGGCCCAGATGGCGCCTTACGTTTGCCAGCCAGCACGACTGGTGGTCGCTGACGAAGTTAAGTGGCCTACCTTAGAGGTATGGGCGAAACTTGCTGATGGCCCAGACGGCGGCGAGGTACTTTTTCTCAGTCATGGAGTAATTGACGTCTGCTTTTGAGATTGTGCGACTTGCGTACGCTAGGACTCATTCCAAACCATCCGCCACTGCACGAGGACCGCGCGCGGAGACCGACATTACTGGCACGTGTGGTATTCATATGCTCGTCAAAATGAGCAAGAACCGGAACTGTTTGTAGCCTGTAGCCGGTTTCTCAGGTCACTCAAAGCGACTTTTTGCTCTTCTGGTCACAGAAATGGTTTATTGTCTTTTTTAAGGCGTGTGAAGGGCACTGACATGTCCGACAAATTTCTCCACATAGCTCCTGTAATAATCAGAAAGCGATGGGTCTGCGTTTTGGGCGAAACTTGTGCTTTAGCTGGATGAATGCCGTACGTGTGCGAGGGCCTTTGTGAGTGAGGCCACGCATGACCTCTTTTATTCTTCCTTTTTCACGTTTCTGTCGAGCCCAAGTGAATGTTTTTGTTGTGGGATAGTTGTATGATCTCAGCTTGCGCGCACTGCGTGTTCCCTCCTGAAAGTGGCGTTGGCAACAGGCATTTTCAACTCCGCGATTACGCATTTGTTGAGCACTATTTTTCTCTAACCTTGAAAACTGGGGAACAGCGGGTGGACAAAAAATTCCCCCGCATTTCCCCGAGGGGGAGAATGTGAAAGTGCGAATGCACGGTTGTCGGCCCGCTTGCGGCGCTTGCGCTCGGCCCCCGCAGCCCACCGCCTCGCCGCCTTCTCTTCCATCTCTTCCATCGGGTTTGTAGTATCACGTGTACACCACGCAGTTATCAAGCCGCTATAACGCCGCTGAGTCGCCAACGCACGCCGCTGACGACGTAGTTTGAATGCGTTAAAGATATAAGGCGCGTCACTAACACTGATATCACCGTCGCGTCCGTGGCTTGGTCGGTAGAGCGTCGCGCTGCGGCCGCAAAGTCCTCGGATCGAAACCTGGCGCCGGATGCTGTTTCTTTTTTAAATATAGAGGAGCACTGCGGACGCCGCCGCCGCCGCCGGCGGTGGATGGTTTGGGTCGCTTATAAAGTGCATTCGCACTTAAAAGGGCACGCTCCCGCTCGCCGAGCGAGTTCGAGACGTTATGCGAAGCGTGAAGGCACGACGGTCACCAGCCCTGCGACAGGCAGACCGGCGGTGGCGATAGTAACAAAGAGCCGATGGTTATCTCCGACATTGGTCACAGCTTAAGCCACTCCATTGCGTCCACAGCCGCTCTTTCCATCGGCGGCGGCTACCCACAGCAGCGAATATTCAGCATGACGACTCATAACAACGGCAGCATGCGGCAAGGACAGAGCGCCCTTGGCTTTGGGAAGCTCATGCCGTTAGTGCCAACACACAAAGGGGCCTCTGATTGTAAGTAATTTCCTTCCACTGATTGCATTCTTGCATGGTCGCTGATGTCTCTATTACGATAGAGGTTGCATTGTACCTTAAGCTGTTCGGTGCAGAGTAGTTATGGATGATTTGATATTTAAATAATCACTTCCTAATTTTTACAGGATGTGGGTGTATCTTCGTGTCTTCGAACCAGAAAAGCATCTCGTTTTACTTCGTATGCAATCTTTGTGTCTGAATTGATTGTTGAAAGAAGAGCCCACGATGAAGCCGATAGGTAACTTTGAATGAGCGAAAGTGTAGTAATTGAACTGATACAAACGCCTAAATATTTGATTATGAAAGAAATGGGAGAGGGTTTACTTAGAGCGTATCGCGACAGCGTTAGTGTCACTACATGATGAGTTAAAACTTATTAGTTCTCGCTGCAGTTTGTATGCGTTTACAGGCATGCAACTCCATTTCAAGTATCTGCTGTCTCGTGGTGCGTCCGTTATCGAGGCTTTTAATACCGCGTTTTGTACCGAAGCGTGCATCTATTGCTACACCCAATTTTCAATTCATCATAGCAGCGTGCGCAACTAAAGAACCTTCGGACTGCTGGCGAAGAAACGAGCTTGTCTTTTTGGCAGAATTTTTCTTTAACACTTCCTGACCTTCTTTGAAGTTTTGCGGGGGCAAGAGTACCCTTCTTTCAAAGCTCAATCGGTCTAGCATGACAAACGAATGTCCTAGTTGAATGAACAGGCTACAGACCGCATGCCTACTTAAGAGCACCAGCACAGGTTCGCACTTCTCTCCCCCCTCCTTTTACGGGTGCTCGCTGATGTGATTCTGCCCAAATCCACAACTGTTCTTTATACATTCCAAAATGTTTCCTCGGTCGCAAGACAGAAATTTCGAACAATCTTCAGCCTTATTGAGGTAATAAAAATGGGCGAGGAATTATTACAGTAAAAAACTTTGCAGGTTTTGGCCAATCTATCTTGTCGCAGCCTGAAACCATGCTTCAGGTTGGATAACATGGTCGCTATCAACCAAGGGAATGCTTAGGCGGTGTCATTACTGTCCGTTTCATGCTGAAAAAATGAAGTCTGTGGCATTTATGTGTGGCGGGCTATGCAATTAAGCATTTTTTCACCATTCGGTAAAATATGCCCGACACTAGTAGATGTAACCGGCAGTGGCTTCGTCGTGAACCGGTGTAATTACAAGTCACTGGTCTGTGAATCAACCCTCACAAAGGCGGACTAGACGCCTTTCGCCATCTCTCGTGGAAAGGGTGATGAAGGACTGAAGGACGACGAAGCAGCGGATTCTATCCTTTGTGAATTTACGCGTTCGGCCTTGCCCCCTCTCTCTTCAAATCTGTGAAATACCGGAGGAGCTTAGAGCTTGAAAACGCCAGTAATCGCCCCGCCATGATGGACGCAGCACAGACGAAGCCGTATCCAAATCTACGTAAGTACACCTTAATATTGTCACGGGACGTGGCGGACAATCCCCGTGGCGCCACAGCCCACCACCAAGGATGGTGACGACGAAGAAGAGCTGGTGCGCCGCGCTGCCAGGCCGGGCTCCGTTTTGGCATTATGTAAATAGTTCTTTAACCATTATGTAAATACATCGCTTCATCGCTACATGGTCCGTGTCATCTGCCGCCACGTAACATTTGGTGGAGCGTGCGGGTTCGTCATCCCCATCCTGGTCCCAGCATCGCGTCGCATCGGTATGGACGTCGCCGCCAGGGATATCGAAGCCGCGCCGGGCAGCCCCAGCCCAGCAGAGACCACCACACGACGATGTCCCCCGCCGTGTGTCCCCAGCCCGAAAGACCCAAGTGACGACAAGCCGAATGAGCCGTGCCCATAGAAGCCGAAGATGGATTCCCCGCCCTTCCGTCCGACGTGGCCTTAGGACCTTTGGCGCTTCGTCACGGCTGAAGCCATTGCTGTTGCTGGGCCAGGCATCAATCAACACCATCATCGTCATTCGTGGCGGCAAGCGATTCGTCTGCATTTCTCATCGCACACTCATCCACATTGATTCGCCAACTGGCGTCGGCGTCGACCGGGACGGTCGTCTTCGACCGGCGGGGTGATGTCACGGGACGTGGCGGACAATCCCCGTGGCGCCATGGCCCACCACCAAGGATGGTGACGACGAAGAGCTGGTGCGCCGCGCTGCCAGGCCGGCTCCGTTTTGGCATTATGTAAATAGTTCTTTAACCATTATGTAAATACATCGCTTCATCCCTACATGGTCCGTGTCATCTGCCGCCACGTAACAGTATATCCACAATATTATTAAGACGTCTGCCTTATATGCGACGGCCAACCACATTATACCATGTTACATGGGAATGGGTGGACTTATGGCCAGGCATTACAATAACAGCATTGGGATGCCGTTCTTGCAAGCTCAGACCTGGAGGTACAGATGAAACTGATTCAGTAGGCTCGAAAGGTGGCCAAATCCAAAAATTCCCCGCATTTCCCCGAGGGGAAGAATGTGAAAGTGCGAATGCACGAGTTGAATTTGCGCGGTTCGGTAATGTTCGCGAAAGAGAGATCACACACACACACACAACTACAAAGAAAGAAAGATGCATTTATTCACAGACACCTATTTGTGTTGTCGTTGTACTTGATTGCTAGAGCGGATCTCAGCTTTGAAATTTCGTGTCAGTACTCCTTTGAGCAGGGTGCATTAGCCCTTCTCACGCCCGATTCTTGGCCAATCCCCCACGTGGGTATGTGCCATGTCAGCGGCCAGGCAGCGCGCGCCCATCTCCCCCCGTTGCCAAGGAAGACGAGGAGATTCCTGGCCAATCCCCCACGTGGGTATGTGCCATGTCAGCGGCCAGGCTGCGCGCGCCCATCTCCACGTGCGCGGACAATCGCCGGTGGACGCAGGTTCAGGGTTGCTTAAGAAGTGCATTGCACTTAATAAAGCCTTGAAATGTGTGACCCAACCACTGCTTTCCGGCGAATGTTGTTGTTGTTGTTGTTGCCTTTAGATATGGCACATACCCAATCAGGGGATCGGTTATTCAACAGAGGATGGTTAAAATGAATGAAGCTCTTATCTAATCACGAATGTCTGTTTATTTTTCATCTTCAAAAATGTAACAATGATGAAGGGCAGAGAAATTATTTCCGTCCTCAAGTAGCCTGGCAAGCACACCAAAAAAGTGCCATTTACAGCGATCCTTCAGCGAATCTCACAAGCATAAACTTTTTTTGTATATCCCATAATAACAGCGAAGCTGTTTCGCAAAAGCATTTTTTCGTGTACGAAATTAAAAATACCAAGACATTGCCGAGCGCCAGCACATAAGCGCGGGCCTCGCGGCGACCACCCAGCGTCTCCTGCGCACGTTTTTCAAGCCAAGCATACCCACTTAAGGCGACTGGCGAAGATCGTGGCGACCCCCCGGCAGTTAAAAATCAAGAAAGTGCCTAGTGCTCGTATGTGCCTGCCTCGCGACGACCGCCCATCGTCCCTTAAGCACGTTTGTCAAGCCAAGCATACGAACTCAGTAGGGAGATTGGCCAAGATTACCAAAAAAGAAAAGAACTCAAGCGTTTGCCGTAATCATGGCAACGCTTGCTTGGAACGAAAAAGACTCCAGCGTTCGCCGTAACCGTGAGGACATTTGCTCGAAACGAGAAAGACACTGTAAGCAAGGCTAAAATGGGGGCTAGTTGGTTTTGCATCTTCTTGAACCGCGCTGTTTTAAAACAGGACAAGGAAATAGCACACAGGACTAGAAGAATCGCGCTTCGTCTCGTCCTGCGTGCTATTTCTTTGTCCTGTTTTAAAACAGCGCGGTTCAAGAAGAGAAAGACACGTCGTAGTGTACGTCCCTCCAGGGTGATGTCCAATGATTCACCGAAATAAATGAACGAAGCTCACCCTTATAGGAACAATGATGGCGTAAAGGTCTTTTAGGTAGCGAAGAAGAAGCCAATCGGCTGCAATCGTGCACTTAAATCTTCGTGATTGTCGTGAAGGTTGGGTACAGCTTGGCTATTTTCAAGTCTAATGCGTTAGTGTGAGCTTCCTTCATTCTTTTTATTGCAGGTTACTGAGTCCGAACAGCTAGGTTCTTTTAGCAGTTGCTCAAAACAATGTCAACAGTGTTCAAGGTAAAATGGTGGATGGCGCTGGTTGCGTGCTGGAAGTGCCTTGCT
The DNA here is from genome assembly GCA_013339765.2 of Haemaphysalis longicornis. NCBI lineage: Eukaryota > Metazoa > Arthropoda > Arachnida > Ixodida > Ixodidae > Haemaphysalis > Haemaphysalis longicornis. The sequence continues at coordinate 219,351,088 of CM023450.1, read as the reverse complement.
TATTACAAGCAAAGGTGAAGGCAATCTCGATTCGCAGAAATTGTCGGAGACACAGTAATCATCATCATCTTCTCCTGGCCTGATTATGATTGCCAGGTCGGATGAGAAAAAGGGCGGGGGCAATTCACCGGCGGCGTGTCCGTGTGCCACCGTGAGTACGCATACGCAACTTGCTAGATCGCTCTAGGTGGAGGCGGCTATCGACATGCTTCGAGCAATCTGGTATAAAGTGCCTGCATTCGGATCAGGATTGCGTGGCACTTCGATAGAAGAGAGATTTCGAATTAAAGCGACTTCGCCGTAAGGAGGGGTTACTATATTGGCTTCTGGATTTCTTCACCGCGATATCTTTATTCCCTCCCCTCGGTTTTTGTGGTAGTCACTACATCGATTTTTTCATCCTGTGCCCTTTGTGTAGTTTGTATGTTGTATCATGTGCCCTCTGTGCCCTGCCTAGGACAATCCCTGCATGTGCCCACGCGGCGTTTTCGCACATGCCACCGGCATCGCCACCAGCATGGAGGCAACATGACTGGGGTTTCTCTGTAGACTAACAAAGACGAGGCGCAGCCCGGCGGGGCTGGGATGGCCTCGCCTTCGTCGGATCCCGGTTCCCCCGGCACCTCGGCGACAAAAGTGCAAGCCAGCTTGTCGAACATGTCTCTCTCGGATCGCTGCAGCAGACGCAACCCGGAGAGTGAGGCAGAGTACGAATCTTCCGAGTCGTCAGGTGAGCGGCGCTCACTGCTTGTGGCTGCCTGCCTGTTCGCTCTTTCGATTTCCGCGCGCTTAACACTAAAATGACCTTACGGCGGTGTTGAAAACTAAGTGAACGGGTACTCTTTGCATTTCTTAGTTATACTTGGCGCCCTGTTTCGTTATGCACGTGCACAATACGGCAAATCACTGTTGGGCCATGAGTGGTGGCTAAATAGAAAGAAAAGCTAGGATTGAAGCCTACGTTATTTGTGACGTAGACTTGCGGTCAGCTCCTGCGTTGTGGAGGACCCTCCGGTTTTGTCAGCATTGCAGGGCTTCGCGTCTTGTGCTCTTGTAATGTCGTTCCGACCTTTCGTAGCCAACATATCTCGCTATACAACTGTGGTGGTAGGAACTGAGACTGAAGTCCTTGCCATGTTATGCTCTTGCCCAGGCCGAAAACTGGTGTAGGGTGGAGAAATATACCCGTTTTAAATACACGGAAATAGAGAGAAACAAACAAGCGCAAGGCTCACAAATGGCTTAGACGAGCGCCACGTGAAAATAAAGTTTGGTTTAAGAAAGTCACTCATATGTACCGCGCAACGGTATGCATGCATTGCACCCCATGGTACAGCCATGCACAGCCACACATACACAAATACCCCATCGTAACGCTAAGTCAAGAAATAAAAAGTCGCATTGCGGTCTTTCCACTTTTCTGATAAAGCGTCATCACTGCAAAGGTCGTGATTTCGTGCTTGCGATGACATCTGTGTCGTGTCCGGACACAAAGACACATTGATTGACTGATTAGAGATCAATGATTATGGTTAAATATAACGCGTACGTGAAATGCGAAGGGGTACAAAAATTTTCCGGGAATGTTATACGCAGACTACATTCTTCTGTTAGCTGATAACCAAAGCCACACACAAAGCCACACACCTCGGGTTCAATTTTAGCACTAAAAATCGGGAATAATGGTTTTCAATGTCACTAGCACTCACGCAGTATCAATCCAGTACGGCAAATTACCGAGAGTGAACGAATATAAATATTTGGGAGTGTGGCTAAACGAAGGAGACAACTACTTAAGAACTCACCAGGAGCAACTTAAGAATAAAGGAAGGCGAAACGGAGCTATAATAAAGCATAGAGCTCGGTGGGGTATAACAAATATGAAGGGGGGGGTATAACAAATATGAAGTAAATATGAAGTAGGAATGTGGAAAGGAGTAAAGATTCCGGGTCTCACATTTGCGAATGCAGTACTCTGCTTAAAATCTGGTTCACTTCAAGCATGCCTTGAAGTCAACCAGAGAACGGTAGGCCGTTTGGCCTCACAAGCGCATGTTAAACAACTAACGAAGCAGTGCAGGGAGATATGGGCTGGGCGTCGTTTAAAGTTCGAGAATCTCAATGTAAAATATGTTTTGAAGGGAGGTTGATATCTACGGAGGTAAACAGCTAAAGTTTTAGATACCTATACATGAAAACCATAGACACCCAGTGGCTAAGGATGACTAGAGGGCTATAACGCTGAAATACCGAAAGAACAGGGGAGAATCAAAGACAGCCAAGGAAACCAAAAAAGAAGCAGGGCCGATACAAACACATAAATTGAAAGAACTGGACGCTAAAACGTCGTTAGAGGTGTACAGGGCAGGGAAAACGGACAGCAGAAAGAAAAATTTTCGTAATAATCCCGAGGGCAGTGCCATGCTGTTTGAGGCTAGAGCAGGTTGCTTGAGGACCTAGAGCTTTGTTGCGAAGTATACACAAAACGATGAAGTATGAGTGGTCTGCTGAAAAAAAACACAATCTGTGCTGCACGCAGTGTTATAATGCGAGGGTATCCATCCAAATCTACATGAGGGGAATATTCAGCTTCCAGAAGCCCTAGGATTTAAGGGTAGCACAGAAGGAGCAAACTTCAAGGCTGTCAATGTGGCTAAAAGACTATTAGAATGCTGGTGAAAGAGGAGGAGAGAGGGAAATAGTGCCATACCACAAGGAACAGCCCAAAATATCATTTCAGTCTGCCCAAAGAGCAGCGCTAGAATTAAGCAAAGGGTGCAACATAGGTATATTAGCTTCTTTGGTAAAATGACACGTCATTATCCTGTTACAAAGGGGATACCATTAGCAATCAATCCATCAAGTGCCCGGCCTGCACTGAGTTGGAAACGGAGTGTCGTTCTCTGTGCTTTGCTGTGCAGAAAACATTCTGTTGTCGTCCCGGTTCTGGTTGAGCTCAGTCTTGCAGCCTTTGTATCACGCCTACATGCTACGCCTACATGCTACGGGTGTACGAACACCCGTGTTATTGCAGCTAAGCTGCTTATGTCTAATCCCTCAGTTCTCGCTCCCGCGTGGAACGAAGACTCGCGGAATTGGTTCCCCATTTGGTGGGCATTACGATTTTCTCTTGGGGGTGAGCTACGCTGTTCGTCGGTGGGTGGCGGCTCTATCTCGTACGTGCGTCAATTTAGGCAGCGACGTGTGTTCAGCGTATGGAAAAATAAAATAAAAACTACTCAGGGCCTTGGTATTTTTATAAATTGCCCCTGGATAAATGTCTCCTTATTAGCGCACTTCTGTTCAGAGGAGAAGCCAACTTTAAGGGAATCCTTGTGAGCTGGTCTTTGTAAGGGGGCTTTCGTAAATTTGTTGCGGAGTGAAGCACGGCCATCTACGTCGTAATGTGGCTACAGCCCCATTTTGTCCTCCTCTCCACCTCCGCCGCTTCTTTTACGAGTCGTGTGAACTCCTTGGCACGCGCAGCGTGTACGTCACCCCTGCAATTCTGCACTCCCGCGCGCTCCTTACCAGCCACCAGTGCGCCACATTAGAGCCTGCGCTGGGAATGGGATTGGCGTAGTCGCGCTATAATAAAACGTCCTTGTCTGTGCCAAACAATCGTGTGTGTCCTTAGTGTGTGACGTAGAGGTGGGGGCCACTCTCATTGTTCAATATAGAGAATACCGAACATAGCTAAATATAACATAGCAAATCCAACCACATCGCCAGCTTCCCTGGACGTGCCTTTTTTCTTGAGCAAAGAGCTCTGATTTTTATTATTGGCAACGACGGGAGCGTCAGGAACCTCACGACCACGTTCTACCGCTGCGATACCCTTGCTTGTGCGCTGCGGAGGATGAATGATGATCATGGCGGTGATGATTATTAGTTTGATGATAATGGTGGTGGTAGCGGGGATGGTGACGATGGTACTGGTGATGGGGATGGTGACAACGACGAAGAAGACATGGCATCTGCTAATGATGGTTGCAATCGTCGTGTGCTGTCTCTACACCCAATTGAAACGCCTTCTTACAGGACCCGCGACGGTCATGTGACAAGGTAAATTCACGTGCATGGCTACCAATAGGCAACATATATGTGCTAAGAAAGAAGTGCGCGTGTTACGGATAGACCATGTTGTGTGTGCGTTGACGTGGCGCGAGGCGCACAACGTGGCCCAACGGGACAACGTGACAACATACAGTGTACAACGTGACTCGGCGTCGGGCTTTCCGGCTGAGCTCAGAGGTGTGCTGCGAAAACCATTTCCAGGGCCCGTTTGTCCGTACGCATAAGTTCCCGATTAAGTTCCCGCTTACGAATAAGACGCCAATAAGTCGAAGTCAGCCACGGCAAATAAGCCGGTTGCCAGAAAACCGACGGAAACGCTACCTTAACCGAGCGTTTGTATCAGTTTCGGGCAAACGACTGATTACCTAAAAAGCGCTAAAGTCGTAGTTGAGAACTTATCCCATACTTATCGCGTTCGGGCAAACGGGCCCTGGACTGAACCATGCAAGTCGGCACTGCGTCTCCGGCTCTGCGAGTGCTTTTGCTTGTGCATGTTCGACTTTGCTTCTAACATGTCAGCACTTGTTTTTTACCGTTCAATGGTGGACTATAAATTGGCTCGCTCTTTCGGCGAGGCAGTGCGTCTTTGGCCACCGCAGAGAACGTTTCTCTGCCCGTTCGAGTTATCAAGTTTCAAGCGCGCCAGTGTGCTGACTTCTGTACCATCGCTTTTATCTACTCACCATGCATTAAAGAAACGGAGTTTGGCTTTGGCTCTTCGTCGTCGTAATAGAGGTAGATCTCCCGCAACCCGCTCACCCTCCACCCTACCACGACGGCACGGGTCGTAGTTGTCCGCCTTCACCCTTGTTACAGCGGATGAAAGCAGCTGGCAACTGTGCCAAAAACATAGTAGTATGGCAAGGGTTGAATAGTTAGGGAATACCGTGATGGTGTAGTAATGTAATTGTGTTCGTAGCACTTTTTAAATTTCTTGGGTAGTTTTCCGAACAAGAAATAAATTACTGCATCCCTTCGACCAACTTTGAATATCCTCAAGTAAGGCTTGGGTTTGGGCTAGTTGGCTATACATCGTTTGAAGAAACAGCGCAAGGACGTGGACGACAGAACGTAAAAAAAAGTTCCTGCGTTTTTGCAGCCGCCCCTTTCCATAGGGGCGATTTCCCGTGAAAGCCGGGTGAACTTCCCAAACGTTGTAGTCCCACACAAGGGCCCAGCGCTAGACCGGGGAGTCGCTTGTACCTATTTTACCGGTAGGTGCCCAGCGCCACCAAAGCACACGAATGCACATGGTGCCTTCCGCATCCACGGTGGACGCTCAACTCGCAACCACCTGTGGCAGGACATGCCGCCAGACTCTTTCACCCCCGGCAATCGCGCAACGCGGCATGATGGCCGGGGCCCCGCTAGATGGTCAAGGGTCAGGGGCCTCTCGCAAGGGTAACGGCAGCTTTTCAGACGTGAAATCCCCTTTCAAGGGTCTGCACTCGACCAGGGATGCCTGTACCCACTAAAGAAACCGGTGGGTTGGGCGGTACCAGGATTCGAACCCGGTGCCTCCCGCCTACAAGGCGAATGCTGTACCTCTGAGCCATCGCTGCAGCGCTTGTACTGTCTTTTTTACTTTCTGTCGTCCGCGTCCTTGCGCTGTTTCTTCAAGCGAATATCCCCACCTCCCTTTATCGCCACTTCAAAAATACTAAATGGTGCACTAATAGCAGCGTTAAGAATGAAAATTATCTCCACGCTAACGCAGGAAAATGTGCGCAGAATTTTTTCGGAACAAAATCGTCGGTTCGAAACGAAAGTGCTCGCACCCATACATAATTGTATATTGGTGTATATTGGTGCGTATACACTCCCCCTTCGTCGTAATTAACTTCTCAAGCACGTTAACCCTAAGAAGGCTTCGGCAGGGTGAAACATACAACTACTTTAGTGTAGGGGCTCAAATACATTGCCCCTGTGTCTTAATAGGTTTCACTGCCTTCCGCAAGAGATAAAACGTGCTGCGGAACGTGGAGTAAGATAATTCTTTACTTGCAAAGCCCAGACTCTCCGGGAGAACAATGCCGCCATGGCCGGCGACCTACCGAAATAGTTTCTTCAGTTACGCAAACTCCATTCCCCTCATCTCAAAGGAAAAGAACGCTCAAAAACGCCGACGAAAAACGAAGCAGACATCAAGATTAATCGACTGCAAGTGTACCCACCTCCCGTTCCCTTTTATTTTTTTTTTAAATGCAGAGCATTTCTTTAACTCACATGTAGCGTCCGCCGTGCGTCCGCAACAGCTCAGCGCGCAGGCGCGCCCTCTCCCCCACTCCTCCTCTCCCGCATCACGCTACCCTCCTCGCTCTCAACAACAGGTCCGCACCCCTCCTCCTACACTATATAAAAAATAATACTTACCGGCGCCTGGTTTCGATCCCACGACCCTGCGGGCGGAACGCAAGGTACATGGTGCTCTACCCACTGCGCCACAAAGCCGACACAGAATGGAAGGCTACGAACGCGCCTTATATCCTTGACTCATTCAAACTACGTCAAGAAGCTGCTGATACAACGCATTCACTACCTGTGGGCGGAACGCGAGGTACATGGTGCTCTTCCCACTGCGCCACAAAACCGACACAGAATGAAAGGCTACCAACGCGCCTTATATCCTTGACTCATTCAAACTACGTCGAGAAGCTGCTGATACAACGCATTCACTACCACCAACTCCCCAAACACTAAACGTTAACGCAATACACCCACTCCCCTATGCGACGCATTTACTCGAGTCCCCCTCGCGGGGAGATGGGCCCTTTTTCAATAAACGCTTTCACCCACAACATCCACGAAGAATAACAGGCAATGGCTGTAATGTCTACGACGGCCTCGGTAGTTGCCGCCTAACGGCAGTAATAGCTTACGTAGTGATAAGGCCAACTTTCCAACTGCTAGAAACAACGCATAGTTGGCGGCCATAGACAGCCTTCCCGTCACGGTATATTAAATTTTTTTTGAGGTGCAGAGAACGTGTTGTGGCCTTTGAGGGATTGAGGACGTGTGTCTATTGGGCTGTAAGAGCCCTCCTTGGCTCCTCCCGATTTGTCATCGTCCGAGAATGTCACCGTAACTTCCGCTTCCACTACCAGATTAATTACTCGATGTATTTTGGCTTGTTACTTCTTACCACATTGTGCTATCCGTGCCTTGGCCGTTACCTTATTTCCTAGAATCAGCCCTCTCCTCACCCATACCCCTTCTTTAAAAAAAATAACTTGCTCGGAAATTGGGCTTCCTACTCGAAACCTTCTCTCAGCCCTCTTTTATACGGATTAGCGGGACATTTTTTTACTATTTTCCGTTCTATTTGTCCCCTGTCGGACTCCTCATCTCCGCGTGTTAACCTCCTCTCTCACCTGTCAAACAGTCAGTGGCACGCGTTCCCCTATTTTGGTTTGGCGGCGTCGTAACCAAGCGAACGATGTGAAGACCGAAGGCTGAAAGAGCACGCGGAGGGGAGTGTCGATAAATTGTGAGGGGGAGGGTGGTTTGCGGAGGTGGCGCGAGACGCTACTTTGACAGTGTGGGGGGGAGAGCGGTTGCCGATCCCGCGCTAGGCACGGGTATCAGAACCGCCCTCGGCGTCTCGTGGCGTCCGAGAAAGGGAACGCACCACCAGGTATCCGTGAAATCAAGGGCCTTGTTATTTCAAGTTCGCCAAAAGCACAGACGCCCAGCACGCGCTGCGTGCTGCAAGTCATCGTTCCCTCGGGGCCTTCGTCGCAGTCCTCGTTGCGTGGCTCATACGAACCACGTGACATTTGTACGGGTGTTTTAAACACGATTTACAACAGCATGCTCATGGCGCCGACGCGGTGCGAGATAATGGCAGAGTAGCGCAACACGCGCAGAGTGTATCGCTAGCGCGCCGCGTGCGTTCGCTAATCATGCGTTCGCTTCCTTTGCGGATGCAGCAGCTATGCGTCGTGACGTAGAAGACAGCAGTTCGCGCTGCGCACAAGTTTAGCGCAGGCACGTTAGAGCTTGATTAGTATCGTATCGATGCCAGGCAGTTTTTAGATGCGACGCTGAGAGGAGCATCTCTTGCCGGCGGCCCTGTCCTTCCTTCCTCGCGTCGTCGTCGTCCTTGTCCGCACAGCTGCGTCTCTCCTCCGTTCGCCTCCTCTGCTCTCTCCGTGATAGCGCGCCCTCTACCCCAACATCTCTGGCGCGCGCAGTGCGGCGCGCTCTCTCACTCCGCCGGTGGGCGGCGCTGCGCGCGCGCAAGCGCGCTGTGCGCTCTCGCATGTGCAGCGCCCTCTCTCTCCGCTTCGGTCTCCTCTCCTTCGGGCGCGCTGCGCATATAAGCGGAGTGCCGCGCTCCGGCGGTCTCTCAGTCGACGGTCGTCCGCGCTACGCTGCTATCTCTCTCTCTCTCTCTCTCTCTCTCATCTCTCTCTCTCTCTCTCTCTCTCTCTCTCTCTCTCTCTCTCTCTCTCTCTCACGCATTACCCGACGATTGCTCACGCAATTCGAGTAATCGACCCAACGGAAACGCACAATGGAACCCCCTTCAGCGTCGCATACCACCAGGGTTCCCGCGAGAGGACGTGGGCGTAATTTTTTTTACTTCCCATTTCCTCACCAGGAAATTCCGAGACGTGCCCCTTCATGTTAAGAGAGCATAAAACAGTGTCTACCGGAGGGCGACGGATATCGTCCTTGAAAAATAAATGTACGTAGATCATTTTGCAACCCGTAAACCAGCGCTGCTCTGTGACAGTACGTGATTTCTTCATAGGCCTCACGCTTGCTATGATATTAGAGTGGCGTTTTATGTGCTCAAGCACTACTTAAGCAATGAATGGAGGCATAGTCGAGTAGGTGGTAATCTATGACGTGCCCTAAATCTTCACGCACGGGCGTTTTGGCATTTCGCCTCGATCAGGAGAAAACTTTCCGCTGGCAGCAACAAAACCTTCCGCGTCGTGCTTAGCTGCCCAACGCCTTATCCGCAACAGCGGGTGCCCGTAACCACGCCCTGTTCGGCAACCTAAATGTATGATTCCCGATGAATACCATATCATTTCGACTCCCGCGAATCGACCATGCAGGTCGAAGTTTGTCCGTACAACACCGTACACAGAAATCTTCCCAAGAAGTGGGCTCTTTTTTTTGTTTTTTGCTTTCCTCTAAACGTGTAAACGGTGGCCATCTTCTCGCAGAGACTGTCCCTTGGCTCGTGAGGCATCGTGTCTGTTGATCCTACGAAGCGCGCCATTCACTTACGGCGCATTGCTGGCCCACGCACACTTCACTAATGTCGACCGGTATCCGCTAGGACAATGCAAGGGCGACGTGCTACACCCGATGGCTTCCCTTCTCTGCGCTGCGGCCGAAGAATGGAGCAAAAGGGGACGGGATGCGCCCCCGGGAGGGCCCCAATTTATAGCACGCGGGTTCGGGGCGTGCGTTGCACCTGCAGCGTCTCCGCTCGACTGGTTCTCCTACTTAATAACGCGTAATTGGGCGTACCGTAATGATTTTCTTCCTTGCGTGAGGAACGCGTTGTAGGAAGGCCTGCGATTTCGCTATCTTTTCTGGTGAACACGAAAGCAAGGCTGCATTATTAGACGAATAATTCGAGAACGAGATGCAATAGGGGCGCTCCCCATCATTTTGTCGAAGGAAGTAAGCACATCATAGCAAAACAGCACGAAAGGAAAGAAATAAGAAGTGCAGTGGTTCCTTTGTCTCATGGACGGCAGTGAAATGGCACTGACCTGGAGCCTCGATATTTGTGCGAAGCACTTCTTAGTCGGGCCTACTCCTGCTTCCACCGCCGTCCTCCGTCCGCAGCCTAGCAACGGAGCTAGCTACCGTGCCTAGCAACGGCGCCGGATTTCCGACGCGTGAGGGCGCTCGCATAGCGCCTCCTCTCCCCCCTCGCCTACTCTCCTAAAGCCCCTTTACTACTCTCCAGCTCGCAACACACCTCTCTCGGCGCGCCAGCCAGGCCACTACACGATATAAAAAAACAGCATCCGGACGCCAGGTTTCGATCCGAGGACTTTGCGGCCGCAGCGCGACGCTCTACACGAACTAATAACCGCTACACGGACGAAACGCTGATATCAGTGTTAGTAACGCGCCTATATCTTTAACGCATTCAAACTACGTCGTCAGCGGCGTGCGTTGGCGACTCAGCGGCGTTATAGCGGCTGCAACAACCCTTAACGGTCCACTTTAGCGACCACAAGGCGGTCATAATGACCGTCGCATACAACGACAACACAAACAAGTGCTGAAATAAATACCGTCGTTTCACTTTACTTTGCGTGTGTGTGTGTGTGTGTGCGTGATTACATTCCCTCTCGAACATCTATCGAACATACACGTTAATTCACCAAGATTTCCGCAGAGGGACAAACGAGGCGTGTTAAGCCGAACGTGATCACGAGGGGGTGTTAATGTAACTAACGGGCAAATTGCCACCAAACTTCAACAAACTCCCCCTCATAGTATCATCACCCCGTGCTTCGCACTTCCTCATACTCCCCTTCGGGGAAATGCGGGGGAATTTTTTTGCGTAGCGCACGCAGCAGATTACTTCAGTGTTGGGGCTGTTATGCACGAGATGCAGAACAGACAGACAGACAGACAGACAGACAGACAGACAGACAGACAGACAGACAGACAGACAGAAAATGAAAGCTTCACTAGCCGGAGGGCTTGCTATGTACGACGTAGGCGGGCAGATTGAGCCAATAGAAAAGTGATGTAGCACGAAAAAGTAACCTAAATACAAATAATTGAAGAGCCATTATACACGTGATGATTTGCTGTTTCCTAATTAGATCTTTCTAATTAGAAACGGCCAATCAGGACAATCTCCACCCCAGCTCACACAATAGAACTAGCGGAGCTTTCGAAGTTAATCAATAAGCGTACGACAGCTGACATACGGAAGTGCAGTATGGAGAGGATCGAATACGCTGTAAAGAATGGAGGTGGCCTGAAAGCAGTGAAGAGGCGTCTTGGCGTGGGGAAAAATCAGATGTATGCACTTAAAGACAAGGAAGCAATGTCATCACAAATACGGATAAAATAGTCACAGTAGCCGAGGAGTTCTATAGGGATCTGTACAGTAGCCGGGACATCCGGGATAATGGCGAACGGGAAAGTAGTTCATAAGAGATAGACATTCAACCAGTAACGACCGAAGAAGTAAGGAAGGCTTTGAAAGAAATAAAATGGGGCAAAGCACCTGGTGAGGATCAGATAACAGCAGACCTCTCGAAGGATGGCGGAAAAATTGTACTTGGAAAACTAGCAAACCTGTATACCCAATGCCCAATCACCGCAAGTGTACCGGAACCTTGGAAGAACGCGAACATCATCCTAATCCATAAGAAAGGAGACATGAAGGACTTGAAAAATTACAGGCTCGTCAGCTTACTGTCAGTCACCGACAAGGTACTTACCAAGGTAATCGCTAACAGAATTTCTGCAACCTTAGATTTCAGTCAACCTAAAGAACAAGCAGTGTTCTGTAAAGGCTATTCAACAATGGACCATATTCTACACGATCAATCAGGTGATAGAGAAGTGCGCTGAGTATACTAACCCCTATATATAGCCTTCATAGATTATGACAAAGCATTTGACTCGGTCGAAACCTCAGCAGTCATTCAGGATTACGGAACCAGGTGGTAGATGAGCATTATGTAAGAATACTAGAGGATATCTACAATGGGTCCACAACTGCCACCATCATCCTCCATAAGGAGAGCACTAAAACACCTACAAGGAAGGGCGTCAGACAAGGAGGCGCAATCTCTCCAATGTTATTCACAGCATGTTTACAAGAAGTATTCAGAACGTTGGACTGGGAACAGGTGGGAGTAAGGGTTAATGGAGAATACTCTCAGTAACCTCAGATTTGCGGATGACGTTGCCTTGATAAGTAACTCGGGGGATGAATTGCAAAGCATGCTTACCGCACTGGACAAACAGTAGAACTATGGGCCTGAAAATTAATATGGGGAAAACTAAAGTAATGATCAATAACCTCGGGACAGCACAGTGGTTTGAGATAGGTGGCGAGGCAGTGGAATTGGTAAACGAATATGTCTATCTACTTAGGCCAAGTTGTGACCCCGGATCCCAATCATGAGGCAGAGATAATTCGAAGGATAAGAACGGGATGAGGTGCATTCGGCAGGCATTTTCGGATAATGAATGGCAGCCTAACATTGCAACAGAACAAGAAAGTGTATGACAGTTGCATCTTACCGGTACTCACCTACGGGGCAGAAACTTGGAGGCTCACTAAGAGGGTTTCAACCTAAATTGAGAACCACTCAGCGGGCAATGGAGCGGAGCGAAAGATCATAGGCGTAACATTACGGGACAAGAAGAGAGCGGAGTGGGTCAGGGAACAAACGCGTGTTAAGGACATAATAGTAGAAATTAAGAAGACGAAATGGACGTGGGCAGGGTATGTAATGCGAAGGCAAGATAACCGTCGGTCATTAAGGGTAACAGAGTGGATCCCTAGAGAAGGCAAGCGTTGCAGTGGGCGACAGAAAGTTACATGGGCAGATAGATCGAGAAGTCCGCGTGGATAAATTGGTCGCAGTTAGCACAGGAACGGGGCAATTGGAGATTAATGGGATAGGCCTTTGCCCTGCAGTGTGCGTAGATAGGCTGTGATGATGATGATGATGATGATGATGATACATGTCAAGGTACATTCATAGTGAAGATATTGGCGGCGAGGTGGTTGAGTGGCACCCCCTGGCTCCTGACGTCAGCTTTGGGACTCCCGCCGCTGTCGTCTGCTACCCTCCGCTTGTGAGGGGCAGGAGTGCCCGCGCTATGAATCGCCCGCTATGATGCTTTAGTGCATTAAAAAGTGTATTTCCGGTAATTCAGATATTTTGCCAGCTTCTGGGTCTCTGAATAAGTTCAAGCTGTATCCCGCACAAGTTTGCGACGCATCAAAAGAGAGAAATTTTTAAGAGAATAGGTCAGAATATCGTGTGTAAATCGTCCTGTCTAGCTTTTTTTTTTTTGCGGGGTTCAGTGCTCAATGCTGCTCGATAACTATTCAAAATGAGTTGGCTTCCCTAAAATATTTTGGAGATGCTCCAATGAAAACTGAAATCAGTAATGCTACGCACCAATCAGGAGGCCCCTGCACACATCACACAAACAAAGCGGCTATATACTATTTCTTTCATTTTTTACTTGTATCAGATGAATGTTTTTGTGTGCCCAACGCTTGAAACGTCTTATTAGGAGGTTATGGGATGATTGTGAGCTCACAAAGTTCCTCTGAATATTTTTTCTTCCGGCGGCATGGCATACATTCCCTTCTGCATAAATGGGCTTTAGTTATGGCTGCGTGCAAGGAGGTGCATATCCCTAGCGAGCGTTGTTGGTTCACACGCAAATACAATGACAATGTATAAGCTACGCCACCGCGAAACGGAGCAGGCAACGTTGTCCAAAGCATTCTAAGGTGGCTTTTGTGCCTCGTATTTCTATTATAATTATCGTTGTCATAACGAACTGACCTTCCATCCGAACGATGATGACATATTTACGGAGTTGAAGGCTTGATATACTCGCTAAAGAACGTAATAAATAGCATACATGCAAGGTTTATGGTATAACAAGAATCGAAGCCGAATCGGCAGCTCTTTATTGTTTTCTACCCCTTCGGGTGTAAAGAATGAATTCTGGCCAACTTTGGGATGGTGTTCTATTGATTAAAAAAATTACCCCTGCTGTCCTTCAATGAAGTTTTACTATAACGCATATCGAACATGGGGACTATATGGATGGGGGAAATGTACCGTAAATATCCTTCCTGGTTTCAATAAACATAGAATACACGATTAGCATGCGTGCGTGCGTGTGAATGTCCATACGTGGGTGTTTGTGTGTGAGTGTGCGTGTGTCTGTCTGTCTGTACGTGTGTGTGTGCGTGTGTGTGCGCGGCCGTGTGGTTTTGTGTATGTATGTGCGCGTGCGCGTGCGTGTGTGTGTGTGTATTTGTTTGGGAGTGTGTGTGCGTGCGAGCATGCGTGTGTGCGTGGTTTGTGTATGTGCGTGTGTGGAAGTGTAAGTGTGTGTGAGTGCGTGTGTGTGTGCGTGCGTGTGTGTGCGTGTGTGTAAGTGTGCGCGTGCGCGTGCGTACATCCGTGTTCATGTGCGTGCGTGTGCTTGTGCGTGCGTGCGTGTCTGTGTGGTTGCGTGTGTGTGTGCGCGTGTATGCGTGAGTGTGTGTGCGTCTGTGTGAGTGTGCGTGTGTGCGTGCGTGTGTGTGGGAGTGTGTGTGCGCGCACGTGCGCATGTGCGCGTGTGCGTGCGTGCGCGTTGCGCGCGTGTACGCGTGCGTCTGCGTGTGAGCGTGTGTGCATTTGCGTGCGCGTGCGCGTGCGTGTATGCGTGTGTGAGTGCGTGCGCGCGCGCGCGTGTGTGTGTGTTTGTGTGTGCGTGCGTGTGTGCGTGTGCGTGCGTGCGCATGTGCGTGCGCGTGCGTGTGTGTGTGCGTGCGCGTGTGCCTGCGTGCGCGTTTGTGTGCGTGTGCGCGTGCGTGTTGCGCGTGGTGTGTGCGTGTGCGTGCGTGCGCTAAGTGTGTGTGTGTGCGTGTGTGTGTGCGCGCGTGTGGTGTGCGCGGTGCGTGTGTGTGTGTGCGTGTGTGTGTGCGTGCGTGTGCGCGGGTGGTGCGTGCTGTGCGTGTGCGTGTGCGTGTGTGTGGGTGCGCGTGTGCGTGTGTATGGTGCGTGCGTCGTTTTGTGTTTTTGTGTGTGTGTGCGGCGGTGCGTGTGTGTGGCGTGCGCGCGTGCGCGTGCGTGTGCATGAGTGTGCGTGCGTGTGTATGTGCGTGCGTGTGCGTTGTGTGTGTGCGTGTGTGTGTGCGTGTGTATGGTGCGCGCGTGAGTGTGTGCGTGTGCGTTGTTTGTGTGTATGTATGTGTGTTCGGGTGCGTGTGTGTGTGCGTATGCCGTGCGTGCGGTTGTGCGTGTGTGTGTTTGCGTGTGCGCGCGCGTCTGTGTGGGTGTGTGTGCGTGTGTGTGTGCGTGTGTGTGTGCGTGTTGTGTGTGTGTGCGTGTGCGCGTGCGTGTGTGTGTGTGTGTGTGTGCGTGTGTGTGTGTGCGTGTGTGTGTACTGCGGAAACGTGTTATGGCGGCACACCTGCAGAAATTATGTAAACCGACTAGCACTAACTCCTCTCCGAACTGACTTTTTACACTCCGTATAAGGACAGAAATACAGTAATGAAAAAATGAATGTCCTTCCTAAGTCTCTGTGGTTTGGTTTACACCTACAAATATCAGACGAGGTTGAAACCCCGATTTATTTGTCGATGAATCGGAAATGCGCCGTTCCCTGTTTACGAACACAGCCTGTGAGCTTGAACGGACCATCTTATCGGTATCGTAATCAATCGCTAATGTTTTTCTCAACAAACCCCCATACTGGTTAAAAGCCTTGTATAAAACTAGCAGGCGTCTATGCACACAGTAGGTTATTTGGAACTCGACTTGCATTGTTCGCGCCCCATAGTGCATGTCGGCATACTCTCATGCCTTTACAACGTGAACTGATGTGATACAATTTTTTGGAATGTTGGGCAAGGTTGGACAAACTGTTTTACGACCTTCTTTCATACGATTACCGGGAATCGTAATGCCATCAGCCAAAGCCGATGGCCCCGGAGGCATGAAATTTGTTTTCGTCTTGCATTTTCGCTGTTGTCGTAATTAGCAGCTGGTTGTTCCCGTTGTTGGGAAGATTGCTCGATACAGAAGCTGAGGCCGAGCTCCGACACTTCGCGCTCCGCACAGGACCGGCTGCGCAAGGACTGGGACGACGCTGGCAATGTTTCTTCCGGATCAATATCAAAAAGTGTACTTTAAATCACGCGTTGGGGTAGTTCATTTGATTTTCATTCTTTTATTACGGTAAAAAGTTACACACACGCAAAATCTGGTGCAGACAAGAATGAAAAGTCAAGCAAAGGCATTCGAACCATTTGCACCTGTACGTAAGCGTGCAACTGACAATTAAATGTTGCGGTGTAGCACAGGCATTAATGATATAAACAGGGCCCGGAGCAGTGTTATGTCGGAGGGCTTGGATTGCAGTATGCAGCTCTGCATAGGCGATGGGGGCGTCGAGCTGTGGGTTGTGGTGCCCGTGTCCTTGCGGGACCCCGTTAGGTGAGAGAAAGGGTGGTATATGTAAATCCTATAGGAGTCTCAGAAGGCATCTTGGGGTAATCTGGCTTTATAGATAATTGAGTGGCGCAGTTGTGGGACTGGGTTTCGGGGGTAGTGGGGTATAGTAGTGAGCATAGTATGCACCAAGCTGTCTTGGTATAGTTGGCCATGCATGTTGTTACACGTATTATTCCAGTGATTTCGAGCCAGGGTGTCGGCGTGCATTTTCATTCTCGTGCGGAGGGTGGTGAGGTTTATTTTACGGTGTCGGCGGTGTTCGTGTTTCCGCCACCGGTGTTCGAGACTAGTGTAGGCTTCCCAAAGATTGCGGAGGTGCGTGTCGACGCATTAGAGTGAGGTGCGTGGTCGAGAGTGGTCGTGGCGGTTTATTTGACGGTAAGAAGCTCGGTTGTCCCGTCTAGGAGTTTTTTGTGGTAAAGCCTTGATGGGACGGAGGGGCATTCGGCGAAGAAGAGGTCCCAGCCAGTGTGTGCAGGGTAGGGTGGGGTGGGGCACTCCTAGCGGAGAGGTGCGTTTTGATGAGGAAGTGAGCGCTACCTCATCAGGGTGGCGACAGTGCGTGAGTTTAAGAAGGTTGGCGCTGAAGGTCAAGTCTGGGGTGGTGCCTCACTGGACACCATTGCCTATGCGAGTAGGGAGGCTGGAGTCGGTGTGGAGAGTAAGACGAGGAGTAGAGGCCCGGTCAGAGAATTGTCCATCTTTCCAGGTGGTGAGGGGGGAAGGCCACATTGAGAACTGACACCTAATAACCTGTCAAAGTCTGGTCTTGCTCTGAACCATGTTGTCTTCAAAAAAAAGTTCCCAAATATTCTACAGACTCTGAAACTTCCCGCTACACAACTTCAGTAGTGAGGTCATTGGGGTGGCACCGAAACAGTGTTATAACTCCGGTAATCTCACGCTAGCATTCCAGCGGTACCAACAAACGTGACCGTCCGTATGATCCGACGGTCACGTGTACCAGCGGTAGCTTTACTTGATGTCCGCCAGTAACAGCGAGTAGTCAGTTTTGTGACGTCACCGAGGGGCCGCGTTAACGGATTGGTGCATGACCAGGCTTTCACTTTTTAAAAGAAGATAGTCTTTATTGGGCGACATAAATCCAGAACTTTTGGTCTGTCTGTATGCCTGTCTGTCTGTCTGTGACTCGATTCAGCCACCCGGCCATAGTGAAACGAAGTCTGCGCAATAGTCTTATATACTCGCAGCCAAATTTAAACGTCTAAGTCCAGTTTATATGTTCATCCTTCTCAGCATTGTTGAACAAGAACAAGAAATTAAACATGCTTGACTTTTGCGAAATGTAAGGCATACTTCATGATTGCAGAAAAAGAATTCACTCGACCGAGATCGCCTGGTCGGACTATAGCTTCTGGTCATTTTAGGGCAACAGCTACGCGATCGGGTAGGGATCCGATGGTCGGGTAGGTTCCATGTTCTGCTTGCAACGCACGTGGAGTCCTACAGGGACATAACGCGGTCTATAAACGTTGAGTCGGGCCGTTTTTCCCCTCGCTCACCCGTCACTCAACAAGCGGAATTCTTCGCCGTATGGCGACTACTTCAGGCGAATTCGCATCCGAGACCCGGTTATGTATAGCTACTGGATACGCCAGGGCAACATTCCGGCAGAATGCCACAAATTTAAAGCAAACATTGGGCAGATCTTTACCTATGGGAGGCCTGCAGGCGGTACACCCGCCGGCAAGAGGAACAACATCGGAGCGTGAGCAGTAAAGCGAAGAGATCGTGTTGCTCACTTCGGCAAAAGCCGATAAAGACTGGGCCGTCTTTTGACGGCATTTGCAACGCGAAAGGACGCTGCTAGATACGCGGCCAATTTTCTCTCTCTCTCTCCTCTCTCTCGCTCTCTCTCTCTCTCTCTCTCTCCTCTCTCTCTCTCTCTCTCTCTCTCTCTCTCTCTCTCTCTCTCTCTCTCTCTCTCTCTCTCTCTCTCTCTCTCTCTCTCTCTCTCTCTCTCTTTCTCTCTGTCTGTCGCCTGTTATCGCCCTCGCAACTATAGCTTCTGGCGGCATTTCAAGTACTGAAGCGGCAACAGTTACGAAAGGCTCCACTAGATAGATTCCACGTTCTGGTTGGAACACACAGTGGACTAGGGCAACGCGGTACTATAAACCTTGGAGTAGGGCGCCTCGATTCGCGCGCGTCTCCGCCTTACGGCAGCGCTGGTATCGAGGCACCCAGCCTGGAGCAGTGGAACGCGGTAATTTTAAATTGATTTGAGCAAACCTTTAGCGTGTTTAACTTGGGAGGAGCGCGACGCAAGAGGAACAACATGAGGAGTGAGCGGAAAAGCGAAGAGAGGCATTTACTAGGCCAATTTCGACGAAGACTGTCGTCTTTTGTCGACATTTGCAACAAAAGGGGCAGATATTTCAGTTGCAAGCTGAGGCACTATTTTTTTCTGTTTTTCACGTGGTACCGTTAGCCGCCTACGCCACTTTACTCAGTTTCCTTCATTAGTTCAAGTGTCTTTACATTTATTGACAAGTTTTTTTTTTTTTACGCGAGGGTCATGATGGTTATTATCATTACCTGTACCCACCGGGGATTCAACAACCACGTTGAAAAATGTATTTCGAGCTGCTAGGCAGTTGCTACTTGGCAAAGTGAAACGTTCTAGTTGGTTCCACATTTTGATGCCCTAAGAGAAACTTGGCGCAGACAACGAGAATGAGGCCGCGTCGCGTGTGAAACATTTTCATCATGAGGGAAGGTGCACGAGCGGAGAAATGGGACGCACCCAAAACAGCTTTATGTGGAATTTCAACTGTTTTAATGAACAAAAGTGGCTTATGAAGATCCCGGGTCGTCTACCGCCAGTGAAGGCCTCGTTGACTGCTCCGCTCATGGGGCCGCCTGTGCGCCAAGGCTTGCGTCACACCATTTCTCCAGCCAGTTACAGCTACGCAGCGCACTTAAGACTGCGCAACGCAGCCGCGTGCTGGCGCTACGGTAAAACATGTGGTTTGTGAGCATAACGCATCGGACATATGACGTCACCCGTGGCCTCCCGCGAATTTTCCATTCCACCACTAGACATAAACATTAGTGGAGGCCTTAGCCGCACAGGTGGTTCGGCCGAGGTCTAACGATTCAGGCTTCCTTTCCACCAGCGCTCCACTGTTAGCCTGAAGAAGTTTCGCTTTAAAACCTGTTCCCCGCTCTTGGGCAGCCGACGACTGGGTCCGCGCCAGCGACGGCAACGTTCCGCGCAACTCGCTAGTGGCAGGCCAGAACCTGAACGGCGAGAACTTCTACGTGGGGCGCGTGATGCTGCGCGGCAACGTGCTCCCGGGCAAGGTCCTTCCCTCGGCCAAGGTCTGCTTCGTCTCCCTCGACCAGGTCGAGTTCTCCTCAAGCATCTACGAAGTTCTCGTCAAGGCGCCCTCCGTCAACTACTCCTGGGTGAGTAGGGCCGATTCATTTCTCGGTACATTTGAAACAATCCTAAGCTGAATGCTGTGGCAGGATAGCCAATAAATATGCCGAACCATCCATATGGTGGCAAATTACCCTGTAGATCTGTTGAAGTTTCAGTGGTTTGCACACAATAAACAAACGAAAAACGGTGGACATGGACCGGAACGCAGTACAAATGGGACCACGAAGGTGCTGCGCCCTTGTTGGCCGGCGGTGTCTACAAGATTGGCATCGAGAGCGGCTTTGTCGCGTTCCACGCTACGAACTGTCTCTCTTCCCACGCTTTCGCTGCTGCTGAATGGTGCCATCTGCTGCAGCTCCTGACCACCCATTCCGGACTGACCCCATCCCTTTCTCACGCCTCAGTGCTGCCGTACCACGCGCTCCCTTCACGCTCTTAGTCTGCGCGGGCTTGTTCTGATCGCGGAGATTTCCGGCTCTCCTACACATATCGCCTGTTGAAATACTAAGAAAACGAGTGAGACGTGATGGCTGCAACGCAGGAAGGGAGGAATACTTCGCGACAGCGTCATTTAAGCACTCCTTATGTCGTGCTTCATCAAATTGGGGCCCCCTTTTTGTACATATGGCATTTGTTTCCGTCGTGCCCTAGCGTACCGCTCGCACACGTAATGTCCACTGAATCTTCCAGTCGTAGGAAGCATTCGAAAAACTGCTGCACCCTATGCAAGGTCTTGTGGCAGCGTACTTGTCGGGCTTGCATTTCTTCGATGCCTTGATGTCATGAGCAGCCCCTACGTTCGAATCCTGGCAGCCTGGGCAAAATTGTCACGTCAATTGGCCGGGCAAACAACACGCGGAAAAATTATACTTTTAGTATACGGAGATAATGATGTGCACAACGCGACACAACACCAGATTCCTCACTCAGGAAAGGTTAAAAGGTTCTTGAAGCAAACACAAGATATACTCCTTCGCTTTAGCTCACTTTTGAAGTCATGGCCTTTCAGGGTTGTAGCCGCAAGGATGTGGTGGTCAATCACGTCTTGTGAGGCCTCCTTGTAGGAAACGCTGCCGGAGCCCAGGGTTCGTAGCCCCGGGCGCCGTCGGGAAGTGTCTGAAGTGCGCAGTCCAAGCGTTCCAGCCAGGCAGCCCAGCTGGATCTCGTGTCCCGACCGCCAGGCGTGCGTTGCCGCACGCGACATCGTAGCCTGGAGCTGGTGTCTGGAGGGTTCAGCCTGGGCGGCTTTCTAGGGGCGTGGCCTAGACCTCGTTCACAGGCGTCGCCATGACTAGCCCTCCTTGTTCCGTACGCGTGCCTCCTTCAACTTACTCTTCCTCTCATTCCCTTCTTCGAATCAGTTTCCGCACACTTCATAATTCTCAGATTGGAGCACGCTCCTTCGGGGGGTCGCTCATGGCACTTGACGAGGTTCACTATAGGAGTAGACTGCGTGCTTTAGCTTCTTGCCGATGAGAATAGATGAAGTCGTTCTTTTCTCTAATTTGCGTAGACAGACTACGAACTGTTTCATCATCATCATCATCATCATCATCATCATCATCATCAGCCTATCTACGCCCACTGCAGGGCAAAGGCCTCTCCCATTATTCTCAAATTAACTCGGTCCTGTGCCAACTGTGACCAATTTATCCCCGCAAACTTCTTAATCTCATCTGCCCATCTAACTTTCTGCCGCCCCCTGCAACGCTTGCCTTCTCTAGGGATCCACTCTGTTACCCTTAATGACTAGCGGTTATCTTGCCTTCGCATTACATGCCCTGCCCACGTCCATTTCTTCTTAATCTCTACTAATATGTCCTTAACACGTGTTTGTTCCCTGACCCACTCCGCTCACTTCTTGTCCCTTAATGTTACACCTAGCATTTTCCGCTCCATCGCACGCTGAGTCGTTCTCAATTTGAGTTGAACCCTCTTAGTGAGCCTCCAGGTTCCTGCCCCGTAGGTGAGTACCGGTAAGATGCAGCTGTCATACACTTTCTTCTTCAGCGACAATGGTAGGCTGCTATTCATTATGTGAGAATGCCTGCCATATGCACCCCACCCCATTCTGATCCTTCTAATTATCTCTGCCTCATGATTGGGATCAAGGGTCACAACTTGGCCTAAGTAGATATATTGGCTTACCACTTCCACTGCCTCGCCCCCTATCTCAAACCGCTGTGCTGTCCCGAGGTTATTGATCATTACTTTAGTTTTCTGCATATTAATTTTCAGGCCCACGGTTCTACTCTGTTCGTCCAGTGCGGAAAGCATGCTTTGCAATTCGTCCCATGAGTTACTTAGCAAGGCAATGTCATCAGCAAATCTGAGGTTGCTGAGGTATTCTCCATTAACCCTTACTCCCACCTGTTCCCAATCCAACGTTCTGAATACTTCTTGTAAACACGCTGTGAATAACATTGGAGAGAGTGTCTCCTTGTCTTACACCTTCCCTTTCTCCGTATGGAGAATGATGGTAGCTTCAAGAGGTATTAATCGTTCAAGAGGTATTAATCGCTGCGGGAGTCACCGCAACCGCGCTGCCGTTTTGTACACACTTGTCGACTCCCTGCCCACCTACTGGGCTTCTGAAAGTAAGCATCTGTACAAAAGCAAGGTATACATGTCGTCGCGCTGTCTTCGCAGATACGCATGGGCGGCTGCGTGATGCCCCGCAACGCGATCCCGTCCGGCCGCAGTGCGTGCGGCGAGCTCATCTACATCGGTCGGCACGTGCACAAGGGCGAGATGACGCCCGGCAAGATCATCCCCTCGCACCGGTGCATCTACATACCGTACCTGGGCAAGGAGGTCCGCTACCGGGACTTCGAGATCCTCATCCAGGGCGACTACCCCTACTTCGAGCGCGTCAAGGTGTCCCCCGGAAAGGCCAAGGACAAGGAGCACGAGGGCGTCAGCCCTAGGGAGCGTTCGCCCCCCGGCTCGACCCCCGCGACCTTGTAGGCCCTGTCCCCTATAACGAAGCGCCCTTTATATTGAAACGCGTTATCGAATAATGAAGTTTTGACGCCATGAGACGGCACCGCAAACGCCTTCTTCATTTCTGAACTGCCTGCTCTAATTCGCTGCGGCATCATAGCGGCAGAAACTGATATAAAGCGCCAAATGATTATCCTTCACCTATTATACTTAATTGCGCCCCAAAATATACTCCCGCGCTCTGGACTATTCCGGACAACAGCCTGGAAAAGTGTAGAGATTTGGGCTAGATGAATATGTACTTAGGAATGACAGCAACTACGACTTTGTATAGATCTACAAGAAAATTTCGTCCCTGCCGTCATTATTCTTCCTATTCATCGCTTTAACAGTGCGTGGACACGAGCTTTAAGCCATGTGGTTTACACATTCTTAAAGTGCCCGTGACTGGTGTAAGCGAATGCCAAGTGTTTGTTTGGTGGAGTCAATTGCCTCTTAGCAAAGAGCATACGCACTTTCAACAGAACGCGTATTAGGTGAAGCAGTCACTTTGTGCCACTGCCTAGACATGCGCGAACTTGCCATGCCTGAACTTTAACCCTTGTTATGGCGATTATTGGCCTTATTTTTGACTGCGCGCACACT
Organism: Haemaphysalis longicornis; assembly: GCA_013339765.2. Classification (NCBI taxonomy): domain Eukaryota; kingdom Metazoa; phylum Arthropoda; class Arachnida; order Ixodida; family Ixodidae; genus Haemaphysalis; species Haemaphysalis longicornis. The sequence continues at coordinate 219,327,805 of CM023450.1, read as the reverse complement.
GCTGTTTGTGTTTTTTCCGGTGTGTGTTCAAATAAAGTTTCGCACGTCTTCTGCCATCCACCCTTTTTGCTTGTTCTCCTCGTTCTCCTTCGCAGTGCTTGTCGCATGCACGTTTCCTACTCATGGCTGAAGTGTGCTGATGGGAGGTTCCCGTTTGAACCCATTCCCATTTCACCCTTCCCGCTTGTTCCCTCCCGTTTCAACCCGGCGCAAAACGACCTTCCCGTTTCGCCCTTTCCCACTTGGCCCGTTCCCGTTTGAACCGTTCCCATTTCAACCTTCCCGTTTGTTCCTTCCCATTTCAACCTGGGGCGAAAGAACCTTCCCGTTTCGTATTTTCCCGTTTAACCCTTTCACGGAATAACGTACCGAGTTAATGAAACGTTATCAATAACATTTCATATTGTTTTTCCTTTATTTCTGTTTGTTCACAGCCGCTGCGATAGCATGCTCAGTACATCCAGGAGTCCTTGGACTGCTTTTCAACCCTGGGCTTCACTTTTTGAATCTACAGACGACGACATTTTGTTTAAATTCAAGTCATACCAATTAACAAATCTTTTTTAATCTTTTAAATTAAACAAACCCAACAAAACACATTAACAATTAACAAACAACTCTTTTTAAATTAACAAACAAATTAACAAATTAACTACAAATAAACAAATTACAAACACGTCGCTTATGAAAACGAAAACAGCGAAATACTAAATGCGCTTAACTGAAATGTATTTAGGTCGCGAGGGTCGCACTGCGTCTGCCCTCGTTTGCTTTTGTTCGGTCGACTGAGGTCTCGTCTCTAGCTTCTTTAGATCCCACCCCCCAAAACACCAGGCGCTTAACGTTTTATTACATTTATAAAACAACGCCATCAAGGCCGTGTCCCGAAAGAGTGTGAGGAGGAGCTTCTAACACACACGATCAAACAAAGGTTTATACACAAACATATGTTTTATCCCCACTCTACTTTAACTCAAGCTTCAAGATATTCCTCAAAGGACGAGTAAATAAACCCCAACCGACCCATAGCAACTGCGAGCGCTGGCCATCGACCGTCGGGCGGCCTCTATAAGTATTGTTCCTACGACGCGCGCCGAAAATATGCTCAGCGCCGAAGGAATTTCGGCCTTTATCAACCAGGCATGTCCATTACAAAAAAGCTGTCAGTCCCTCGTCCCATATGCCACATCTGGCTATAAAAAATCGCTGTCATGAGAAGCGGCGAAAATTATAAACTTAGCTTTGCGTTTTATTGATTCTGTTTATTCCCGTCACTCTAGTGTACTCAATTTGCATAATAGGGCAAGCCTTCAGAAACTCAAGCAGCGCAGGGTCGTCTTTAGCCTAAATTTTCTTTACTACAGAAACTTAAAATTGTCGCGGGAATACTACCTCCACGGGCCGTTCAGACGTTCAGCGAGAAGACATCATAGCAAGATTATTAAGCAGCCAATCAGCTTAATTACTATTCGAAAGTTCTCTTTGTTTCCTCGTGCAATTTCTTAGTGGAATAAGTTAACTGGACGAACAGTGAACTCGGTATCGCTAGAAGAATTTTCTCCACGTATTGGAAATATGTGTTCTAGTTGAATCGTCGTGTTTTAAAATGGGAATACATTATGAATGCATATCCTTGTTCGGACCCCTTTGCGTCTATTACATATTTATGTATTTTACTTATTTGTGTTGGGCGCTATTAAACTACGATAACAAATACTGATGTCTTTTTATGTTTACTCCTGCATGAGCCCGACCAGGCCGTAAAGTATCCGAAAATAAATTAAAAAATCTGCCCCATTACTCACGTAGGAAAGGCATTAGTAGCCAATTCTCAGATTTCCGCCACATGTTTTTGCCTTCTTTAAGTATCTCTACGGACATCTTTGGTCTATAGATCTCTCTAACCCGAAGACAAAGCTCCGCTCCAAACAATGAGCAATAGCGCGGCTCATATAAACAAATTTCAGCCGCACGTACGAACACCAACTGCCGAAAAATCCAATGCGTGCATTACTCAAGATATTGGGTAACTTTTCTGTTACACTTTCGCCGCTACAAATTTTGTGTCAAGAGGGCAGTATCGGCCTAAGGCAATCGGAAACTTTTATCGGCCGGAAATATCGGTCGATTCCGGAAAATTTGGTGCATACAAGTTTTTAGTGCATGCCCCGTTGCTTGTAAGCACATTTTGGGGAACAGTTTCGAAGACGGTAACGCATATTTTCAGAAATTCAAATGGGTTGGAACGATGCGGGTTCAAATGAGAAGGGCGCTTTGGGAGCGGGTTGTAACGGGAAGGGCGTTTTGGGAACGGGCTGAAACAGTAAGCGCCCAAACGGGAAGGTCGTTTCGGGAACGGGCGCACACGGGACGGGTCAAGCGGGAAGGGCGTTTGGGGAATGGGTTCAAACGGGAAGGGGTCAAACGGGAATGGGTTCTTTCGGGCTACACCCGTGCTGATGGGTACACGACCTGGCGAAGGGTTGTAAGGGAGATTATGGAGTGAGGAATACACACGCACGAAGGCAGCTGCTTGCGCAAGATGTCAGCTGGTTTATTGTGCTCATAAAGGATTACAGAAGTGCTGTATAAAATAAAAGGCACAAAAAAGGGTAACTGAAAACACCTAAGAGCCCTCTAACCTATTTTAAACGCAAGGTCAAGGGGGTAATAAAATAGTGTTGCTATTCCTGTAACTGAACTCACGCCCAGTTGTTTAATGAGCGGTACCTGCGCGGCGACAGCTAGAGAAGGTTCTAGTGGCGTACGCAGAGATATTTTTCGAGGTCACGGGGCAGAGGAAGGGGGGGGGGCGAAGAGGAGTTTCGTTCTTTTAGATGCGACGCTGAGAGGAGCATCTCTAGCCGGCGGCCCTGTCCTGCGTCCGTCGTCGTTGTCGTCCGCGTCCGCACAGCTGCGTCTCTCCTCCGCTCACCCCCTCTCCTCGCTCTGATAGCGAACACACTCGCTGCGGGCGCGTGCCGCAGCGTACTCTCACTCCGCCGGTGGGCGGCGCTGCGCGCGGCGCTGCACTCTGTGCGCATGGGCTGGGCATGTGCTGCGCATGTGCTCTCTTTCTCCGCGGTCTCCTCTCCTTCGGCTGCGTGCCGCGCTCCGGCCGGTCTCTCAGTCGACGGTCGCCCGCGCTTGCGCTTGCGCTTGCTCTCTCGCAGTACCGACGAGTGCTTGATGCGACGGTTCCTTTAATAAAGCCTCCTTCTAAACGACAACAGCAACAACGTCTCTCATTATGCTCAAAACTACGCCCGCATCCCCTCGCGTGGAACTCAACGATGTGATTGAAACGCAATTCACGTTCACTACGCGTTTCACGCAATTCGACAAATCGACCCAACGGAAACATCCAAGGGAACCCCCCTCACAGTCGCATCACACCAGGGTTCCCGCGAGGGGAGATGGGCGTAATTTTTTGTTGAGTTTATGAATTCTGCGCTGCAGCGCAAAGCTGCTGATTGTCGCGGAGAAATAATACACCACCACCGTGTAAGCGCATTGATTACAATTAAAAAAATACCCCCAGCCTTTTTTGATCAATTAATGGCCTGCCTATCCCTTGACACCGTAGACCTGTCAGTGAAAGAAAAGGGCAGGTGCGCCATCATCTCTCCGGGGCTCGTCAATGTTGCAAAATGCAGCCTACAACTTCAGAATTTGCGCTTCTAATTTGCCGCAGGAATTTGCTGACAGCACTGTCGTTGATCTATTGCGTGCATTAGGGGTGCATGAGACTCCAGCGCCCCGGCACTTGCGCCGGTGGACACGCACTGGTGTGTTGTGGTAATTTTTTCTTTACTGGAAACACGCAGTTTGCCCTGCACGATGAATGGTTTCCCAGAAATGGCCGATACATGAGTGCGCCACTTATAACATCGTAGAAGTTTGTCCACGAGCATTGTTCGGGGTTACTATCTCTTCAGTGATGACCGGCAGCAGCTGGACTGAAGTTTACCTAGTGAAAAACACATCGAAGGCGCACGAAGTGCTTAACAAACTTGCACCAATTCAGCAGTTTTATCTTTTGTCATTGTTCCGCAACATCGAGAGTAACGAAACACTCGCGGAAGCTTTGAACCGCAAGCAGACGCGAGAAATTTGTCATCGATGCCTAGAGTGCGGCTAATTATATTTCGATTATCCATTTTCTACAACTGACTGATTGTTTGGATGGATACGCTGTTCTAAACATTGAAATTGGCTGGTTGAAGTACGTAGGAGTCAACTATTCCTCCTCAGCCAAAGACAGTTGGGCACATCGCGGTTTAAAGGGACACTGAAGTGATATGTAAACATTGCGGGATTACTAGCGCAAATTGTAGTCCGGAGTCCCCAAGCCATGTTTCGACCACTCTGGGCGCATTTACGCGATTTTAGTTAGTAGAAAAATTCATTCGAAAATGCTGTCCATCCCTCTTTACGCTCCCCCATTTTCTGTGGCGTTTTCGTGTGACGTCGGGAGGAGCCGAGCTCGCAATTGGCTGCGCTACTGCACGGCTCCCCGGCCTTAAGACAGAGTCACTAGTCGGCCAAGCGTTTCGTCCGCCGGTCGCCGACGGGTCGTCGCGATTCGTTCGCTCAGTTTAAACGAAGCCAGGACACGTTTGTGAATGGAAGAATATGCCTTTCTTTACTTGGTTAGTTTGTACACTATCTAGTTCCAAGTCAAGGTCACTTCACACAACCGCTGCACATGCGACGCTTCGCTGACTGGTACGCCAGTAGGAAAATATAAGGTTCTTGAAGGCGGGAGAAGAGTCAGCGAAGTCAATATAGGTACTAAGCAAATAAAATCAACTGATATTTTTACCGTACAGCGTAAAACTAGGGTGCAGGAAGCACTTTTTTGCGCTGGGCGAACAAGGGCAGCGGCCAGCAGCACGCCTACGCATCTGCGAACGCTTTTCCGTCTAAGAAATGGAATTGCTAGACGTGAGGTATTGTGGAAACTTGGGGGATGCTTACTGCACGAGTGCAAAACAACAAATAGTCACCTAAGCTGCTTGGATTGCTAAAACTAAATAAAAGTGTAAACTGGTTATACATTTTATACCTTATATTTCCAAGGTCGGCAGTGCTCGCCCGTGGCCGAGGGGTTTGTCCACGTGGGAAAGGAGCAGTAGGACGAATTTGTTTCGGTGAATCCGTGAAGGCGGATTAGGACTGACTCATCTGTTTGCACGGCAACTCGTAAATCAATTTTTATTTCTACGCGATGTACAGGACCCTATTCTACGCACTGTAATCCAAGTTCGGTTAATGCGTGCTTTGCCAGAATTTGTGGTTTCTTCAAGTTGCATGCCAGGTGGTGTCCATGGATATTTTAAAGAAATTGTTTTGTCATTCCGATTTTTATCAACGCGTTTTTCGATGCAATATCTGGCCAGTGTAACTAGGAAAAAATTATATAAGGATGTATGTGACGTAGTCTTCCCAGTGCCACTGTATAGAGCTCTGTACAGCAATGGTCCAGGACGAGATGTGTTAAAAAGAGTCAAGCGAATGGAAGTGTCACCTGGGGAAAAGACTTTCTTTTTTAAATTGCACACGGGTACACTTCAGTCGCTACTGGATGAATGAAAGGCGGCTCTCGGTTCCATGGGGAACCGACTGCCCCATTTACACACAACCCGAAACTGTGGAGCATGTTTTTCTTCCATTCTTGGGCCGCAGTGTTCCTTTGGGATGTCCTCCAACGGTCCTACTCCAGAAAGATTTTCCACTTAGTCCACACGGTATTCGTTTTTTGTGCATTGAAGGAGAGAATGGTGTACCATTTGACAGTGTCATGTTGTTAGTGCACCAGCATTTGGCGTTCTCGCATGGCTTGGCTGCATAGCGATGTCGACGCGCGACCAACGAGACAGTATTTTAGGGAAAGTGTGTCACCGTTTGTTGAAGTTCAGAGAGCGAAGAACTCTCCGCCAGAGTGGTTGTCTAAATTGAACCCCTGACTACGCTTGGGAATTTGAAATGACAACACCGGCCCTGGGGGGCATGGCGGCATTACTGTGATTTTTTTCTTTGTCCATTGTACCTGGTACCTTGTGTTGCTGTCCAAGATGGGCAATAAAGAAAAAAAAAAGTGGCCGAGTGGTTTGGAGCGCTAGGTATGTCACTGCAAGTGTTTTGCAAGTCACAAGTTCGAATCCCCGCGGGTACGTGCTTTTTTATAACCTGACTTTTTCGTTTTCCGCCGATGTTTTTGATATTGAGTTCACCTTTTTTTGGGCCGCAACGTTCATTGCTCCACGAACTAGTTCACAGAACGCGCGCAGGCTGGCACTAGCGCGCTAGCGAGTTCTCGTTGGCGTGCTGTTGCCATAAGCACCGACTGCTTACGGGTAGTGGGCACAGGCCAGAATCAACAGACCCTTGGCCTGGTGCGAACACGCTTTTTACGATACAGGCATGAGTGAGGCAAGCTCCAAATATAGGGGAAAAGCGCATGGCATTTGAGCGTCTGCGGGATCGCGGAGGGCGTTCATGCACTGCGTAGGCCTCGGATAGTGAATGCTACACTCTTAGGCAAAAAGGACTAAAAGTTCGTCCTTTCGGGGACTAACGGCCTCTGCCACAATCATTAGTTCCTTTGGGGACTAACTGCGAGGGGACGAACGGTTAGTCCCCCACCCGGATGGTCCGTTCCGATACTCCCCAAGGACGAACTGCGTAGAGTGCAGAAAAAAGGAACAAATTACGCCCACCTCCCCTCGCGGGAACCCTGGTGTGATGCGACGCTGAAGGGGGTTCCATTGTGCGTTTCCGTTGGGTCGATTACTCGAATTGCGTGAGCAATCGTCGGGTAATACGAGAGAGAGAGAAAGAGAGAGAGAGAGAGAGCAACTTAGCGCGGACGACCGTCGACTGAGAGACCGGCCGGAGCGCGGCACTCATATGCGCAGCGCGCCCGAGGGAGAGGAGACCGCGGAGAGAGAGGGAGCTGCACATGCGCACAGCGCGCTTGCGCCGCGCGCAGCGCCGCCCACCGGCGGAGTGAGAGCGCGCGCCGCACTGCGCGCGCCACAGATGTTGGGGGAGAGGGCGCGCTATCACGGCGAGAGGAGGAGGGGCGCAGCGGTGCGGACAACAACAACGGACGCACGCAGGAAGGACAGGGCCACCGACAAGAGATGCTCTCAGCGTCGCATCTAAAAAACTCCAGCACCGGTAGGGATCGAACCCCTGACGCCCGTAATTATACACAAGGAACCCAACGCGCTATCCGCTGGACCACGCCGCCGGGTGGTACCTGCGGCAGATAATATTCAAGTGTACAGCGTGTAGTTCTGTGCGTAACGCAACAGATCCATTGCAACTGGTGCCGGAATTTCTATCTGTGCAAGCGAACGTGACCGCGTTTTGCGCCTTGCGCTTAGCGCTTTGCTAGGTTTAGGGACTATTGCTCAGTTCGATTCGAAGTAGAGCCTCACAACCATAGTTTTTTCGTAAATAACAATCAACTCGTCGTCGCCTAGTTGAGATAGGTAGCTGGGCGATCGGACGACTCATTTGTTTCCGCACAACTTAGCGCAAGCTAAGTGCTTTTTAGTGTTCGATACATATGTTAAGTGCTCTATGTAACGTATGTGAAAGGTGTCGTCTGTGTGAGTGTCAGAATTAGGAAACATGCCATATTTTCCTGCATCGGCGAAAGCGAATTCGGTGTTGCTTGCCTGAATTCTTCAAATTTGCGTCGCCTAGACGATTGCGACTGGGAAATGCAAGCGGGTTTTACAGCAGTTGCAGCATTGTCATAGCTTTGGTGCCCAAGGCAATTATGTACCGAGTGTAAAAGATAACTTCGAGACGCTTACCTGTAGCGAGCATTTTTGTTTTGCAGTTGTCATCAGCAACATGCGTTTTTTCTCGTCTGTTAAACATATACATATTCATTAGGCTCAGGAATCCACTTTTGCTATTGTCACTAATTTTTGCGTTACTGTTAAGGCGCTTGAAAGCTTTCATTGGCCGTTTTTACCTCGCACGAATCGTATGCAACACAGCGTATCAACAAAACCTCGCCGAGAAGCGTATGGCAATCGCGCTTCGCCGCTCCTTGCCATTACCCGCCGCTATACTAACCCTAGGCGATTTTCTTATAACTAACATCAATATTTTCTCCGGTGGCACCATCTAAAGCACCCAGTGAATGCAATGGCTTGTGTTTTGGAAATATAAAACTGTTCGCAGACATATGCGCGAAAGGGCAACGACGACGCCATTAGGGGATTAACGACGCAGCAAAGAGACTAACTGCATGCGTTTCGTCTTCCCGTTGCTCCTTATAGATCGGCGGGGACGAACAGTTAGTCCGTATTTATGCACACGGCACGTACTCTGCCGCAGATACTCCCCTTAAAGATGAACGGTAGCCCGCGAAGACTAACGGCTGTATTTTAGTCCCTATTTTAGTCCTTTTTGCCTAAGAGTGTACGATTCCAAGCCGTCCTGGGGGGAGGCTTATCTTATCCATTTTACAGCCGACAACATGGCAGAAGCGCGGTACGATGATTACTGAGATATGAGAGTGTCCATCCAACAACGCCATTGGTTGTGTTTTACAGAACTGAAACCGAAACTTGTTTGATTGCTACCCTTGGGCATCGTCCAATCACGGTGCCCCCTCCTTCCAACGTCACAGCCTTAGTTGGTGCGGCCGCCGCAAACCGCGCATGGTAGTTTTTCTTCTTTCGCGCTTTGTAAAATCATTACCGATTTGTCAAACGGATAAACGATGAAAAGTGTGCTAATTTGAGCCAGTCTACGCAGTGCAAGCAAAAACGGGGGATTGACAAATTTACTTCAGTGTCCCTTTGAACAACACGGACTCACGAAAAAAAGTTTGCTTGAATGATTCACTTTCAGCTTTCGCTTTAGAGCCATGTGTTTTCCCTGACGCTTAGCGCAGTCAAACCCCATAGTTTTCACGGAGGATTTCTTTTGTCCGTATTTTTGTGTCCTGACATTGGACCGGATGACAGTGTAGCCGGATGTCGTCCACCCTGGACCAACGAAAAGGGTCCTTTTCACACGCACACTACACCACCTTTTCACCGCAGAATTCCCGACTGACCCACGGCTATTCCTGAGTGAACGCTTTTACTACTACAAGTGTGACCAAGGCTTCTTCGGCTTCTTTACGAGCCGGCCTTTTTACCAGCCGCCGCCAAATTAGCTGAAGCTGTAAACGTGCTATTTCGGGCCAATGTGAGGATTCATTCTCAAAAAACAGGGCAGTTAATAGCCGCATCTCAAATGCCTGCGGGGCTCCTCTCCTGACGACTCCTTTGTCAGGCTTCGACGTGGCGGGCCAGTCCGGTGCGGGCTGCAACAAATACACTTACGTCCTGGGAGTCAGAGGTCCCTGTCTGGTTGGCGCCGCTCGTTGCGCCTGATGCCGGAGTGGACCGGCAGCCAGTGTAGCTGGATGTCGCAATAAATACATCCCGTTGGCTATTCCAGCCTGATGCTCGGATGGCGGTGTGTGTGTTGTGGGCTAATACAGAATACACTGAAACCAAACCTTCGTAGGCTTGGCCCTGCGCTAGTTAGAGGGCGATCATTTCATTACAAGGAAGGCTTCCTAACTACTGTTTGCAGCATATTCTTAACGCCCAGCGATATCCCAGCAAGCTGTATCAAAGACAGCAATGATTACCTGCTTCTAGCTGAATTTTGGCTGTAGGTGCATACGCTACAAAGACCCTTCAGCCCGATCCCGTCCTGCTCTCAATACCCTCCGACTTACGTTAAGCAGCCCAAGTCAAACTGAATTGAATACAGTTGAGGGATCTTTTGCTACACACGTTTTCTCTTGTAAATATAAATTACCCCACCGGTACGTACCAGTGGCGTAACCAAACTGGTAAGAGGGTGTAATCATAAAATAACGTGATGTATGCCTTTTGCCGCAAATGCATGCCAGTCTCATGTCCCAATTTCATAGTGCTCGATTTACCTCCAGGTAAGGACTTGGAACGAAAAGCACGGAAGATGGCAGAACAATCATTGTTACTCACGCAGACACGTGCATTATTTATCTGAAGTCAGAACGCCTGCTGCTCTAAAAGAACATACTCCATCCTCCTGTCATCATCCCCTGGTCGGAGGGAAAAAATGACATACACTCTTGTTTAGCCAGGCTAGGGAAGACGAGATGCATCTAGCATTTCTTATTCCGAAGCGGTTTTTCCTCATGCGCATCGAACGTTTCAGTGCTGCTTACCTCGGTGCTCATGGGAGTCTCTCCTTGCCATAGCAGCACTTGCGCAGACGTGCGTCAGCGTGGATGTATTTGGATCAACCTATGGCAGCTGGGGATCTTTAATGTGCGTAAAACGCCAACAGGTGGGCGTTTCTGTCCCTGCCTCCACCGGGAAATTGACCACCTCGACCGACAACTATGCCCACAACCTTGTTCGCGGTGGTGCAATGCCTTAGCCACCTGGCAAACGAAGTTACTCATCGAATCAACACCAGCGCAGCCACAGTGCTTAGGCAAAGGCCGCGAACTTTCGTTGCAATACGTTTCTAGCGTTTATTTCTTTCAAGCTGCTCCTGAATATGGGGATGCCTTGTATTTATAACGACAATATTCCATGAGAGTGCTATATCCTTTAAGAAAAATGACTTGTTATTTTGGTACGGCGAGGCGTGCTGTGCACTCTGTCGTGAAACCATTGCTGCCTATGGGGAAAAAGTCAAATATTTTATGAACGAGTGATTCTTAATTTTGCTGTTTTCATTGCGAGGGGACGAGCATCTTTTAGCAAATAAACTCGGACAGCAGAAAGAGAAGCAATTGTGTGCCATACGTGTGCTGAAAGCATAGCCTCACCAGGAGGTTTAAAAAAACGACAAAAGTGACAAACATGGCTTGATCTTGTGTCATAGTACTTTATTCCAGCGCTGTTATACCATTTTTGCCAATACAGTACTGCTATTTACAACGTTAGTTCGGTGAGTCACCAAAAAAGTTCCGCAATAAAGAACGCTTTGCCTGCAATGAAATACTCTCCCGAACTTAGGAATGCATGAGACACTCAATGTCTGGAAGCATTTCTTTTGAAAAAGAACACACCATCACAGCAAAATAATTGTTGAAATGACTAAACGTCATGGCAGGGTGAGGAACGTGTAATCTCGTTCGAGGACATAAAAATATAAAAAACGCAGATAAACATCCTTGCCTAGTTTTCACTAGAAACCAGGCTCTATAAATACAAATGATTCGAGGATGGCCATTTCCTAATCCGGCGCAAATAAGGACAATGGGCCATGTGAGCACTGCGGCAGGCAAAGGACCGGTCAGTCGCGAGTCATTCTTATGACAGCGATGCGTTGTAAACACGTCTACAAAGCGCTTCAAAATGATGAACGTAATTTCATGTGTGAGGCACTTGTAGTTCACTTCTAAACATTGGTATGCAACTTTCCTGAAGAACTTGAACCTCTAGGTGATGAATGCACAGACAAGGGGAGCATTTGTTCTTCATAGGCAGTGGCCAGCACTTGCAATTTCTACTGAAGGTGAGTCAACTGGACATTCAATTTCGGTGTTTGCATGGCGGCATAAGAACCGCGATAACTGATTTGAACGCAAGCCTTCCGTGCAAGTTGAATCTCTAATTTACTTCAATATTAACGTGCGCTGCATATTTGGACGAAGGACAGGGACAGTGGAAAAGACAACACCGAACGATGGTGCGTAATCTTTTGTCTTTTCCACTGTCCCTGCCCCTCGGCCAAATATGCAGCGCACGTTAATATTGAACTCTAGACTATAATAACTAGCCACTAAACAAGCCTTTGTTAACATCCTTATTTACGTTCGAAAGCGGCCCTTACTTAAAAATAACTGTGTTTAACAAGTATAAGCCTCGACCCGTAAATTTAACTGGCGCGTACGTATGTATCGTTTCACCCATTCCATCACGCCAAACTTTTTTCTGGTAAATATGCATGCGTAATAACTTATGGGAACTTAGTTTTTTTTTTGTTACACCCGCATGGTAAGGGAAACACGTGGCCGCACGCGCTGCTCTAAGTATGGTAGCTGTACTCAATAATTGTTGGTTTGTGCTTCCAGAGGAACGTAAAGTATTTACTACCGGGAACCCGCCCAGAGCAAGAAAAACGTTTAATGGTCGGCCAGCGCTATAAACTGAAGGAGCGTTTTGTTATCATTAGAATTGCGATGATAAGTCACTAAAATGAGGACCATATTGTTTGCAGCTTTGGGAGTGTATGTAAACGTGTGTAGCAGGCACTTTGCACCGCACTGAAAAAACCAGAACGGAATGCAATAAATGCGTAACGAGATCTGACCGCTGTCACGCTAATGTGGCATCTGGTAGTGAACTTTTAAAGACGGTCGAGCAGCCCCGTAAAGCCCCTTGTTTAAACGTTGTGCGTTAGGAAAAGAAAATAGAACCTCACAGTGCAGGGATAACTAACAGAGCCTGAAAAGGAAACTGCCAGAAGACGACCACATGAATTTCTTTAACTTCGCAAGATCCAGCACAATCACTCCCAGCTGAACGTTCCCGAGGCGTGGTGAACGACTTCGCGCAAGAAGATAAGAACGAAATGGTTCCGCGCCAGTTGACAGTGAGTGCAGCCAATCGCATTGACCTTGTAAGGTCGGACAAACTTCAAAGTACCGAAATTGTCGGTGAATTGAGTATTGTCGTATCCGATGATGTTGATAAATCAAACAATTCCTTAGAAATAACGCCTGCGCTGCACAGCCTCAAAACTAAAAGCAGGCACTGGCTCCAATGGTTGTATTGCTCCCCTATTGCCTGCAAACACTGCGACGATTAACCAGCACCGCCGTCGGGTTGCATCATCGTTCCTCAGCCTTTTATTTCCTTATATTGTGGCCCAGGAGGAAACCTTCAGCCGTCACCTGGGCCAATACTTCAATCATGGCAGCATTTATTCCCCGCCAGCCTAATGATGTGAACACTCCTGCGAGGTTGCTGTCCAGCAGCTATGATGATCAGCCAAGAAAGAGGATGAACTCTCTCCTGCTTATGCGCATGGAGCTGTTCAATTTCACGCACACAGCACCTACGAACTGAGAGGAAACGTTTTTCTTTCATTGCCGAAATTAGGAAAAAAGCCCTCAAAACCGAAAAAAAGGCACATTGCTGAAAGGTCAACCGCTCCTCACACCAAAATAAACGGCTTATCGTCAAAGCGAACATTGAACGTGTATTGTGCTTTTACTGCTTAGAGTTCCTTTGGTTCATGTGGAGCCTCCTTAACAGCAACGGGTTTTATGACTTCATTGCATACCATCGCCGCTGTCTTACCACGAGGGTGAGTAAATGACTCTGCGACAAGACACTCAGTTATCGCAGTACGTCTGCGATAATGTTAACACTGATAAACGTGGTTGTCCTGGAGTTACTCCTCAACGCCCGTTAATATTTTCATCAGTGTCTTGCGAAGTGGTCGCTGAAACATACCCTTTTTGTTATGCAGCTTATTTCACCTCTTCCACAACATGACGTAGATAGATGCATTTCCGTACGGCCGAGTAACCAGCACTGGTCGTGTAGCGTGAACACAACATCGGCTCTGTACAAGTGACGTATGAACTTGTGATTTTCCCGCTATCTGCATTAGCGGCTCCTTACATACGGCACTCTCATATTCTCATTTGATAACCACCTTATATGCAATTTTTGACGTTCTGCACTAATATCGTTACCCTCCTGTCTGCAGCCTCATTTTGTTGCGGTATTGGTTACTCAAAGTCGTGAAAAAACTACTGAGGTCCAATTATGAAGCTTGAATTGGCGTAAGCGTACATTGCCTAGAAGAACTGCTGAACTTGCTATCCTGGATCAAAACCATATTCATGCAAGGGGCCTCTACTGCTATTAATAAACATTGATAATGGACGTTGAGCACGTTGCGGTAAAGAAATGTTTGCTCCCCTCTTACTAACCGCTGTGAGTATTTAACTCCACCGAACGTATCCTGCAGAAAGGGGCTTGCTCTCACAGCCTTAAAAAAGTGTTCGTACAGCGTGTTTACGCAGTGTTACGCTGGGCATGGATGCATGTTTATGATCCTGTAAGCGAGCTCTTAAGGGACACCGCCATATCCCACGTAATCACGAAAGCTTTTGTAGCTCAGATGCCTAAGTGTTTAGACAACTGCCCTAGCAATTGCAAAAGATGGCAACGCCCGTTGCAAGTTCTTGGTTGCGAATCTCGATGAGTGGCGTTAAATATTAACGACAGGTGTGAATTATTTGTGTTCTAGGTGAATTACATAAGTGCTAAATGGTCGTGTCGTGGCAGTCGGTGTAGATACGGGTGCAGTTCCTCTGGTGAAGCCCATTCTGCGCCGCCTTCAGGAAGTCCTGTAGAGCGGCCTTTTGTTCCTCCGGCATTGTCGAGCGCTCCACCCGGCTGTCAGCCCTGCAAGAAGACGGCAGGTATGTTTTAACAAAGCTTCTAGGCGAGGATGTCTGTTACACGGTAGTTCAATATTCCCAGCTTTGAGTACCATGTTAAGAAATCATTGTTTTAGAAAGCCTATTTGTTTGCCAGCAAAAATGGTCTCCGATAAGCGCTTTGAAGTGCACTATTAGGTAATCAAGAAGGAGACCGATAAAACAGAAGAAAGGTGTGTTTCCGAGTGATAGTACAGCGCTCCGCAAATTGGTGCTACATATTGTGGGCTAAAATTGAGCGCATTCCAGCGTCCTGCTAACATGCTGTGCCAAAATTGTAATGTGCTCGATCTACCAAGAATTTTGACAGTGAATCCCCGGTACGTCAAACTACACCCATTTGTTGATGCTAAAAGACCCGCCCAAGTAAAACCTGCAAAATTCAAAAGAATTCAGTACCCTGTAAAGCAGTCTCGTTGCTGATCGGCACCTCAATGCCCCTGAGTTTCAAATGCACGGCGCTAATCAAGCAAATTCGGCGGACCACAGCTACGTGGATGCCATTTGACTCAGAAATGAGCTATGCGCTGTGGCAACCCGCGGTGCAGAACGTCATGCTTGCACTGCGTGAGGCCCCAGTGCAGAATGAATTTTGAAGCCGATCGTATGCCCTACATCGTGATTCGCCGAAATTTTATTGTTGGCTGCATAAATTGGTCGTTCCAGGGCATTGTGGCGAAGCTTAACGATGGGATTATCTTATATTGAATTTCAACGGCAGATCGGGAGCGGTGGCCGTGCCCCGCCGCAGAACATGCTGCTTCATCGAAGAGCAGGTGCTCCGAAACTGCTTTTGGAACGCGCGCGGTCCCGCCGGAGGAAGTGCCGAAGCATGACGGGAACAGGACTCTCCCGGCAGCCCTCACGTCGGGCCTTTGCAAAAACGTCTGCTTCCCTGCAAGCACTTTCTTCTTGCCGGATCTCAACTAAAGATCGTTTTTTTTTTCCGATAAAGGGAGCTCAGTAGTAGTCTCGACGGCACCCAACGCCGCCCGTGACAAAAGTTTCGTCGGCCTTTTCCCGCGCAGGCGAAAAAGAAAGGAACAGATGGCGGCGGCTTAACTCACTTATGCCTCGGTGTGCGTAGCGAGTGGTACGGTTAATGTTATTGTTTAGCTTGGTTTTCTGTACGGTTACGACGGTTCTCGAGGCGTGCGGATCGCTCTTCTTCCGTCTCCTCGGCTCGCTGCCTCCCTTTGGTTTCCTTCCGACGAAGAAGCCTGATGACGAGTCCCACCGAGCTGCCCCTTCTATATATACGGTTTTTCTTTTTTTTTTGCCTTTTAAATGTTTATTTGCATTTTTGTAGTTTTAATTCAATTTTATTTTGTTTTTTATTTTTTGCTTTGTTATTTATTTGTATTTTGATTATATTTTTTGGCGCGGCCAGCGGTGCTGCCAGCTTCGGCGGATAAGGAATCGCTAGGTTCCCTAGCCGCTCCAGGTTCCCTAAGAACCGTTGCCAGCTAGGGAACCGAGCTGAGGCCGCCGGTCACAGCGAAACTGTGAGAACACGGCCATTGTAGCTCCCGCTACAAAAAGGAAACGCCGAAGTCGCGTTTATACGCCATGCCCATCCAGTCGGAGTTCCAGCTGGGCTGCTTGCCAATTAATTCCGAGTTTCAGCTGCAGCACGATTTCGGTAAGCAGCAAGCATGAACGCGACACGGCGTGCAGCATCTATTTTCCTCTTGTGACTATGGCCATTCCGCGTATTTGCCGGAGAGGGCGCCATAGCAATTCGAAAGGGGAGTAGAGTGGAAGCAGACGGCGACGACGTCACAAGAGAAGACGAGGCCACCCGCGAGTTCCGGCCGACTCCGCCAATTTCGGGGGATCAACTTTTCTTGCTCCACGGAGCGATCTCGGCTGCGACGGCGCTCTCGATCTGCCATTGGAAGATGATTTGGTTGCTTACAATCTGACGTTGGAACGTGTTTGCTCGAAACGGAGCAAAAAAGCTGCTCTGAAGGTGCTCTGGATCTGCCACTGGAATTCAACATTAGGGTGTGTGTGCTCAGTGGCGCACTAGGCGGAATCTTGAGTAAAAATAACCGAAACAGACGAGTAAACCCAACATCTTCAAATGGAATCAAATCTTCATACCAGCATTAATTTTTCCTGAGAAGCCCAATCTGCAGACTCAAATTACGGGGGTGCTGTTCTGATCCAGTGTCACTTGTGCTTTCGATATCATTTTCCTTAAACGAAGGAGCCGTGTATATGAAGTAACGGTGGCACAACAAAATAGAGATTACACTAAAAGCAATAGTCTGAGTTCAGAATCACATGGGAAAGGGTAACGGAAACACTTGAAATAACTGGTATCTGTAACACGAACAAAACGATCGTGAGCACGGAGCGTTTATAAGAAATGTTGCGCCTTTTGAGGCCCCGGCTGGTGCCAGAACTAGCCGCAATGATAGACAGACAGCGCCTGGGGATTCTATTGAAAAAAAAACCGAAGCAAAAGTTTTACAGTACACCCTAAATTATTTATATGGCCACTGCCCTATTTAGGAACAGTGGCTTCACAGAACGAAGTACTATGCAATCGAACAACGGTGTGGATAAAAAAAGGCCTTTGAAATAGCCATAGAGAACAATTTTTTTAAATATGGCAACGGACATGTGCGCTAACCCAAGAAAAAGTTCTCTTACCCATAGGTAGTTTGTTCCGGATTGGGCTGCAAATTACTGCAATTTAATTTAAATGACTTAGCTCAATGCATTGGTACAAAAAGCAGTGGTTATCGTTCATGTGCTGATTCATGTGCTGATCAGCACATGAATTTCGTGTATATTAGTGCTACCGTAAAGTTTCCAGAGAATGCCCTCCCCCAAAACATCGTCCACCCCTCATTGTGGGTGAAATAATCAATTTACTGAAAACCTCAAAGATCGCCCACCCCGTAAAATCGATGGCTTTAGCCGCGACGAGTGAACAAAGTAAACGCGAATCATCTATTTATGTGTTGATGCGGTCACTTATTTGTGTTTTCCCCGCTTGACCCGAAAGTCGCCCATCTCGAATTTTTCTTTATATCTCCGCCGTTTTCGTTAACGGAGCGGCCACCTTTTCTAGTTTTTTGTACCTGACCCGAAAGTTCGCCCATCTCGTATTTTTCACTTGATATCACTGTACTTTGGTGGGCGTTCTTTCGGAACTTTACGGTAGTTTAATTTTTGTAAACCTTATACACTGTTGCATATACAATTCCGGCGATGTCTTCTTGGAAATTACAACAAGAAGGGGTACTACACGTCTTTTTAATTCTTTGATTTTGCGAGACACTTGCATTTTGATCAGGGATTCTTGTAGGAAAAAACAAGAGGATGCTAGATGCAGAAGAGAAATACCGCTGGCTTGTGCAAAACAGCATCGAAGTTTTTCGGTCGTTTTGTTTCTGCCTTTTTTTATTTTTCTGCAAAGTTGGTGCCAATACTCATGTCACATGAAGAAGAGGGAACGCGCTGTGCTACTTGCGCTATTCCTCCTTCACCGATTACCACTCACAAATTGCTCATGCATCCCTCACTGCACGTCAATAACAAACGTTTCTAAGTCCGAGGCCACAGCGCATTCACTATGTGCACCTCCAGTCTCCTGAAGTCACCGAGGCGTGGTAGTGTTGGAGATGCGCGCTCCTCTGGCATTCCGAACCCACCTTGTTCGAATTTCCACGAGGACCAAATTTAAGAAATATTGTCTCTACCAGTGTGGCGAAGCGGGAAAAAAATCCGGTTGAATTCCGGGTAAATTCACTTCGGTCCCACCTCAGTTCCGGTTCAACTAAATCATGCGCCGAGCCGGTTCGGAACCGCTTCGCAAGGGTGAACCGGTTCAGAGGTAACTTATTAGGGAAGTGTGACAAAAAACGTTTTGGGAAAAATCAGTCGGAAAATCTTCGAATAGGCACTCGCAACAGTCGAGGAGATACACTGGTTGGATTTGCGGAGAGAAATTACCTGTGGGCTAATGAACACATTCTTCTGCAAACAAAACAGTAAGAAAGGGACATTAAAAAGTCCCGACGGGGTGACAAAAATCCTAATTGAAGTCATTTTAAGTGACAACCCGGGTATTGTGCAGGGCATGGAGGTTCTAGGTAAGATTCGGTGCAGTGATCAGAGGATAGTTAGGTGAAAACTAAAGCTGAATCTCAAAAGGACATGAAAGAAACTCGTAAAAACTAATGAACCCAGCATAAAGTCAGTCAGAGGAAGGATCCAGGAGTTTAAAATAACCCTTCTGAACAAATTCGCTCATTTGGACGGTGCGAACGAGGACAGTGTCGACACCCTAAACGACAACCTAACACGAGCAATTGCAGAGTCAGCAGCGGCTATTGGAGAAGCAGCATGTAGGAAAGAAACTGGACAACTAACTCAGCAAACGCAGGAACTTTTGCAAAGCGTAAGAACATAAATTGTAGAGTACGGTGGATCGAATTGAATTAGCGGAGCTGTGAAAATTGATTAGCAGAGGTGAAACAAATGACATTAGTGAGTACACCACGGCAGTTATCGTGGAAACGTTGGAAAAAGCAGGGAGCTTGAAGGCAACAGAGAGGAAGCTGGCCGTTGGCAGAGGCAAAATGTACGCACTTGGAAACCAACAGTGTAGCATTACGCACAATGCGGACGAGATAATAAAGATAGCGGAACGATTCTACACCGGGTTATACGCCAACGACGTTGGACCAGGAGAAACTAATGAACAAGGTGTTTACGCTGTGCTAATTATGCTTTAATTGTTTCCTCCTTACGTCACTTCTGACGTTGTGTAGCAGGAAATTTGGACGTTTTTGTGATGTCTTCACGTCTTTTCTGCTGAAACATCCATGAGGCCATAATGGAGTTGAGCGAATTACCATAACCTAGGTCTTTAAAATAGGGCAAGGTTGGGCTTTGTTTTCGTGCGTCCCAATACAAGGTACGCACTGCGTCCCAATACAATACACTCAGCGTCCCAATACAAGCGTGCAAAGGGACTCAGCAGAGAAATAGCGCCGACAACTGGCTACGGCACCTTCTTTATCGGGCTTGCTATCACGACAACAAAGAGGAAATGCTCTCTGCACCCCTACTACGAAAGAATCTACAAAAAACTTCCCCGTAAAGCACGAATATTCGCGGCCGCGCACGGGCACGCAGGGACGGAGCACAGCAGGGCTTTCCGTTCGCGTGCGAAGGGCAGCTTCTCCTGTAAGACTGACTACAGTGCGACAGACCTTTGTAGCAATCGATGGACTCGAACGTCTAGTACCCAACGCTAGACACACCTGTCAATTCGAAAGAATGCTATCTCTCGAAAGGTCGAATTCGCACCCGATATTTTTCACGGGAACGTGCCTTCTGTTGTCCCCGTTATGCGTTCTAGTGTAGAAAGTTACTTCTGCTGCCCCCTGCGCCTTCTTTTTCCCCCTTTCTTTATGTATATGGTGTTCGCCTCGCTTGAATAAAGCCGATAACCCAAACCAATAAAAATACCTAAAACATAAGAAAATATTTAAAAAATATTTCTAAATAAAAGAAAAATAAGATAGATGGTTAGAACGCGAAGCCTTCTTTGATGCAAATGAAAAGTCCAAAATCCAATCAGCCAAATTTCCGATCTACGACAACGCTGATCTAACCGAATGTGATAGTAAGATTTTGAAGTTATTAGTTCGTGATTAGGCCATCTGAATGTTCTGATTCGGTTAGCTCAGCGTTGGCGTCGAATTGGGCTTCCCATTGATTAAGCGTGTGGTGTGATTAACGTGCCGTATGGGCACCTGTAAGAGAATGCTTCCATCATCATCATCATCGCTCAACCGTATGACACTAAACTGCATTCGTCTGCCAGAATAGAACCATTATGCATGTAACTACATTATATTTTTATGCAGTGTGTGATTGATGTGGCCTTCGTGGAAAGCCAGTGTGTGAAGTTGGCTTTCCTGGAACGAGGTTGGCTTTCCTGCAGTGCGTTTTCTCCGACACCGCTGCAAGAGAGACTTAGAAAGCTTCGCTTTAACCCGAGGTTTCCACTGTTTCTTTGTTGTGAGAAGAGAGTGTTTATTGCGTTTTGATTCATCTGAAGGGGCAAAAGTGCAGGGCAGATTGCAAAATTGATGGTGCGTGAAAAGATAAAAGTCGCTGATGACACTGCACCGTTATTGACAACAGGGCTGTCAAAACCGTTTGGTTGTGTAGCTGGTAACCGTTTATTTCTTTTTCGATTCAGTTCCGGTTAGGGTTTAGCAGGGCTCGAAATATAACATTCAGGTTAGTGTCCCGTTCCAGCAAAAATACGGTTCATTTCCGGGTTTCCGTTCGCTTACGTTCGGTGTTAGGTTTGGAACCCTGATTTCTACTCCTTTACTGAACTTATTCGTGTATTTGCCTTAAAAACTTGGCGTCAGTCCCAGCACTCATGTGCCTGATCTTTAGTCTTTAAACGTCGATGATTTTGTGCGACATTCGCCAACTATTTTTGTGCGTCGTATGTGTGCACAGGGACGCCGCATTCCTCGATCTGCCGAGTTCACCAATGCTGTCGCAAAGTACGCTGACATTTTCCACGTCGCCTTGAAGGATTACAACTTCTTTTCTTCCCTCCAACTCAGCACGTTTAATTTTTAACTTTGACTTATAAGCGTATGCGTAGTATTGGCCGCGAGGGCCACCACTGGAGAGGCCGGCGCTGCGATCGTTTTGACGTCACTTGTAGGATCCCCGTTCCTACCTCGCTGCGTTGTTGGCTTGCCGCGCGTGACATTTCGTTTAGGACGCGTTTCTAAGTGCATTTCCGTGCTAATTTTCGGCGTTTGAAGTTCATTATCAGGCCACCACTGCGTGAAGCGTAGTTTGACCTCACTTGGGGACTTTATAACCGTGGCAGGCTGCCCGCAAACAACTTTGGTGGTGTATGCGCGCTTTCTACGTGCATGCGAAACCCGGTGTAAGCGTAAGCTGCGGCTCGTTTCCCCGAAACATTTAAGCTCGTAGTTTGACGACGATCATGGGGAGCTTTTGTAGATTTCGGTTGTCGTTCTCAAGAAATAGGTGAAGGAGGAAATCAGGCTGAAGCGTTTACGCTCGCAGAAACGCTCCGCGACAACCCGGTGTAAGCGGGCGGCTCGTTTCCCCGAGCTCGGCTACGACGAACCGAGCTAAATTTGTAGATTTCTTGTCAAGAAATAGGTGAAGGAGGAAATCACCTGCTCGCACTCCGCGAGGTGTTCCGATATCATTGCGCAAAAATCAAGCGGATCGGGAGGCCGCGATGGCGAAAGGCCCGGATGTTGGCGTGTAAATTTAAGCCTCGGATACAAACTCTTCAAAAAGCATCAAACGCACAAGCCTAAAGTTCCCAACATCGAACACGCAAGCCAGTTAGCTTGATCCGCCGCCTCGTAGCAGAGAAGGAGTTCACTTGCGAGAAGGCCAGCTCATTGTAAACAGGAAGGTCGCGGCCGAAGGCGTAGTAATAGGCGGAAAGTTGTCAAAAGTAAACATATCAGCGAGCAAACGGGCACGACCGCTTAGCCAGAGAAAGGAAGCAATCCGCGCACCGGTCTCACGTGGTGAGATCAAGCACGTTTCTGTCGCTGTTGCATAGGTGCGTAATCGCATGGACGACTTCTTTTCTTAGTCCTCGTGTGTGTACAACCTATGCGTGGGAACAAGCGAGCCGTGCACGGTGTAATTTGCCTGGCAAATGCGGTCGCACACGCGCACACTGCTTGCCAGTTGGCGCGTGCCTCGAAATCGTGCGGTCGCTTCGATCGGGAGGGAGCAATCCCACGCGACAAACGGGTCCCCGTCAGCGAAAGCATCAAAGCACAAGAAAGCGAACACGCAAGCCAGTTAGCGATCCGCCAGCAGAGAAGGCACGCGAGACCAGCGGGAACGCGGCCTATCAAGCAAACGACGACCGAGAGAGAAAGGAAGGAATCAAGCAATAGGTGAAATGGACCGCTGCAAATATGCGTTCACGGTTCTCCGCGACACTAGTTCGCGTGCCGACACGCGACAAACGGGTGCGGAATGAACCGAGTCGAGCAGGCATACAATGTCTGCTTTGAGCAACCACTGAATTGGAGCGGGATAGTGTGCGCCCGTGCGCTTCGAGGAAGCTGCAATACCGAAGGCGCTCTATCGAACACATTTTTCTGCCTGCTCGTAGAGACTAAGGTGGTGTGCGGCCGAATTAGTATGGGTTTATTTATTACTAACGCTATGGGAGACCAGACACCGCGAAAGATGACAGGACGAGCAGCGTCTTTATATAGCGGTTTGTTGTCTGGTGGTGTCTCCTGTGTCCCACTTCCGTGCATAAGGAAATCACCGTAGAATAGTACTTGTCCCTGCGGACAGCCCTGCCAGCCGCGAAATGGTGCATTGATACGCCCGTGTTACGGCCCTACGCGAGCACGAAGTGCAGCCGCTCGTGAAAACCTCGAAATACATCCCATCAAAAAAAGATGATACCCGGATGGGGGAAAGGTACCCTCAATGACGCTTAAAAATCGGTGATAGTGGTGTTGGCGGTGACGATGGTGATCGATGTAGCCTGTGTCAATTGTTTAGCGTTGGCTATTCGTTTTCTGGAAAATAAGGTCTGTATGTCCGTTTTCATTTTACAGCTGAACGTAGCTATCATGGCCTAGTCATCGGCGCTTTCCAGTTTGTACAGCGGAGCTCTATTAGGCTAGGTATCCATACATTTTTCCAGGTCCTCACATCGATTCTCCCGAGGAACCACGCGTATTTGAAGAGCAAAGGGTTCTATGACACGCGCTTTCACTCGGCAGTTGCGGAAGAAAAAAAGCTGCGGCGCAACGCGTAGGCGAGAGATCGAAGCCATTCGAAAGCGCGAGGCGGACGCAGATCGCAAAGCAAATCGTGTTCTTTGGCAAGAGGAACAAACCGTTCGATACCGCAGGGCGGAACCAAAGCGTGCCATGCTTTCACTTTGTCTTTATTTCAAATGCATTAAGAAACCCTAGGTGATTAGGTGTCCTCGAACTGACCTCGGATGGTGGTTTAGTGGCGGTGACACAACCCCTCCTCTTGTAGTCGGTGACTTCAAGGTATAACATTTGTCGGGAGCAATAAGGCAGTTGTTGACGTGACTCATGTTGGCTTGTAATGCCACACCTATTGAGCCCAACCGATCACCATACGGCATAAAAGCACTGATTTGACATTATCCAGTTGCGAGTATGGTGGTGAGTGTATGTCAGCGGCGACAAAGCGATTGTGACCATCATTCCTACGTGACAATCACTTTACAGCTCCGTTGGTCATCCACAATCGTATAGCGGAATAGACTCGAATTTTTAGGCTGTTGATTTCTCGTTTACCTTCAACGTACGTCAGCTGACTCTTCAATTGCCTCTCAAATGTAATACTTCAGAATAGCTGTGGTTCCCTCTATTTCGGCCTGGGAGGATAATTAGGCCTTGTCATTTTGACTTCTTTTTTTTCTCCCAATTGTTACCTCATCATGCAGATGTCTCGCCCTTTTTCTAGTGTGTTTTCATGTAGGTCTTTCTCAGGAGGCTGGGTCAGGCCTTTTAGCCTAAGACAATTAGCGTAAAGATGCCTGCAAGTGTTTAGTGTGATGCGTCGCCCATACGTAGGCTTGATAGCGATCAACTGGGGTCTGGTGGTCTATAGCGTGCCGCACGGGCACACCTGTTCTCAAAGCATGCGCTCATGTGATTCGCTGCCGTCTTCATTGATAATCTATACGTTTCGCGTACAGTTCACTCTTGAAGTTGTTACCACACGGAAACAAGAACCACGGGCAGACGTACATCCAGATTTCGCGGAGCAGCCGCCATCCTTCTAAGATGCCCTGCTCAATTTTGTCGATCTGGAATTACTGTCCCCTTCTTACCATTTAGCTAGTACTCACTTGAGCATGGCGATGATGTTTTTGGCCAGGCTGCCGGCCTCCGGGCTCATACCTCCAGACCGGTGGAACTCGCACATGGCCCTCAGCTGGCAGGCCGCGTCCTGCTGTCCGTACCGCTGCACGGCTTCGTCCAGGCGCGACAGGAGGGCCATCATCTGCTGCGCGCCCTCCATGTAGTCCACTCCGGATGGCATGGCCCTGCCGGCGGCGCCACCCATCATGAAGCCGTCGGCGTCGCGCACTCCTCGGCGGCCTCTGCGCCTCGCCTGGACCGCGTAGTTGCCGGCGTTCATGGCCGCCATGCCCCTCAGGCTGGTCAGCGCCGTGCTCAGGAGCTCGGGTAGCGCCAGAAGCGCCATCAGCGGCAGCATGTACTTGAGCGCCGGCAGTGCAGGCTCCATCAGCATGAGCAGCGGGTTGCCCTTCTTCGTAACCTGCATTGGTAGCCACACTTTTTACACACAAAGTCAGTGTTGATTGTACTGCTGAAAGCATGGATGAGCTAAATGTGGCAAATTTGACGCGCGCGTATGTACCAGGGCTGCGTGTAGATCTGTATCAATGTTCACCATAAACGTTGGTGTGGAGTGGGACAAAACACCGCTGTACACCGTCAACACAAGAATCACGCATTTCCACAGTATAACCATTTGTAGCTCAGTGAGTAGCGGTGTAATAGGCCTGCATTCGATGCACTGGTTGCTACCGACATTTATTGTACGAGGAAGTCAACATCAACAAGTTGCCACTATTTAAGGTACCAAAACATCGATCATCGCTCCAGGACCTTCATGAGGCTCTTTTTACTGTAACAGAATCGCTTTACAGCCGGTAGCGCGCATGGTGATTTGCACAGTTGACTTTAGGAAGTTCGCATGCTTCCCCTGGTCACTGGTAGCACAATGCTGATCCAGAGAATTCACCCTTTTGCGGCGTGTATTGATCGCGAAATCAAAGTTGAGTGAACTTCGCGCGACCTGCCATCACCGTACTTCAAGGTTCCGACTTCCCCGGTAGAGAGAGAGGCGGGAGGGAGAGAGAAGGAACACTTTAATGTTAACCATAGAGGTCAGCTCCACTAGCGGCAGTGCTTCCTACGCCAGATGGGGATGCTTACAATACAGTGAGATGAAGGGTGGTAGATTGAGGACACAACCACATTGAGAGTAGAAGACCGAAAATGAAGTAACTGGAAATGACACGGCAAGGAACATTCACGCAGACGAAATCGAATAGGAGAAGCATTAGGTATGTAAAATTACGACAAATGGGGTGGCGAGGAATTGCATGAATGTGCAAACCAACCAACAGAAATGAAAAAAACTGTACATGACTACACGGAACAGCGTAACAATGTTTCACGCCACAGCATTTCCAGAATTAGCAAAATATTTCCAGTTCAGAGCCCCCCAAAAACTATCCGAAAAAATCGTTCGTCACTAAAGAATGAATTATCATCACTGTTGGCCCAGTGATCCCAAAAGCGACACCAGCTGAAGCCTTTTCCGCAGTGTCGTAACAGGAGACATGCAGCTGGCCGCTGTCCGCTCGCGGAGCGGTACATAGCCCGGCAGATGAACGAGTGCTCGGTGCTCTCGCGCACATGCGCAAGTGAGGCAGAGAGGGTGAGGCCTTCACATCCTAATTTGTAACTTGAAGAGTTCGAGTCCTAAAGCCACGGCGAGGAGCAGAAAATGCAACACTGCTTTAAGCCTTTTGTTTGGCCCAGGGAAAGCAGATTTTGCTGAGAGGTAACGGAAGGCAGAGGTGAATACCTACTCTGAGGGTCCCCCCACTTCGAATTTTTCAGTCCATGTGGTTTGAGCATAACGTCTTCTCGAGAGAAAGGAACGTGTGCCGTGTTGCAAAGGTGGCGGCTGGTGGTGGCGTAGCCAGAAAAATAAATTTCAGGGGGTGTTATGCCCGACAAAAATTTTAGAAAGATGTTTTCACCTCACAAATATCTTCGAAGGAAAGTGGGACATCCACCTAAATTCAGCATATGGCTACAAATGAAAGCTATACAGTTTTCTCAGAAACTTCACAGTTGAAGAAAAAATTCGTCACCTGTGAAGTTTATGAGAAAGCTGTATAGCTTTCCTTTGTAGCTGCATGGCTGGCATTTACGTGGATGTCCGTCTTTCCTTCGCAGAAACTTACTCCACATTGGGGTTTTCCCCTAAATATGGTCGATTAACAATATCTTTTTTAAGCTTTCCTATCTTATTCTCATTTTTACATTTAAATTTATAGATTGATTGTCAAAACGCATGGGCGGAAAGAAGGCCGAAACAAGGGGGGAGGGGATCCACCATTTCTAAATTTCGGGGGGTGTTTCGACACCAAAACAACTTCCCATTTTTCTCTATGAAGTATGGCCCAAATACCTCAGAGCCCAAATTTCTCACCAAAGACCGAGATACAAATGTATTCTACCAAAGACCGAGATACAGTATGCATACAGCGAAGGATTCGCAACTTTGGGAAGAGCCGTTGACAGACGTATGGGGCATATAGTGAAAAGTGTCGGACTCACGACGTGGGCTTGGGGAAGCTCATGCATATCGGGGCGCTTGGCCGTTTCGTCATCACTGGCGGCCATACAAACGTAACGATGTTATAGGTAATCAGAGCGTGTTAAGCATGCGTCATCACAGCCCTACGCATGTAATCTTCCTTCGGAAAGCTTTCTGCGCCACGCTGTCAAATGCTCCCTTGATCTGAAAGAAAGCTATAGGATATTCCAGCTGATGTTTGACGGCAGATATATGAGGCCAAGGAAAGTACGTATCCCCGCTGCTTCGTCCTCTGCTTAATCCTAACATTTGCGATGAATAAACTGTTTGGCTTTGAAAGTCGCAAGAAATCTGTTCTAGAACACGATCCATGAGATCTATTACCTTGCCAACAAAACTTAAAGTGCCGTTGGCCGGTACTACTGTATATCTGTTGCCGGCTGGCCTGGCTTGAGGACTGCCATGACCCGCGAAATTTTTCAGCTGGCCTCAAGGCGCCCTTACTACCATGGTTCGTTGTGCAGGGAGAACAGCTTCTAGACAACTTTCGTGGCCAGCTGGCGTGAAGCCATATACGTGGTGCCATCAGCGCCAGGAGTGGGAGACAAATTGAGACTTTCTAACGCCATGGTGAGTGCTTTAACAGTGAAAGGTTGATCCATCAGCGCCGCGCTCTTGAGTGGAGTAGCAGAACATGGGCACTACTGAGATCACAACGTTTCTGGACGGAGGGGTGAGTCTTAGTGAAAAATACGTGTGAGTGATTTCCGTGGATCTAGACCAAAGCAGAACTGGCTCTAGCGCTGTTTAGCGAGCTTGGGCATTTTTCGTACGTCTAGCAGCTGGAATATATCCGGAACAATTGTTTTTTTTTCTCTCTTTCTGCTCGCCGCACTCCACTCTTGAGCATTGCGCGAAGTGGTTAGTACTTGCTGTCAATCGCTGATACCCCCCCTGGTGAACAAAGAAGGGATCTTAGATGCAGCCCTCGCGTTCGAAATAGCGTCAGAACGTTTCATGCGTTGTAAGAGTAGCATGCCACCCACCAGCAAAGCTTCTCACACTTCGTGCTGCACGCTGAGTTGCTGCGGACCATCACCGATTTCCTTGATTACTGTATCAGTTGGACGATAGCCTCTGTCGAAGCTTTCCACATCAGCAAACCATGACCCGGCTGTCATCAGCAGTCAGATATTATTGTCACATCCAAAGCACTCAATGTTTTTCCAGGCACATATGTGCCGCTGCCGGTGTTGGTGATGGGCAATCCGGCGTCAGTAGCAACGCTTACAAGGCGGTGTCCCCGAGGTGCTTTATTTATTCTGTCCCAAGCGGGTGATGTGCATTGAAATCACCCGTAAGCAGATGCGGTCGTGGCGTGTTCACCAAAAATTGAGTGTGGCCGCTTGGTGTAAATGTTCGCTCAAGGTGGCATGCAGCCTGTAATGACTCTAAATTTCACGGCATTGTGTTTCACCGAAGGTGTATGACAGCTGCATCTTACCGGTACTCACCTACGGGGCCGAAATTTGGAGGCTCACTAAGAGTGTTCAACTTAAATTGAGGACGACTCAGCGAGGAATGGAACAGAAGATGATAGGTGTAACATTAAGGGACAAGAGGAGAGCGAAGGGGGGTCAGGGAACGAACGCGTGTTACGGGCATATTACTAGAAATTAAGAAGAACAATGGGCGTGGGCAGGGCATGTAATGCGAAGGAAAGAGAACCGTTGGTCATTTAAGGGTAAAAGGCTGGATCCCTAGAGAAAGGCAAGCTGTGGCAGGGGGGGGCGGCAGAAAGTTAGATGGCAGATGAGATCAAGAAGTTTAGGGGGATAAATTGGACGCAGTTAGCACAGGACCGGGATATTTGGAGATCTATGGAAGAGGCCTTTGCCATGCAGTGGGCGTAGGTAGGCTAATGATGATGGTGGTGTTTCACCTTGGTCACGACGTTTTCATTAGAAGAGTCCGGAGGTACGCTGTGGACTAAAAATGTCAGGTCATTGCGAATCGCCAATAGTAGCCTGCTTCGGCCCCTGCCAATAGCCAGAAATCCGAACCTCAGAGCGCGGGTAAGATTCAGATGTTGAAATTATTGAGATGCAGGGCTTGTTGAAATATTGCAGAAGGTCACATATACATAAATCATTGCGTAGCCAGGCTTTGAGGGGTTTGTAAATGGCGCATGGCGTTTTTTACGACCATGTTTTTTGCGCACTTTTCATATAAATTTATATGTAAAAACAAAAATAGCACAAAAAATAAAAAGAAAGTATTCTTTGGGCGCAGACTGTTTCGTTAAATATTTTTACGGGGAGGGTGGAAGACCACCCGAAAAAAATTTCTGGCTACATCACTGACGTGACCATAGCCCGCAGGATTCCATTGAAATATGGCCGCCCGATTCGGACGGTTGGTATCCGCATTGTCGTTTAAGTTCTCAATTCAAGTGCTGTATTAAGGCAGCAACGTTGTGGAAATACCAAGCGCTGTCTGCGGCCTCCTTGCCACCTGCGTTGAGACGTAACACAATAGTTTGCAATATGTTTTTCTGCCATCCCTGCTACGTAATGGCGCGGCTTTACTTATTGGCCCATTTTGCGACAATGCTCGAAGTGTCTGACAATGTACATGAAGTACTGTTCTCGGGGAATTCAGCGGAACTTGCTCTTGATTTCAAACCAGTTTTGCTGTCAGCTATATCATAAAAGAATTGCCATCTTGAGTAGCTCCTTCGTCGGCATTTTAAGCCTTCTGTTTACTTCCAAACTGTTTCAAACATTCACTGCCGATATTATGGGCTTTTGGAGTTACAATTTCTGCCTTGCGTTTACTTAATACGCTCAGCAGCCGGTGGCCGGACATCGCCGTGGTACGGCGTGTCATCAGCCTCTTTGGTTCTGGCATCATGCGTTACCTGTGTAGGGATGCCTTTGATGTCGTGTATGCTTTGCCCAGCACTGTTCAGCGTCGTCGAGTCAGCCGCTGAACTGGACAGTAGCAGCAGCAGCCACAGGGTGAGCAGGGCAGCGCCGAGTACTTGGGTGCCGAACATATCGGTGAAGGTTCTGCGAAAGAGAACGCCTGAGTGTTACTGGCCTGTATCAACCAAAGATTCAAGGCAGCGCTCACGGTTAGACAAGCTTTTTAGAGAGGTTTAAAGGAGCCATAAAGAGAAAATGCAACTTTGCTTTATAACCTTACTGCCGCGAACGACGTTGTTTAGTCGAGAAAAAGGCAAAAAATTGCGCGGCATTGACGTATTCTGGGCAGTCGTAACCTTTGCAGTCGTTAGTTGTTGCGTTAGTTGTTGAGTTGTTAGTTTCGCTCGTCTTGTTGTCTTCTCTCTGCGTGTCGTCAATCTGCGGAATTCTCATGGATTTCAAGTATCAGACCAACTACCCCGTCAACAAATCTTGCTGAAGTATTAACGTACTAAGAGCCACCACTAAAAGCAGCTATCAGTAAGTAAACTGCACGTTAGCGTTCAAGTGATACAATCAAACGGAAGTAGAGGTACCTCTGCGACTGCCCAGTGATGTTTCTTCGCGGTGGTGAAGGTCAGTGGGCGCCAACCGCACAAACTATATTCTGTGACGTCACAAAGAAATCGCCGGATAGTGGTTTGGTAGGCGCCGCTGCTTCACAAGTTTTCCTTAATGCCTTCGTTATCTGTTCACAGTTTGCGATAAAATTGGTTATTCGCACGAAGTGGATAATGAACCCAAATATGTATTTTGTCTTAATAAGCAGGTGTAATTCGAGCAAAAATAGCATGCACGTGAACACGAACCGGAGCATGTGCTACCGTACGATCCCCAACTTGTTCCACGGAAGCGTACAAATTGCGTGCTTCGTATCTCGCTCATCCATGAAAATGGAGAAGAATAAGGGGAGGCATGGTCAACTTCCTCTCCAGGTGCAAGAATGTTTCACGATTATTTTAGCAACCCATTTGTGCTGCAGGTGTTCGCTGGAGGTATTCATTTTTGAAAATAGGAGTAAAAATAAGGCGACAAGTTTCTCAGCTGCTTTTCCCGCTTCTTTTAAAAGGTGTTGTAATTGGTCGTAAAGGGTGGAGCGTAAAGCATTAAAGATACCAAAAAAATTGCGACCGCTCGTGAGCCCGTGCCTTGGGGTGACCGCCGACCGTCCCCTGCTCAATCAATGGCTTTTGTAACGAAAACGGCGAAAACCTTGAGGAGTGCCTCGCGTTGCCTAGCAACCAAAAATGCCACAGCTGGCGCAACACCTTCTCCCCGGAACCCCGACGCTACTCCAGGAACGCCGCGCATGCGTCTTGCGCGTACGCGCCGCCGCTGCGCCCCACCTATCATCAAGCGCTACCGCGCATGTAACGCTTGACATGAGGACCACGACGATATCGATGCACATGACGATGACTACAACTGGTACAGTGCAAACCAATGGCGGAACATGTGAATAAACAATGTGAAACTTGTGCAAATGCTTGGGGATGGGTTCTTCAGTGCTCAGATAGAAATAAATCCTGCCGCTTGTTTATGGTTCATGCTTTGCGCGAATAGGTGCAGGCTTCGCCAGATTTTTTTTTATTATGCTTGGGAGGAATAATAGGAAATCACATTTGAGTGTTGGCCACAGCGGCCGCTTTTCTGATGGAGGCGAAAAGCACGAACGTCCATGTGTTCGAGAT
Source organism: Haemaphysalis longicornis (assembly GCA_013339765.2). Lineage (NCBI taxonomy): Eukaryota > Metazoa > Arthropoda > Arachnida > Ixodida > Ixodidae > Haemaphysalis > Haemaphysalis longicornis. The sequence continues at coordinate 219,296,207 of CM023450.1, read as the reverse complement.
TTCAGCGCACGCTCAGGAATCCCAGTCGTTCAAAATTAATCCGCGCCCTAAACTACGGCGGGTCTCATCGCCTGTGTAGCGTCGGCGCGTTAATCCTCGTAATCATCATCACATTTGAGCCTTTCGTACGTACCCGCTCGCTTCCTCCACCTTCCCGTTCCACCGTTACCATACGCGTGCACACAGGAGGCCAAGGGGTTGCATGACCGCCCTGACTACTTGGGATGACCGCAAACTTTGTGATGCATTTGTAAAAATGAAAATAGTTTAATTGTGTCTCTTACAGCCCCTGGCAATATAACATTTTGTGCTCAGAAGACTGTGGTGGGACTATCTGTGGTCCATTGTACTACCCCGAAAGTACACGAATTCTTAAGACCTGAACTTACGTTTCTATCTTAGGTATTTAATAGAAACCTCACCTTTCGCTCACATATTGTAACACCCTTTATTTTCGCCGCAACAATTTTCCGCAAGTACCGCAACTTGTAAAATTCGCCAACTTTTGGGCACCAGCAAATGTTACCATTTTAAGGGGACCCTGCAACACTTTTTCATCATATCTCTGAATCCTAGATGCTTGCAGAACGTAGTCAACCAATACATTCAGTACTTAGATTACGGGCTCGCAAAGTACCTCAGTCAAAAATTAGTGCTCTACGCCCATCAGCTAACTCTGAAACTTGCTGAAAATATTTTCCTCTCTTTCCAGGTCTTGGCGTTCTTCGACCCCTGAAAGTACGTCACTACAGCGGTGTAAGCGGCTCATTGGCCCTATTTTCTTCAGTTGCAGCAAAGAACGCATTCGACAGCCACTGTAAATAGAAAGCCACAAAAGCAAATCAGAATCGGTAGGCGTATCTGCTGCGACGAGCAAATCACGCAGTGCTTTTCGCAGTGCTTCTAGGCCCGAAGGAAAGAGCGAGAAGCGTTTATTGGAAGTGTTGCGGAGTCCCTATAATAGGAAGACCCAATAGAAAATGACAAGAAAAATTCCGGTAGGTGTCGCATTTTTGTGCGTCGCACTGTCTGCTTGTCGTATTCTTGTGTCGTGATTCTGGCAGCTGGCTATGTCACGACAGCATGAAGGCTGTCCGTAGCGACAGGCAGTTCTGTTGTGACAACAGGAGTGTTTGTCGCTGAGAAAATTGACTTTGTCGTTACGACATAAATGTGTGCCGTAACAACGAGATCGCTTTGTCGTAACAACAGGGCTTCTGTTGTAACAACAAATTTTTTCGTCGTATGACAGCAATTTTTGTTAAGTTTCTGCGGTATTCCTGTTGTCATTTTAGACTGGGAAGTACCCTCCAATCACTAAATACGCCCTCCTGCCACGGGTGGTGCCCGAGTTCAGCGCCTAGGAAAATACAATGTGAATTCACGTGCTTTGGAGACTCAGGGCACGTACAAGTAAAATAGGTACAAGTGACTCCTCGGCCACGGGCATTCCCCTTTGTGCGGAATAGCGTCACTAGCTAAAGGCTTTTAGAGTATCGGCACTCTTTTCTGTCATTGCTATGTGCCGCGAGGATTTTCATTGGTCGGTCGGCACCACGTGATATTTGTTTACATATGGGCGCAGCCATTTTGTTTTTGGGCGCCTCTCTCTGCTCCCCCTCCCCCCCCCCCCCTCTCTCTCTCTCTCTCTCCTCTCTCTCTCTCTCTCAACGCCTCTCTCTCTCTCTCTCTCTATCTCTCTCTCTCTCTCTCTCTCTCTCTCTCTCTCTCTCTCTCTCTCTCTCTGCTGCGCGGACGCTATAGCGGCCGGTCACACTCTGCCCGTCACAACCGGCGGCGGTTTCGTTGGGAGAGATGGCAACACTGCAAGCCAGAAACAAAATGGCCCCCAGACGCTTCCGGGTGCACGAAGTGGCAGTACTCTTAAGCGTAGCGTATTTAGTTACGCTAGTGCGGAACGACAATGCTTGGGGAGTTAACCCCGCTTGCACGGGAAATCTCTCCAAACAGATGGCGCGGCTGAAAAATGCTGCTTGTTTTGGTAATGCGGAGGTAATTTTCGAGGGCGCGGGATCCCCGGGGGGCCACGGATAGGAGACGCTCTAATGAAAATCGGCCCCCTCTCATGCGGAACCCTGCGAACGCTTATCACCATTATTCCCATTTTTGCAAAACTCTGTATGCAAAACTCTGATGGACGATCCCAAATTTAAACTTGAAACCTAGAATCAACCTTTTGAGTAGTGGTGAACAATGCTTTTGCAGTACCAATTAACGTTTCATGTTCACGCTTTCCCAATAAAATTCAAAAAATTAAATTCAACAACGGCCGCGTGGTTTTGCGGAGAATCCAGAGTAGTTTACACTTACGTTTCACACGTAAACTAAAAAAAAGTTAACTTGAAAATTAATACAGCCGGGTGTTGATATAGGCAATCTCAAAAAGCTATGACGTCCGGCCCCAAGAGACCGACATCATAATTAAACGAATGAAAATGCAAGGGGAAAATTAGGCCGACACGCTCGTGGTGGATTTAAATACATGCTGAGGATTCATCTCGAAAATATCATGACTTAATTTCTATGCAGCAATCGTGACATTGGCGAACAACTGTTCTGCCAGTTACCCGCACAATGCTGCGTAAACGCTTCTCCGCACGTTAACTTCGGGCCTTCCAACCCAATAGCGCCGTTGTGCGTCATACGGAGTGGGATGCACTATTTGTACCGCTCCTCACGCTATTGATCAGTGGTACCATGGCCACTTGTGCTGAAGCGAAGGACCATGATCGTGGGACAAAGCACCGACATCGGTTTTCTCTTCGGAGCGGCGTCGGGTGTTTTAAAAGTGACCACAGCTTTTCTTAAATAAATGGAGGACGTAGTGACTACGAAGCACAACAGAGACAAAGCACACAACAAAGGCAAGGACACGCCGCTTGTCTCTGTCCTTTTTATTTGATTGAATTTGATTTTCAAAGAGTAAACATGATACATTACTGGGTACAAAGACTGGGACGTCCCGAAGTAAAATACCGGGCCATCTCCACTGACGTGAAACCTGGGGAGGGGCGAAGCATGCAGTGTACAAGTGTATTCAAAGATTGTAAGTCTCTCTCTCTTGCCACACGGCGCGCGCTGATTGGGCACCGGAGAAGCGCCGGTGGGAGGAGCAATCGCGCGCTTAGCTGAGGCGGTGGCGCACTCTCTTGCGTCGAACCGGATTTAAGCAATTAAACGAGAGACAGAAGTGGCCGTAGGTTGGTCTTCAGTGTCACACGCCGCAGCATGCTAAGGAGTATGCTTTACAGGGAAAAACCTGCCGTTCGAAACCAATTTCTGGACGGAATTTCACGAATTTCTGTTATACATGCAATTGAATCCTGATAATTACTGCATTTTAAATTAGTTTAAATAATGTATCTTCAGTTTGAACCGGTTTTATCCTATTATACACTTGTTTTCTGGCCATCGTTTGACAACTTGATTTACCATGACAGACATGAGACGACGAACAGGAGACGCCGACAGCCCAATCCCCTAAGGTGCTTCGCCTCTAAAAAACGCAGGCGGTACCCCCCATGATGATAGTTAAAGAATAAATATAGAGCGTGCTTCATATTTTCGAAGAAAAACAAGAAAACAAACACTCAGCATATATAGACAAAGAAAGAAACTAAACAATAGGAAGACTTCAATACTCAAAAGAAAAATATTAATATTGTGCGTTCGTGATCCCTGTTTTGCGCTGTAGTCCCTACGTCTCCTTACCTACTAGCCGAGCTTACTAGCTGTCTGCAAGTTAGACGTTGAAATTCCAAGCTATTTTAAATTCACGCGCGTTAAGTGCAATGTTGAGGTCTGTAAAATTGTGCGCACTAGTCCTTTTGAAGTTCACACCGTAAACACTGACATAACCGTCCGTCTTGAGTGTGTACTTATGACTATTACTGGGGCCAATGAATCGATCTCGCGTGTGAATAAATCTTGATGAATGCAAGATTTTAAGGTGCCCTAGATATAACTAAAGAGACCGTATCTACCGCCTACCAAAACACCATTCCTGCATACAATACGAATTACCACTGGAACTGTTGGGACTTTTCATATCCACGACCCACACTTGGGAAACTGCTCACCAAACCACCCAAAGGGAGCCAATGGCTACTTATGGTACTGCCCATTTTTTTATTATTGTCGCTATCGCATTAAGCGCAGGACAAGTATACGGCCGTGGTACGTCGAAGAGAACGAAAGGGCAGGCCTAGGTCAGCGCCGGCTGCCTGTTACCGCTGTTCTGCTGTCATCTGTACATGACAGATGATGCGAGGCTCTGCGCGTTTTTTCCCAAAGGTCCCTCCGCTGGCGGAGGGCCAATGAGCGGTAGAACTGCTTCGCCTACACTCTTAAAAATCTCCGCAGGTGGGCTTCACCACAGCACTCCAGAACAAGCAATCGTAGTGACCAAGTGTGCAAATGTGGCGAATGACGAGGTCCGGCATGCAATTACAGCGAAACATTTAATGTCCCTCCAGTCAACGTGAAAGCTGTCGGAAGTGCACAGCAGTGATTCGCCATAATGGGCTGTGGCGCCGTTACCCGCTCACTCTTACCACCCATCACGCTCTTCGTTACCGCTATCTCACTCCTCTCCTGATTAATTCAACGGAGGTTTGTCCAACGCATTTCAAAATTTCCCGCCTTCGCAGTGCTCGCGCGCCCCCTGCCTGAAACTGCGCCAGGAGGACTTCTGTTCTTTTTGTGCTTGGTTTTCCTCCCGCACGTGCGGGCGTTGCACTGCCACTTCTTTTCGCTTGCTATCGTAAAAACCAACCCAACGGGCTTCCTAACTAAATGAACGCGGGCGCTGCCGGTTAGTTACATATACTTTGCCTCAAATGTACCTATAGTTTTCTTTGCGCTAAACAACCGGGGAGATGTATGACAAGCGTCAGCGGTTCAGGTTCACGAGTTTCGAACGCTTACGACTATATAAACCGCTTGGATTTCGAAGCCTCTGTGGGACGCCGCGATGACAGTGGCTACGACGGAACGCCGTGTGGCTCTACTTGGGTCCAGCGAGCGAGCTACGACGACAAGGCGAGCGCCTAAAGTGCTGTGCACTTACAATAGTGCCTGCGCTTTGACAACAGCACACATGCACTTTTGCGCTGTTGTCACAGCGCAGATAAGACATTTTCCTGTCGCCCACTGGGCCTCGCCACGACGATTGCTCGTTTGGAGTGCTGTGGTGTAGCCCACCTGCGGCGATTCTTAAGAGTGCACCGATACTCAGTCACTCTTTCGACGTATATGCCTGGGGGGTTACAGGGCTGAGCAGGTTCCCAGAGAATAATCGAAACAGCCGGGAGTGGTATCTAGTTTCAAGATTTCAGTCTTACTATGAGTCTTTCTTGAAAGGAGGTGGCCGTGGGTGGCGTGGAGACTTTGTGGAATAAGGCCAAATCGCCTGGCAATTGTTTAATACCGCTGTTAAAGGGACCATGCAACACTTGCCATCGAGTGCTCGGAATGTATTTTGGGGTATTGCCCCCGCAATCTACTCCTGGAAGAATTATGAAAATCCGTCCACTATTACCGAAACTACACGCGATGAAAAACCGCCCATAAATGTTCCCTCTCAACTGAACCGCGGACAACGCGACGAAAGCTGCGCGCTCTCTCCCGGAGAGGGGGGCGGCGCGAGGCGTTCTGTTCGGCGGCCTTCGATATGTCACAGGCCAGGGAGTTTTGTCCTTTTCCCCGCAACACGCTATTTCCGGTCTGGTGCACAAAAAAGCAGGCATGGTGGCCTGCTCGCAAGCAAGCGCTCAGGCTGGCACGGCGATTTTGAAGCAATAAACGTTTGTTGTCGAGTGGGCTCGTTGAAAGTGGAATATTTTGTTCGTCACCCAAACTCCGCGCGCACTCAAAACAAAAGAAACACCAAAAGCATGCGGATAGGTTCAGACATACAAGAGGTTCATACACGGCGCCGACGACGGCTGATCGTCACAGGAAATACGGAATTTAGCCACGAAGTTGACCAGTGACAGCCAATAGGACAGCCAGGACAGCCATCAACGTCGCAGAGGCCATGCATAATGAGGAGAATTGAAGAGATCGCGGTTGGTTTTTCTGCGTCTTTCACGGTGATTTGCGCGCTTACCGCTTCACGGGCACGTGTATTATTTGGCTCGGGTGTTCCTGGCAGTGTAATCTTAACGTCGCGCAGGTTTAATTGCACTGCACGAAGAGTGTTGAAGGGTCCCTTTAAATAAACGCACCTCCTTTGCATGTTCGGGCACTAAACGTGCTGCCACACATAGCTCCAGCATTGTGTTCTTCGCGAAATTTTATATTTTCCCCGCACGGAATCAAATCAACCCTGCGGCTGCCCCGACTATCCAGTATTTAATGTGGTAGGCCACACACAAAAAAATCCCCTAATTAACAAGTCAGGAATGTAATCTTCACCAACTCTTTAAGTACAAAAAGGCGTGTTGTTAATTTTTAAAAATTATTTTTTTTAAATTCCGTCAAAACAGCTAGTCACGCCACCAACGACAACTAAGTAAGAAAATGCTCAGTAGAAGAAAGCTTCGGCATTGATCCAGCTAAAGGTCTAACCTGTGCAATGACCTAGGATAAATGTAATATAATAAATGTTAACGAAGTAATCATCGAAAACTGCATAAAGTGAAAAAACTGCCCCTTTCGATCACTTTTTTTTTTGCAGAATGAGCTCCAAATTATCAGATGTTGCACAGATTTCTTTCATCGTAGTTCATTCCAGAGATGTGTATGTGTAAAACGAGTTCGCGAAGCTTCATTTCAAATAACATATCCGAAAAAAGTTATGAATGTTTCCGTAAGGCGAGATGTCGCGAAATCAAGTTTTAAGAGAACTGTAGTTTCAAAACCTTTATGGGCTTGAAACTGCATGAAGAAAACTGCATGAAGATTAGAGATAAATGATAGGAGAGGCCTAAAATCGCCAAGAACATAGCTTACGCTTCAATGGGAGCAAACAATGATGAGATTTTTTTATATACAAATGTTAGGGATTTCTAAGAACCGATGCAGATTTGTTTCAGAAAGGCAGCACCAGGTCAAAGGGCTAGAACACCAGATATAAGTACCCAGATAAATATAATAGAAACGGAATCTTTCCTTTAACTTCTTGTGAATGTTTAACGCTACCTAAATAATACAAAACAAAATACATATTGTAGTTTACTCCTCGCAGGAAATGCAAACTAGTCGGATCAAGGTGAAAAACGTTTATTCAGCATCAGAAATCCTTGTGGTGGTTCTTATAGGTTTTATAGGAATATAAATGCACCAAAAACAACACCAATACAAGTTTATAACATTCCGCACGAAACACGATACGAAAACTTGAAAATAGGCGACGTGTTATAGAAATAGAATGGATTTCTGGAATGAATTTATTTTAGGTTTGTGAAACGAGGGTAAAGGCTGGAAAACACGCTGTAACTCTCAAATTCATCATAATAGGAACGTAAAGTTTGTTCTAACTTATTTCCGAACTCTTAAGAGATATTTTTAAAAAATGTACAAAATAAAATAAATGCCGCCTTCAGTCCCTGCCAAAGTTGCAAGGCGATGACGTACCAATGTAAAGAACGTTTATTGAGCTTGTGGCCGATTTAAATTTTATAATAAAGGCAATTGCACAGACAAGAGTAGAAATACTTGTTAACAACGATGCAGACTAAAAACAATCAGAAATATTCTAAAAGTAATGTAAACCACCGTATATTACTGAAAAAGAAAGTATTGGCCATGTGTCAAACCGGCATATTTTCGGGTTAGGTTAGCGTCAGGTTGAAGCCTTTCGGGCACGGTTCCGAGTTCGGTTCCCCAAGCATCATTCGTTCCGGTCCGAACTGGTCCAAATGGATTCAGAAAAAAAAAAGGAGTGTCTGTCTTATGTTTCAGTTTTTTGTGCTGCGTTTTTCGTTTCTGTGTTTCTCTGCCGTCGGTACAAAAACAAATTCGTAATGCAGGTTCTTTTATAAAAGTTGGGTTGTTCAACTTGACTGCCCTCTCAGAGAAAACTTTTTGAGCGTATTGTACAACGATTGCAAAACAAACTGATGCGAAATAAAAGGTTCGCAGGGACACTTAAGGCTGCTTATTTGTGTGAGCGGGAAAGCATTTGTCTTTACGCCCGCAAGTTATATACAATAATTTATATTAGTTCAATTATACAATTTCCTAATATTATCCTTGTATCCTAAACCTGCAGTTTCATAGACCACAGTGTCTTTCTTTAGGAAAATGAGAATGGTTCTACTCAGGCCCCGCGGTGCCGTATTGTGCTCTATTTATTTTATTTATTTAAACAATACTGCGGGCCAGGAATGGGCCTAAGCAGGAGTGGTGGTGTTACGTTGTGTTAAGACCAGTTACACAGTTTCTAGCGGGTAAAAAAACATAGTGTGAACAAGGCAGTACAACTTATTAGGTACATATGTGAAAATTCTTTTTTGTTTTAGAAATCAAACATTTCATGAATACATTTCAACATGCTACTGGAAGAAAGAATAAGAGACGAGGTGAGGTCCGTTCCCCTTGCCGACCAGAAACGGACCTCACCTCGTCTCTAAATAATGCATCCTTGCGGATACTGCTTGGCGGGCAGGCAACGTTTCTGGGCAGCACAGAGCCTGCTCATCCGCCATCTTTTTGTGGGCCATCAAATGTCGCCACACACAAGCGCGCACACGCACGCGGGCCGGCACTCGCACACACCCACAGACGCACACGCCAGACAACCACACACGCACATGCACAAGCGCGCAAACAGACACGCGCACACACGTCCACGCGCGCGCACGCGCGTATTTTCTCTCAACGCGGCGAGTGATGCTGTCGCATTAAAAAAAATTGTTTGGTCTGCTGCGCTCTCCACATGTCTATAGTTTCAACCACAGCCTTCTTTTAACGCGGGAGCATTAGCAGTGCTAGAAGCAAAAAACTCTCCAGCATCAGCGTCAGCCTCTACCTGTCAAGCGTGGCAGGGGCATTCACAAATATTTCATTTTCCCCACCTCCCACCTGATAACAGACCGGCTAGAAGGAAGGAACGGCTATCCCGGCGATCGCAACTTGATAACGGCAATTCAGCGACAGCTGACAGCAATTGGGTTCTGGTAAAGATAGTAGCTTAGTGAATTCACAAGCAGCAGGAGTGGTCACTGGTACGCCAAGGCTGCAGAACGGTTGCACAAAGGGAGAGAATGTATTGGAGAACGCTATCGGATTTTCACCGCACTAAAGCAGTTTATCGCTCTCCTTTCTTTAAGTTTAGTTGCTTCCCACAGTCGCACCTCATAAAAATACTTGTTTCGAAAATCCCTGGATGCATTAGGCAATTATAAAGTTGGCATTAGCATTAACTAACTTAAGTGCGAGATGTCAATGTTACGCTCGAAACAGCATAACAGCGCAATACGTTCATAAGGAAGGGCATTTTACAGCATTAAGATTGTGGTGACCCAAAAACGATCGTGCTCTTTTTTGTGCAGCTGAATTTTCTGATTTGGTGAGAGGGAGAGCGCCGACAAAATTTGAAATTGCCTAGGACCCCAAAATCTAGGTTGAAAATCCAATATCTAGGTTGCTCCGGCCGACTCGATTTTTTTCCTTTCGCTCTAAACGTTCCAAGAAGCGTTAACCGTTTCACTAACCGTCCCCGGAACCAGTTCGGAACGGCTCCTCCGATTCGTTGCGGCTCGGATTCAGTTCCAAAATGGTGAAAAAAATACACTTTTGGTTCGGTTCCGCTTCAACGCCCCGGTTATGGCTTGAAGGCCAATTGCACTCAAATATTTCTTTGTCCAAATTTGATCCAAATAAGTAGTCTATGTTCTTAAAACCACCATGGCGAAATCCTCAGCTTCGTAAGCACAGAGTACACTAGGCACCGTCGTTCAAAGTACCTCCGGGCCGGAGAGTCGCCGAAACAAGCTCCGAGCAGCCTGTGATGGAGGTTTGGGAACCTATCCCATGGAGCTCGCGCTTCTGCGGCGACTTGCACGGCGCTCCATCAGGCACAGCGACGCATTCGCTCGGCATTTCTCTGCTACACCACCGCGCTGTACCACCGTCGCCATCACATGTTTCAAACTAACCGCATTGGTGGCAATATCCACCACTTTTGAGCAGTTTCAGTGGCAATATTCGCGGAACCGGATACAAACCTTCACTACATTCACGCTCATGACAACGTTGCTAGGAGTTATCAAAACATTTTTTGGATCAGATTGGAAAATCGTTGAGTAAGCATTAAGCTAATCCTATACTACGAATAACCAATGCTCACGCTACGTATATCCTGGCATGCTAAGACTGCTACAGTGCACACCTTGGGCTTGCAAACAGTTATCAAAACGTCTTGAAAATAACGTTTCTATGAAAAGTTTGCCTTACATTTGTCATTCATATTGCATCTATCACAGAAAAAAGTGATCTTTTATAAATTCTTGACCACTTGGACTTCCGCGTCCAATATCTGCGATATTTTGCCGGGCCAACGCCACTTCCATCCTTTAGAACAGTTCAACATTTTGTGACCTAACTAGAGGTGTTGTACATGCAGGTATAAACATTTGTGCGACTTTTGCTTCACTCGCTAAGTAACCAAAGTCAGCCTTGCTCGTGGTACAAATCCGTCCGCACAAATATCGGCCGTCATCTTCGCGAAGTGCGAAAGAGCTAATGAAGCTGACTCCTCTCCTTCATAAACGTGTGTTTTTTTAATTCCCCAATAAAGTATTTACTTTTGTAGAGTGCTACATTTAGTTCACTTGAAAGTAAAATGTTTTCAACAGCACATGTCTCTGGTGAAAGTAGAAAACAGCGGTAGATAGGAATTATTTTCGAGTTTTTTAGTCTATCCTTTAACTGTGGAAGCTCGCTTATAGTTTCAGACCCCCTTTATACTTCGATTCTCGATGTGCAGCAAGACTAAAAATACTTAGCTGATATTCACGAAACTGCTTGCACGTGATGTATAGTAAAAATAGTGATTGATCTGCGCCTGCGTTCAGTTTATTCTCTGCAAAGAGACGATCTGAAAGCTAAAGCGCCGGCTAACCAAAGCTGCTTTTCGGTATCGTACTTTGTAAATCAGGGGCCGCTTTTTTACTCGCAATGCCAAGAATTGCTACAACGGCAGTTATTCTGATGGAAAAATAACTGCCGCACGGTCTACTTCATTTCGATTGATAGCAACGCGATGTCGGATTGTCCCTAACTCCATTATACTGGCCAAACGTTGGTGGGAGCTCTAATTTGGAAATAACAGTGCGAAATAAAACGCTACCACGCGCATTTGAAGGCGGCCCTTAGCGGCCGCCGATTCTAGCGCGGCCGCTTCCTTTCCATCACGTACGTCACGTCCGGCCGCCGGTAATGGCCGCCTTTTCTATTCAGTTTCGGTTCCAAAAACGCCAATGTCGTGAGCCTTTTGGGTCACCCGCGTTCATGTTTGAAACGTAGCATTTGCATTTCGCACTCTTTTTATGTGTACTATTTGGTGACATTGTTTTTACGTTGTCGAAAATTTGAGTGCAGTTGGCCTTTAAAGAGAAATGCGGAGAGCCTCATTGAGAGTCATCTTAGTAGAAGTAAGCAGTATGTAATGATCGGTGAATATGCATCAGAACATCAAATTACAAAAAAATGATGTCCCACAAGGTTCCATTTAGGACCTTTTCTCTTTCTAGTATATATAAATGACGTCTGCAGTGTATGTTTTTCACTGGGAGATCTTGATATCATAGTGACAGATCTTGACATCGTAGTGACCGATTGGCTTAAGGAACTCTCCGCTTGGCTTTTAAGATATGATGTGGAATTAAAAAAAAGAAGACAAAATACGTAAATTTCAGTGCTCCAAACACTCCTCTGAATAGGAATTTTAAACTCTATTTTTCAAGTGAACCTATTCAATCTGCGAACAGTATAAAATTTCCTGGCGTATATTTTGGTGAATTTCTTACGTTGAACAAACATAGCAATCAATTGTTACTGAAGGTATCAAATGTTACTCGTGCACTATGGAAACTCCGTGATAAAATTCCCAAGAGTTTCCGGTTAACCGTGTATTACGCAATGTTTCAATCACAATTAAATAAATCGGTCTAATGTTTTTTAAGTTAACTATATGCAGAAAAAAGCTATTCGGGCCCTAGGAAATATAGGTTAGCGACACACTACAAGAGAATTCAGAAAACACACGAAATACTGAATATCCAACAGCTACACATGTACAAGCTGGCATCATATGTATACATGGAAATCCGCAAATATCGCCAGGAATTTCAGCAAACTTATCTTTTAACGAATGATGGTTTTCCATTCAGAAAAATAAACTAGCCATTACCCCGTGTAAGAACACACTATGGCTTTAAGAGACTCCGTTATCTCATTCGTAATTTCCTGAATGACAATTCAGATATCGCGGACATTATCAAAACGTGTCTTCCAAATTTTTTAGGCGAATATTGCGAAAATGATCTGAAAAATCTGTGTTTTCACATGTTTTATAAGAAAATGTAGCAATTGGCATCCTCTGTTTTATATGTAGCTTTTTTCTTTTGTATAAATAATTTCCTGTGTGAATTTCGGTGCTTTGAGAAAAGTGTTGTGCAATGATTCGTTGTATCATGTTGACACTGTTCTGCGAAGTGATGCGAGTGTTCTTAATTGTTTGTTTTCTTGGTTACCAGTTGTACCGAATTTTTATTTTGGTATCCTGTAACTTTGTGCTGCTGCTGTCTGTACAGGGAATAGGGACCTAGTTGGCTACTAATGCGTACCTTTCGTCCCTGTACCCTTCGTATTTTTTTGTGAAAATCTGGAAACTCAATAAAAATAGAACAAAAAAGAAACCTGTTTTCTAGAACCAATGCAATTTAGTTTCCGTTTCAGAATACCAAGGTTACTGTTATAAAACTCGCTGTAACTCCACAGATAATCATAATAGGAACAAGATTTTTTCTAGTGTGTTTATCATATGAATGTTTGCGGAGCCTCAAAATATAAAGAGAAAAAAATTGGGTCTTTCTTTTAATCAACTTTTGAGAGTGGCCTATTATCTTAACAAAATAAAACATCACATGGAGTGTTCAATTTGGCGTATTTAGTCACAGTTCCATTTGGTTCATCGCGTAGCTGAATGGCGCTTGTAACGGGACGGGGCCGCTTGCATACCACCCGAGGTTTACAGATGGGGCGTGGAAGAACGGGCCCACACCTACGAAACTGCGCCTGCTATTCGGTGGCGCACTCAGGCGCACACAATGGTGGAGTCCTGCGATTCCTACTCACCATCCTCAATCCCGCACTCTTCGCAGCGCGTCCTAGCGCGTGGAATTACTTTTCGCGCTCGATTCATACACGACGCGGGCGATGCGGCCTACGCTGGTTTACTCTACTTCCCTGTTCATACCCGAACAAAGAAAAGGGAGCGAATGAGAATGGCGGCAAGCCCACGCGAGCGTGCAGTGCACGCAGGCCGACGCGATGGTGGTAGCATCGCCACCCCCGTTACGGTTCGTTAGATGCCGGCGCGAGCGAATCCCTGTGAAAGGCGTAGCGTGGACGAAGGAGCGCTTGCGCAACGATTACTCGCTCTGTTATCCCTGCGTGCACCACGGCGTTCGGCCGGCGTAGGGTAATGCCCTGTTGTGCAGCGCTCTTTCAAGAAAGCGACCCCATCGCCGCCGGCCTTTTACTCGCGCCAGCGCGTCGCGAGCGAATCTCGCAGTATTTCTCCAAATCGAGCGGCAGCGAGTCTGATGGCGAGCGTTTCTCCAGCAATTTCGCTTGAGAAAACAGCTCGCCACACTTCTGTTTTTGCAGCGCTATTTTTTTTTTTTGCAGCGCGTTGTTGTGCGCTGGAGGCACTGCAATGGCCGCGAGGGCATCCCGAAATACAGATATGGCGTTCTAGTGTTTTAGTTTCCCCCTCCCACGCGAAGATGCGGGAGAGTGCTCACAACCCTGCGCGTAAAAAACGTGGTGAAAATTTCGTGAGAGTGCTGAGACTGCTCTTCGAACTTCTAAAGCACTGTACCCACTGTACGTGTGGGCTACAAAAATGGGGCAGTGCACGATGTACGAAAAAGTAAACAAATACTTGATATGCACACCTCGAACTTAATGGTTTCATTGTGTCATATCAGGAGACCTAACAAACCCAAGAAAGCGCTGTAAAAGCGACGTGCGTCTATCGACACAAGCAGAGTTAGTTTCGCATTGTGCTGGGGAACTCAATGTGACAGTAGACCTTGTACGATGCTCCAGATTTGCGATATGCTAGTATGACTGTACGTAGCAAAATATCGTCCTCATTTTGTTTGCCACCCAAGTGAGAGGCAGGTTACGGTCCTGATCAGTAGTGATAAATGGCCGCGAAGACAATTACAAGTTTGGTCCATTAGAAAGACTGCTTTGTTTTGATAACAACGATGTCAAGTTTACCGCAAGCATAAATGAATAATGAGAACAGAATAACGGAAACAGATTAAGCGGAGTAATCGGGAAAAGAATGAAACAGTGCCGCTTCCCCAGGGACAGTATGGTGTTTGTGCAATTGGCGGACGCCAAATAACGTGACTGGGAGATCACGGGCGGCCTCTAGTTCTTTTTGATCGTATCGCACTAATGGTAGCGTGCAGTTAACACACTGGTAATTATGTTTCCACGCTGACCTATATTACGTCCCTCCTGCCCATGACAAGTCACTGCAGTGCAAAAAGGTTTTCATATTTATTGCATTCTTCCTATTCTTAAAGAAATGTCTTTCGTGGCTGGAACAGACATGAGTGGTTTAACCTGAGACAACCAGCCGTGAAAGATGGTAACGCCGCGTGCACATCTATTACAGTTTGGTCTTTGTGTGACATTTTATTTTTTATTTATCGTTAACCTTTCAAGGGGCAAACAATATGGGCTGTGTGTGTCCTATCGATAGCCCGTCAATTGTAACTTCTGCTGGTCTATTTTATTTTGTTTTCTCTCATGTATCTGCCCGTTTTGAATTTATTTGCGTAAAGTTTTGCCGACTTGCGACCCTATTCATCAACAAGAATTGGCACGGGTGACGGGAAAGTTGGTTCAAATGACCATGAGGTTGGACTTGCTTGGTGATGCATACTTCAACACGCAGCGCATTGAAGTATGCACAGGACAAGAGAAGGGGAGGACACTAGCGTTCGTCTTTGTCCCTTGTCTTGTCATTTATTTACTTTTGCGCAACGTCAAGTTGACTACATTGACCCGCCGTTGTCCATTGTGGGGCAGCGGCGTCATGGTCGATCTCCTAATCAGGGACAAGATGTCATGTGGTGCTTAAGTCCCACTGGGTCACATCGGGGAGAGTGGGTGTGTGCGTGGGTGGCTGTGTAACCTGCCATCACATGCTGTTTTCGTTCCACTCCATTCTGAAGGGCAGTTATTCCTGAATCGTTTTGCACGTCGCTGGCCCGCCTCTGACGCGCCAATCTGCCAATCGGGTTTTCTTCGGTGAGACCGACCCATCGTTCTGTGTTTTGTGTGCCCCTTTAGGTCGACGTCGAACGGTGACCGAACGCGTCAAGAGCAATCTGTTTTGGCTTGTGTCACCTACAGCCAACAGCTGTCGATTAGGCCAGTTGCATTTAGGTGGTCGCTGAGAAAACCTAGAAGGAATACGCGTATGAAATAAAAATAAATGTTTTCTCCATTTCTCTCTGTCTTTTGAACGTTCGTAGTACGTCCAAGGAACAGTGATTATGGCCCTCGTGTGGTATATACAATCGCTCATTGATTTCCATGAAAAATCAGTGGTAGTTATTACGCGTCGTCCGTGCAATGCTCTTTCAGATTGTTTGTCGACTTATTTGATTAAATTGTTGCAGACACCATGTGGGCCGAAACACGGGCTCGGTCACGAAATCGACGATCCTTTTATACGGCGGCCTGTCCAACCCTTGGCGTCTTCGCGCAGGGCGGCCCGTGTCCCGATGGGTGGCTCTTGAGCGTCCGGGCGTGACCAAGCCTCAGGTAAGCGGGTTAAGTATCGACGACGGCATCGGTGGTGCGCCGTTGTCAACATTCGAGACGCGGTTTCCTCCTTCACACGCCCCGCTTCTCCGCTCGGTCGCCCAAGCGATGGCGCGTCCGCGAATGTATTAGCCGAGCGGTGGGCGCGAGTGTTCGGCAAACCTAGACGCCATGACGGATCGGCGATAGCGCCTTTCGCGGGCTTTAGAGGTCTACCCTTAAAGGAAAAGGCGTGTTAGGGTAGGCTTTGAAGCAGGCGTGCGCGCATCAAACTTTGAATTATACGCCAGTTTAAGCTGGGGGGGGGGGATATGCCACCTCGCCTGTTTGTAGACTTGAAAGATTGAACCTCCGCTGCGGATGACTAAGTGCATGCATTTAGAAGTCACCGTGTCTTGTTATGTTTACGTGTACGTGAGGGTTAAATGTTTAATCTCCGATTCGTATCGTACCGCAGTGTGGCTGAGAGAAAGGCAGCATGTTCCCAGGGAAAGGAGCCTCGGTAAGGCACTTTGTTACGCGTGATTTCACGGCATTCCTTTCAGGATGCGACTCACTCCCACGCTACTACAAGAATGGCCACCTCAGAATAGAAGCCCCTTTTTCGCTATTTGGAGCTCTATCCGGCTTCTTCACTGAAGCGTGGACTGAAACCCAATACTCGAAGCGGTTTGCATGCCGATCTGATAACTTAGTGCTGGGCAGTTTACTACAACGTCCCATAGCGAGGATTGTTTGCAGGTCTTGGTTTTAAAGTTTGGAGGTAAACCCATTGCATAAAAGTGCACTAACGGATAACCTGGAGTTTAAATGAAAAACGTCACATTACAAACCTGTACATATTTCTTTGTATTTTCGAAGTGACTAGAAACGTCACACTACGCATGGTGGAGTGTTATGTTTACCAACGTGCTAACCCAGCTCGGACGATAACCGTCTTTGCAACCGCATTAAATCACATCTCAGGGTGCTGTTCAGGTTGCGAAAGTTCTGTACCAGGCTTTTTCTGCTTTAACATCTGTTTCACACAAACGAAGTATTCCGCTAACGTGAGGCAGCACGCAACGTTCACATCCCACACCCTGCTCACCCAATCTATTAGCTATAGTGGCGTGGTCTTCCAAACGCGCCCTGCTGACATTTCAAAAACTTTTGAGCAGGTTCATAAGTTATCTGACGGCGCATAGCACTATTATCTGGCCGGGGTTCTTAGCGGTCTTATATTCTAAGTGCAGGATGAGCTCATTCCCTACCTTATGAAAGCATTTCAGATCTGATAGATAGAAGTTCAAAAAAGTGTTGCAGAGCATTGCACTTGATTTAGAATCACAACTTTGTTTCACATCACGAGTACGGATTCCTTGGCGAGTTGGCGTTACACTGTAGAAAAATTCATAGCGCATGCGCATGAGGACAAGAATAGAAACCAGTAAAGAAAGAAAAGAAAAGAAAGTAGCGCTCCGTGGTGTCCCTGGTTTCTTTTCTTGTCCCCGTCCGCACGCGCTATAAATTTTTCCGCAATTGTTTTCGATTTTGTGCATTTTCACCAATTTATTTCGGAGAAAAAGGCTGAACGTGGGACCTTTAAGGAGATTTGGTAAATTCTCCTCCGACAGCGAGCACAAACGAAAATCCGTCTACCGGCGAACTGCGACTCACGCGCCCATTGAAATGTATATGGTGCTCGCGAAGACTGAAAGCTCTCGTAACCACCGCAGCACGCCCTAGGTAGGATCTTTTTTCACTTGTCTTATTTTGTGTAAAACTGGACGGTTGATAAGGCGCAAGCCCTTAAAACACACTCCCGGATTCCTCAGACGTCTTACGTAGTCTTCACGGTGAGTAAAGACTTACGCGGCCCTTTTCTTGATGGAGGCGAAAAACAATGTTTGAGTCCATATTTTTCCAAGTCACGTGTTAAAGAAGCCCAGGCTGTCTAAGCTGACCCGAAGCCCTACTCTGCTGCAGCGCGCGACGTGTCGAAGTTTCGGCGCGTAAAACTCCTACGGTTTTGATGGTGCCAGGAACAGTCGAGGTCCGTTATGTTTGACATAAAGGAGATTGCAAAAAAACGTGACCAATAATGGGTCGCGCTGAAAAAGCGTGCACGAGAAACCACTCGTATATGACCAAACAGTCGCACAGGATGCTTCCACATTAACAGCCACTGAGCAAAAACAGGCCTCGGAGAAAGTGGTCAACGACCCTATTTGGAGCCAGCCAACTTGTTCCACGTTTTACATGTGCTTTCCCACGTTCTCGTCTTCCAAAATCGCTCGCTGAAGCAGGACATATAAGTGCGGTAACTTATTTCTTTTAGGCTACCGCGATTGTGTCTCAACCTAAATAAGACGCTTCGTCCTTTCCTCGCTTCCTGGGTTGCCTGGAAACGCAAAGGAAGATTGACGAAGGGCCAATCATCAGCTTTTCCCTGTTACTTTTGTGCCTCGGAATGATGGGAAATCTAGAGCGGTTCAATGCACATCATTCTATGTTGAGACGATCTCTTCGTAGGAGCGGCGAAACTCCGATTGTTCGATCTCTTCTATCGAGCTGGTGCACTTATTAAAAATGTTAGAGCCTTTTATCGCCGCAACTGAAATGAAAATGCAGCGATATCCGATACATGCATCCATACACATTCGGAAATTCGGCCATACAGAATGGCTGGCATTTGAAGAACGCTAAAGAGGGGGAATAATATTTTGAATGGTGTTTTTGCTTGGAAACAATGTTTTCAAGTTGGTTGCTGCGCTCACAGTTTCGATAGTTCATATGGTTCATTAGGTGATAGTTAGTGATGATTGAGATAGTTCATTACCCGTGAATCTGAAGTATGAACGAGTTTCACTCGCCATATTCGAAGATTTTCAAATTATGAAGAAAGTGTGTCGGGGCACTCCCTGTCAAATCAAACGTGGGGTGGACGATCAAACCCATCAGAGGGCAAAGAGAAATGTTGCGCTGAACCACTCGCCCGAAGCAAAAGCAAATTACAGCATGGAACAAAGCCATTTCAGTGAACTGGAAAAGCAGACTGAATTAGACTTAAATCTATTTAAAATATACATCAGAAAAGATAAGTCGCCATTTTGTCCCGCGAAACTTTATGCCCAACGAAGTTGTTAAAAAACCTACAACTGCTGGCAGGCGTACGAATTGCTGTATCGCTTGAGGGTACTGGTAGTGGAAATCGCCGTCACGGTAGTGGTACCCCGTGACGGGTTCCACTGCCAACATCAGCGGGTTGATGCCGACAAGGCCATGTAACTAAATCCCCGGTTTATACTTGGAATTGCTACGAAAGGCCCACGTAGTTTTTGCCTGCAACCATGGAGCTGCTAAGCATTAGCCTGGGTCCTTCCAACTAAAACCACAGCAGAAGGAACACCGTATCAGAGAAAACTTCCAAGGAACACTCGTCTTCTTACGTGCTTCTTAAGGCAATAACCTGGAGATCCTTCTTGACGAAAGTGTGGCGGTACTTATCAATAACTTTGCTGTTACACCGTATGTACGTCTCTTTCATCGCTTTCGTTTCTCTGTCTTACTGGTCGAACTACGTCAGCAAGCAGACTGGACCATCCCCTTAATTTTCTATGTGCTATAAAGAAAGGAACAAGGACCACGTTAGTGCCACAGCCGGAAACATGAGTAGATACACAGTAGTAGCGCATCTAGCTGCTACAGTGCAGACTGGGGCTGAAATCCCATCGGCTCACACACGTGTTTTGTATTTACTCTTTACGGCCCAGCCATTTTCTTGAGCACACAAGAACTCCAACAACGACGGTGCTTCGCAGAATGGGGCACTTAAGGATTTTCTCTTAATAACCGTGGGGCAGTTTACAGAGTTACCAAATACGCTAGGTTTTTCTCTGTCTGCTAGTAATTCCTTTCCATGTTCCGCAGTTTTACCTACTGCGTGATGCCCCACTGGCCGCTGTGCCACACATGGGTGCGGAGTTAACGATTCGGAACGCTTGTCTGAACGGGCTTATCCGCGCTTCGTTGCGTCGCTCAACCATACCGGCCCCAATTTACCACTCGTACGTCGCGAAAGACCATTGCAAATGAAATTAGCGGCCCGCGTCTGTAGGTAGGCACAATGCTGAATGATAAACTCAAGTTGTGTGTATTTCTGAAGCTTAGCCTTAACTTGCTTGTTCTTTTGTCTTGTTCGCCAAGTCACTTGAAGATTCCCCTGTTGTCTGAGAAGAAACCATGCCGCCGCCCCTTTCGTTTCAAGAACGCAGCGAAGGATCGTCAACCCAATGCAATTGAACACCTTTTTGTGCTTGCGGGCCTGTGACGGAAGACATCTATTCATATTTTCAGTCGTCAACGTACCCTCTAACAAGTGGAACGGAAACCTTTCTTTACTTAATTAATGAAAAGCCATCTGTTCTATATTTTGCTCGTGTGAACAGGCATGGAAACAAACGTTACACTAATTCGCGCACGAAGCAGTGTACCCGGGTAATGAAAGCCAGGAGGCTTGTGCTTAACGCAGCTTCCCAGCTTCGTTTTCTTCTCAAGATGACGTCAGGTATACATATGTACCCTAGTTATTGATACAGAATTTGTTGAGAAAACGTCTGTCATCACTACATTTTCGATAGTGCTTTTTGTTTTTTTCCGACTTCAATCCACAATGCGGGATTTTACAAAGTGCTTTGCAACCCAATCGCGTAAATGTACACTGACGGTTTTAAATTTGGAGTCTTTGAGCCGAAGCTGCGCCAGAGCACCCAGGCACACCGCCGTGACGGTCTGAGTACGCTTTACTGCTTGGGGTCTTTAAAGAAGACCAGGGCAAGAAACAAACCTACCCATTTCTCGCAGGCACTATACTTTGGTACAAGTTAAAAAGGGCGATGTCTCATGAAATGTACCACTTAGCCGAAGCCAAGGGATACAGATGACAAGTGCACGCGCGTTTTGAAAGGAGCATGGCAGCGAGCCAGCCTAGTTGGAATTCATGCATCTTGACAAATAGCGCACACAAAAAGGAGCAAGAAAAAGAAACGCGGACAGGCGCTTCTAACAACTGAAATCTTATTCGAAAAAACAGGCATTTATACCCCAAAGTGCTGCGCACGACACTGCAAGAAAGAATCTCACGGCGCACACATCCGAACTTGTTCACCCTAGGTAATTTCATACGCACGAACAATGATATCTTCTTATCTGACAATGCTAAGGAAGGCTGGTTTACACAATCTTCATTGTGACGGAAAAGGTGCGAAGCCTCGACAATCTCTTGATATTCTATTATGGTATTTGAGAAGGATGACAGTGTTATCAATTAAGGGTGTGATTCCACACTCTCTGCAATGTGAGGCCAAATGTGCCCACGGGCCTCGTTTTAGGCTGGACAATTGTTCTCTTAATCTTGTATCATTAAACGTGCCCGTTTGCCCGATGTACACGTTACCGCACGCCATCGGCGCCATATTAACAACCCCTTTTTCCACAATCAACGAAGTGTTTGCCATGACTCAAAGAACATTCATTCTTTACATCGTTCATGCCCTAGTATTTTATTTTACTCTGCGACAAACACTTGCTATTTTGTGCTTTGCTGAAAAGATCTCTCTTACACATTAATTTCCTGCCACCTTCTTAAATCTGTGGGATAGTCAATGCACATATGGAACAAGCGCAACCGTCGACCGTTCATCGCTGGGCCTCCGTTGTAGGTTGCTTAAACTGCCGTCAACAGCCGGCCACACGATGCCTGGCCACACGATGCTCATTTGCGGATACCCAGCGTCCCGCAAACGGCGTATCTGTCGTCAGAATGCCTCGTTGACCAAGTGAAAAAACAAGGCTTGACCAATAACCAAAGCTGACCGCAAGCAAGCAGTCGCTATTCCATTCTTGACCAGCCCTGAGTGACACCTATAGACGCGTAGCTCACAGCTTATAGTGGTCTAAGGCATAGCTAAGAAGCACGCATCATACTCGCTTTGCACGAGCGAGTATGACCAGCAAATCTGATCCGGCTGAAACGCCAATTTTACATCCAGGAACTGCTGTTTGTTGCCAGCGGGTACTTCCGAAGTGAACGTCACCCCTTTTCCTTTTAACCTGAATGCTTCTATAGCACATCCTCCGTGAAACCTTTGTCTACGTTTGACCCCAAAACTAAGTATCTGTACACTTTCGTGGCTACGCCTTCTAAATACCTAGCCAGTTCACACTACTAAAAAAATCGTAATTTTCCGTAGAAAAATTGCGTTTTTCCGTAGAAACATCGCGCTTTTCTCGCACAATGAAGACTGTGTAAGCCACCCATCCTTAGCATTCTCAGAAAAGGATATATCATTGCTGTGCTCGTACGTATGACACTACTAAGAGTGAACAAGTTTTGGTGTGTGAGCCATCGTATTGTTTCTTGCATTTTCATGCGCAGCAACGGGGGGTCTAAAAGGTCCGTGTTTTCTAATAAAAGTTAGAAGCGCCTGTCCATGTTTCTTTTTTGTCCCAGTTTGTGGCGCTATTTGTCATGTTGACAGGAGAATTGGCCCATTGCGTGGCATCATCCAATTTTTCTCGCGTAGTTTGTTTGTCGTCGCTGTAGAATTTATTAAGCAACTCAAGTCCGCAAAATCATGGTAATGACTCGTTGGGCGTTCAAAATTATCGCAGTAACGCGTTCTTTGCGTCAGATGGAGACACAGCGGGCTGCGGTGATCACTTTTCCCCGATTAGCAGACTCCGTGACTGAGGAATCGACCCGCAACCACGCCCGTAGCATGCTGAACATTCCAACTTAAACCGATGTGCAATTTTTCACGTGTCTTTGCACTTACTTACTGTCGCTTCTCTAATTAGTGTCTCGAAATTTCTCCGGTTGTCCACTTTAGCGCGAAAATTCTTGCGTTTGAAACCAATTACAGCTTCGTTCTATCTGTGGCGTCAGAACTCCGGCGGACTGCGACCAACGCTGCAACAATGAACACCAGTTCCGCACGTTTCTTCTTGCATTGCAAGTTTTTCTTTAAACGTAGATTCAATTGAGATTTGCGCCGGACTCTGCAAGTAGCATTACCTCTGAATTGCTCTTTGGTCGCACTGAATCATCTGTGCATTACGGGTCACGAGGTTTAATCAAACGTCTAATTTTGGAAGCAGTGAAGAGAATTGCGTTTCCTAAGTGGGACAACCTGCTCCTCTTTGCACAACAATGTGACGGCCAAATATTAACCCCCCCGTTTTTCGGAAATATAATGTTCACTTTAACGCTTGGTCAGCAGATGTCTGCTTTGCTTACTCGCTTAGGCGCGCGCGAGATCGGGCACACTTACCGAGTGGCTTGTAGTGTAGCCGAGAGGCCTCACAACTCAGCGGGTGTCTTCGGCAGCGACACGCACGCGGCCCAATCAGGCGAAGTCCGGACGATCGCGCGAAAGGCGGACGGAAAGTGAAGACGCCGCCGGCAACCGAGCGAAGCGCGAGAGCACGTCGACGAACGGTGTGAAGGGAACAGCCCCAGAGAACGTTCCGCCCGGATCAGAGTGCGAACAGGCGTCAGGCACGAATGTTTGCAAACTAGCACTCCTCGGAAAGTCTTGAAGTCGCGCCTAGTCCAGTGGCATGTACCGCACAGTCACGCACACACAAAACCGATGGTGAAACACGGGTGGTCGTTGCCGGCACGGGTTATTCTTCGTGGCTGGAGGGACGACTGTTAGTAGTGAGGAGCTGTGGCGTAGTAGTAGCCCGCGTGTAGTGCGACTGACAGGCCCTTGGCGGGCGCCCATGCTTTTTCTGGGCCGCCCGGCGAGGAAGACCCAATTCGGCCGTCCAATGCCTCGGGAGCCTCAACCTCCTCTTCTTGGCGCGGGGTCACACGTTCGCCGGGGAACCCTCCTTCTCTCGGCCGCCGCTTGCTTACCTCTTAATCCTGGTCGGGCCTCTCGCTTTTTCATTCTTTTGCCGCCGCTCGAAGCCAGCGGGCAGGCGACAACGGGAAGCGACAAGCTGATTCCAGGTCTTGGTGTGGATGCACTGTGACCAATGGCTGCTGGATACGGCACTGCGTGCCGGAATACGGCGGCCGGAACGCCATTGCCGCCGACACCGACCTGCTCCTCCGACGCGTGTTCGCTCTCTTCGTGCTCCGCTAAATTAGATGCGGAGGATAATGTTTTTCTTTATTTGTGGCTGCGCCCCTTACGCATGTATGTATGCATGTATGGGTGCACGTGCTCACGGCCAGACGCCGGTACCGGGCCGCTGCTGCCGTCAGCACGCGGAGCAGACGCGCTGTGGAGCAGAGCAAAAGTAGGCGACGACAGTATGCGGCGGCGAAACGCTCGCAGACGGGTTTCTCCTCGCAGAAAGAACGGGACGTCATTTCTGGCCGGCTTCTTTGGTCACGAAACAAGGGGCGTCTTCTCTGATAATGCACTGTGCCGTGTGGCCGGCGTTCACGCGGCGTACGAAGCGGCAGAAGGAATTGCCGGGGCGCAGTGTGTATGGGAATTTCCCATCGACGGGTTGGTCGACTGTTCACTGCTGTTCGAGTGGTGTTTTAAAAGTTGTTTTGGTCACTTTGCGCAATGGAATTCTCGGCTGCATAGACAATTGCTGTTCTTCTAGAAAATTTTACGGGTATTTTTTGTATATTCTTCTGTCGTTTGCGGTCATGAGTGTCGACATCTTGGGGTGTAATTCGTTGGGATCGTTAGGCAGTTTTGTTTAGTTCCTGAGGTGTCGATTTGTTTATGCATGTTTCTTTCTAGCTAGTAAATTCAATTCTATTTGTGATTCTATTGGAATGGAGAACAGGTATAAAACGTAGGCGACACACAGAGTTCTGTGTCATCTGCGTTTTCATGTTCCACTCAGTGCGCTGTTTCCGTAGTTGATACTGAACGTACTCCCAGGTAGCCTAGGGTTAGCTTTTCTATTGCGAATTCTTCCTTGCCTGTTGTCTGCCACCGCCAGTTTTCTGTCCTTATCCGTCGCCGTGGTTGAGTGGTGAAGGTGCCCTGCTGCTGTGCACAATAACGCAGGCTCCATCCCGGCCTAGGCCGCTAAAATAGGCGATAAACTACTACGACTGTTTGGAAGATTTCAGCGCATGTTATAGATATCACCGGGTGATAACAATGTATCCACGGTCCTCCACTACGGCGCGCCCCATATTCTTGGCGCCACTTCGGTGGGTAAAACGCCCGAAAATGCATTTGTCCTGTTATAGCACTTTGAGATCACTATGCTTCAATCAATCTGCTAGCGCCATCAAGCGGGCATTTAGACCTAAGCTGCGGTT
Organism: Haemaphysalis longicornis; assembly: GCA_013339765.2. Lineage (NCBI taxonomy): Eukaryota > Metazoa > Arthropoda > Arachnida > Ixodida > Ixodidae > Haemaphysalis > Haemaphysalis longicornis. The sequence goes on along the minus strand of CM023450.1, from coordinate 219,270,877 downwards.
GTGTTCATTGGATAAGTTGCCAGTGATCTATATGCGCTCAATGCTGAACTGCGTCCTGCTATAGATTGTTTGTCGCGTGTGTGATGATTTATAATATTTCTGGAGAGATAATAGCACATCTTGACTTCCTATTACTTTAAAAATGTAAGCAGCTAGATCCATCACGAAGAATATTCCGCTTGGAAGGGGGGTCGCTAGCTTCTAGGTTTTGTAGCCAATGCATGATCCCGTTCCGTCGGTCATGATGTGCGTGACATCTCCAAACAGATTGGCGGGAGAGAGAGAGAAAGAGAGGGAATAAACATCTGTATTTGCAAACTCATCGGTTCGTGAAGCAGGGGGGTCCGCTAGTCCGGGATGCTCGGGTCGTAGCCCGCTGCCTCAGAACTCTCTACCACTAAGCGCTGCGCTAAGAGGTCAGACCTCTTCAGCAGGTCTACCCTCTGCTCCTTCCTGGGATACGGGTTTGACGTGAGCGATTGGCTTTGTTATAACTCCCAAATCACATGGAACATGGGTGGGCGCAGAGATTGCGCATATAAATGCACGGCACAGTACCTGGATAGAAAATCGCAGAGTTGACCGTAAAAAAATAATGTAAGGCGGAAGTTATACGCAGTGCCCCAGAAACAACTGGCTTCAACTGACACCGCTCGCACTTAAAGGCCTAGGCACTCCGCCTGAATGTTTGAAAGCGGTGTTTTGATATGGGGAAGGAACGGCGACGTACCGAACGAGAGGCGACGACATTCAACCACTCGCTGTGGCAACCTCATCACTCTGATCACCGGCGACACGTGTGCTTCACGCCAGGATTCAACTTTCAATTTCAGTTCAATTTATTCCAGTATACCATACCTTTTTTCAACTGGGTTGCAATACAGAAGAAGGTTCCAAGGGCGAAGCCGCCGGCGGGACCTCCACTGAGAATACAGAGAACAATGAATGACATAGAACCAGAGATCCAACGACAATATGGGCCAGATTTCAAGCTCAACCGCAATGTAAACAAAGTAAAAGCCTAAAAACGAAGCAACATGTTATACTAAAAGTAAAGTTGAGACTTGAAGCACGTAGTTCCTAAGTAGAGTTTTAAACTTCTAGAAGGCTTCTGTTTTTACATCGGTAGGTAAGGAATTCCACACTGATATAGCAGACAATTGTACTGTCTCTTTACCTTAATTGGTTCGATTTTTAGGGAGCAAGAAACAGTTTGGCTGCGAAAACGTATGTTATTCTTAGTATAAATCATGCGAACCGAAAAAAATGTCCAGTACGAGTTTGTGATCACGAATTTTGAAAAGTAGAATGCCAAGGCTGTAGCAATAAATTTGAGTTAGAGGGAAAATGCAAACTTTCAGAAATAAAGAACAATATGGGGATTGACGGTGAGCAGGGTTGATGACGCGAATAGCTTTTTTCTGTAATATAATGAGTGGTGGCAAGTGAGTGGTGTACAAGCTCCACAACGAAGTTATACAATAGCTTAAATGACAGCGATCGAACGCGAAATACCAACTACGAAGGGTTTCCATGTTGAAGTAATGGTGTGTGCGAATCAACGCCCTTAGACCGGAGGGCACCTGTTCAAAAACGGAAATTACGTGCTTATTAAACTTCAAATTACAGTCGATGACAATTAGAGTTTTTAAGGACGTAAATAAAGATTTGGAACAGCGGCAAGTATTTTCTTCGGGAAGTAATGATGCATAAAACAGGTGTCACTAACCTTAATAGATAATTTATTTGTTAAACGTTATACAACAAAGATTTTCTCTCTGTATCTCTAAACACCTATGGTCAAGTCAGGACAAATCAGCTTGTAATTAAGAGAGAAATTTATTAATATCGTTGCCTAAGAAAATGTAGCTGTGTAGTCGGAATACAGAATACATTGTGAAGTTGTTAAACACCGAAGCAAGCCATCAATGTACAACAGGAATAAAAGAACTGCCAGGATTGTTCTTTGGGCACACCTTAATTATGTTAACCGGGCGGGATGACAATTAATGAAAAACCATTTCAAAAGAGTTAGTCGTGATCCAACAATGCCATAAAGCTCTGGTTTATCCGAAAGAATGTTATGATCAATTGTGTCGAAGGCTTTGACAAATCCATGAAAACATAACAGGCATATTTACCATAATCAGTATCTGTGAAACTAGCTATTGCGTGTTCAGTAGACAAGTCACAGAGAAAACCACACTGACAGCTGCTCATTAATTATACTTTTTGTAGAATACCGGGAGAGCCTTAGTTCGATTAGTTTTTCTAACACGTTGTCTAAAAACGAGATAAGTGAACGGAAATGGGTCTGTAGTTTTCAGTAAAGCCTCTTTTGAATACTGGAAAAATATTCGCCAATTTCAATTGCTTAGGAAACCCATACTTCAGAAAAATTAAATAAGAAATGTGACTAAGGGCATTATAAATCACAGTTCCGGCAATCTTGATATGTGCTCCGTATATGGGCCTTTAGCTTTCGGCAGCTCGATAAAGGACTCAACTTCCTTAGGAGAAGTAGGGCGAAAATAGTAGGCGTTACCACAGGCAAAACGAAGCTGAATATGTGTCATAATGTGATTCAGAGATAATATTTGCAAAAAATGCGCTGAAGACGCTCACTGCTCCTTGCCTAGCAGTGCAACAATCATTATAAATAATTGTCATGATGGCTTTCTTCTTATTCGCGCCATTTAAAAATCCGTTTAGTTTCCAGTTTTTTTGTGTAATTGCCGACCACTTGGAGCTAACGTTCGTAATATTGCTGCTTGGTAGATTTAACTAGTGACGCCAGAGTTGAAGCATAACGTTTGTAACGTTCTTTAACTTTCCAGTTAAAAGGTTGACGCTTAGTTTTGTTGAAAAGATTCTCTTTCTTGTGTTTAAAAAGCAAAAGCAAGCTCACTCTGCACGACATCTCATTCGCTCATCGCTCCCGTCTAGACGTGTATGGTATGGATACGACCTTTCATGGCTACCTTCGGGTTGGTGACAGTCTTTAGAGTTCCATGAATTTCTAAAAAACAATATTCTGTAGAAGTTGAATGATATGATATGAAAACGAAGAGTCTCGGAGGGCACGAATGTACGGACCAGTTCCTTGCCCGTCTCCAAAATAGCTTGCAAGTGGACACAGTCGAAAAGGGAGAAAATAAAAACAAAGAGGTTTTATTTGTTGCTTCTTTGTAGTCCTGGTACGATTTCGCAATGTTTCTCGATGTTTAGAAGCCCGTGGATCGGGCATATCGTCCCCCCCTCATGCAGGACTGACAATACACGAGGGCATCACTAAGAGTGCGGCAGTAGATAGCGTTCCAAAAAAGTTCAGTAACGCTTGATGTCGGACTAGTTGGTGTAACAGGGTTTTGAAGGCACGTTGGCGCTTGCTGTGAACACAGAGACTTGCACGGGAAAAAAATCTTCGTCTTCTCGTGAAAGTCTACGTTTTTTTCCCGTGCAGGTCTCTGTTTACAGCAAGCGGAACGTACCTTCAAAATCAAAAAAAGAAAGCTACGCTTTTTCGTACGAGATCGGTGGAGCCTGCGTGTGGTTCTGCGAATGGCTCAAGAGTGTAAAAAGCCTTACTGCGGAACAAGAATCTCACGTTCAAAAAATACAAACACCTTTTTCCACCCCTATAGAGCTAACATTCTTGCCTCCACCATATACTTTTTCAAACCACTTATGCGAGGCTCCGGGCACCCTCTACCATGTCATGTGGCGCTGTAACCAGCAACCCAGCTTACCCCTTCTACCCAGCTTACCCATCCAGCTTACCCCTCCCAGCTTACCCTGAGCACTTGTAAATAATCCTGTGCAGCTGGGATCCTGACCACCAGATTTGGCTGGTGAAAAGAGCCCAAGTAGCCAGACTTTCACAAAAGATGCTTGCGTGATGGCTGTTCCCCAGAGGTCATTCCCCTACAAAGACGTTTATTCCTCTCCCTTTACTAATCACGAAATTGAAGGAACAGGCGGTACTTTGTTTGTAATGATCCACCTACGAACAGGGCACTCACGGCGAAATTATTAAAGACAAAGCGCAGAAGAATGTAGAACCACCTTGGTTAAAATCCCGAGCGTAGCGTCTGTGATTCACCCGGTGTTACCCATCCAAGGCCGTCGGCAGCATTGGGAAAGTTCTTTAATGAAAGAGGTGAAATCAAAAAGAACAAGTCGCGTTTCTGCCTGCCTTGCTGCAAATGTCGGCTGACAATAGTCTTCTTCCACCCCTGCCACGTAACACTTGTCCTTTCTTCCAATCACACTCCACATGCTCTTCCCGTTCCGCCTCCTTCCTCCCGTGAGGAATGCTGGGGGCGTGTGTTCAATTCAATACAATTTTCCGGGTGCACACTACATTTGTTGGGACCTTTCATTCCTGTTGTGTTTGGAAGCTCGTTGCGAGATGTTCTGTTTCAATGTTTCTATTCTTAGCTCGCCTCTGTTCGCCTCATTTTAACGCCTTCCTTTTTTATTTTTCTATTATCAAAGCAAATCCAACCCCCGCATTTTTACATAAAAGCCTGCTCGTGACACGAGTAATACTGTGAGCTCACGACACGGCGCCTAAAGCGCACCACAAGGCGACAGGGTCGGGGAAACGGCGCTAGAGGAAAATCTGCACGTATTACAAAACTAGCTTCGCACACTTTTCAGCGGAGAAACCCACTAGATATGGCTCGAAAGTGATACGACGCAGCAGAGACGAACCCCTATGAGTCCCTATGGAAAATAACCACGCAGCGCACACAATCTCGGTTGCAAATTACTATGCATTGTAACAAGGTGTCGTGCGGAAACACAAGTCACACGGCACAGAATGTAAGAACACATACTGCACAAGCAAAAGTGGAGTGCCACAATGTCTGCGTCCCAATTTCGGCAACAAGAATGCGTTCCTTGAATGTGAGAAAACGCCACGCAGAGTAGTATCAATCCAGGGCTTTTGATACTTGCGTGTGCCACACTCCGTAAATGTGCATTTTGCATCCGTGTACGCCAGAATTGCACTTTTCTGTGTTTTGTCACGGGAACTTGCAGTCAGCCCGTCTATCGATAGAGCCAGAGTTGAGTATCGCCCGCCGATCCGCTGCTTTTTCACGGGCACGACCGGAGCCATTCTTAGGGCTCCGGAATGGAGGGCTGGTGTGCGAAAAATCTTTGTAAACCTGCACATAATTTTAGGTTATCAGCAACTCGTCATATTCATGACGCCTCGATGGTGTCGCGTGTGTAGGCATGGCTATTGTGTGCAGATATCTGGGCCGCACGCTCCGCCATCGCACGCCTATACGTCTACGTGTCTTTGTTTCGCTTCCTCCGACTTGTGGCGTGGTTCCCACGGATTGGTTACGCGCAATTCTAAATGCGAGGCAGAGGGATTGCAACCATGTAGTCTTGGGGGGTACATGTACCTGCAAAACATAATGCGAGTGTTGAGCACTCAGGCGGTGCGTGCCAGGGGCCACTTACGAGGGCTCTGTGACAGACGATGTTTTAGGCTTTCTTTTTCCGTCACTGTAATGAACGGGTGTGCATGCACGCCTGGCGGTTTCCTGTTGCATACAATGGATGCCGCTGGAGCGACTCTACTTGAAGCGCGGTAAGGAACGAGTGCCAACACAGTGCAATGGAAGCTTGGGAAGTCGGCTTTTTTCATATACATGGTTCCTCTTTCACGCGCAGACTTAACGAAACCGACAGTCTAAAGCTGTGCCATTCATCACTCCCTTGGCATTCGAAACGAAGGCGGAGTGCCATCTTTGTATCGGAGTGACTCGGAGGCTTGTATCCACGGTATAGATGTTCAGTAACCTTCCTGCGTATTTGTGAATAACCCCGGATAAGTAGACGGAGTGTGCAAATTATCTGTAAAGTCGGAGAGCCAGTTTCCCGACATGTACCACTATTGCACAGGTTGCACGTAATTGTCATGCTACCATTTCGGGGCGTGTAGAGTTTTGCGAGAACAATTCTCGTGCACGTGCTTTTTATCTTTATTTTCTTTTGCAAGAGCAGCCTAATCATGCAGACCAGGCGTCGTGGAGGAGCGTGGTTGTTTAGAAAAGACGCACGTGTTTTCTACTGCCAGTTGAACACAAACAACAACACGAGACAAGCAATTGTTGTCATACGCGACATTCAGCTAAGAAGATAAGCGTGCAAGAATGTAGGGGCAGAAAGAGAGACGAATATATTGTCAGAAGCGTAAGTCAGACGGTAATTTTTCAGGCCACCAACAGTAATAAACAGCAAATAACCCACTCCTACATTTTTTTTTCAATTGTTCAATGCAATTGGTAAACTTGAAACTACAAATAACGTACCGACCCAAACAAATATTGTTATGATTGAGACATCCGTAAAAATGATTGAGAAATACGTAAAAACACGTAACTTTCCGAAAACTCCTGATTGTCTCTATTAGGTGCTTGTTATGGAGAGGGTTGTATAATTGTTTATGCACATTTGCGGGTGACCTACATCATCAATTACCTGTTCTAGATGTCAACGGGTCTGCGATAAAAAGGGAGATTTCTAAAAAAATATAATAAAGATCTTCATTCTCTCAGGGGTGTAATTATAGCACCATAATACGTACTACTCAACGTGAAACCTCTCAGAAGTGCAGAGCAGTGATTCGCCATAATGGGCTGTGTCGCCGTTATGCGGTCACTGCTACCACCCAATGTCATTCAAATTTCCCCGCCTTGGCAGTGCTCCGCGCCCCGGCCTGAAACTGCGCCAGCGGGAGGTCTGTTCTTCTTGTGCTTGCTTTTTCCTCCCGCACGTGCCGGGGTTGCACTGCCACTTTGTTTCGCTTACTGTCGTAAAAACCAACCCAGCCAGCGTTCCTAACTAAATGAACGGTTGCGCTGCCGGCTAATTACGTATATTTCGCCGTCAAGTGCACCAACAGTTTTCTTTGCGCTAAACAACGGGGAGATGTATGACAATCTCCAACGGTTCAAGAGTTGCGAAGGCTTATGACTGCATGAACCGCTTGGCTTTCGAAGCCTCTGGGGTACGACGCGACGACAGCGCTACAAAGGGAACGAGCTACAACGACAAGGCGAGCCCCTAAAGTGCTCTGCACTTAAAACATTTAGCACTATGGAGCTTCCACACCGTACTAGCAATGTACTCCGGAAATTTGTGGCCTTTACAACCAGCAGTGGCTGCGCGGTTGCATCGTCTGCTAGGGCTTTTCAACCCGCCAGGGGTGTTATCTCAAAAAATCTTTTTCGTCGTTTCATCTGCGTTGTAGGGCGAAATACTTAAAAAGGTTTAATGCATTTGTACGAGCACCATTTATGTCAAAACCAATTGGACATATCAATCACTGAGACATATATTGTGGAACCTTTAAAAACTTCCAACTTCCTTCGAAATGCAGATTCGGCCAATTATTTTTTGTTACAGCCAAATGCCAGACCTTTTTACGGACTAAATATATCAGAAAAGCACTTCGATACCGGAATGGGTGAGCGAGATAATCACGTATTTGAGAAAACACAAATAACCCATTTGTGTCTTTTAGGGGTGGAATTTCAGTAAATCCTGCCTTAGTGAGCCATGATAAAAACGTACTCCCGAAGTTTCAATTCTCTGTGTAGCACTTTTTCTGGGCGTTGGTGAAGAAGTCAGCCAGCCCGTCAGTCAGTCATTCAGTTAGTCAGGCAGACAGTCAATCAGCCAGGCAGGCTCCTTTTTTATAGGTATAGATGACAGAAATGCGTTCCTTTCCGTTAATAATGCATCAAACACAAGGGCAAACTCTTTCACTTGCAACTTATTGTGACGAGTGTCGTTGTGCAGCAAGGTTTGGCGCAACCACTTGCATGCACAAACATAAATACCACCAAACAAAAGAAATGATCGAAGTGCACGTAATCATAAAACGCGGCGACAAATGTGTTAGCAGCCAGCACACTACCTCAACAAGAATTAGCGTATTTAGATGAAAACATGCGACGCAATGCCTGGAATCAATATGTGACATGTGACATCAATATATATATATATATATATATATATATATATATATATATATATATATATATATATATATATATATATATATATATATACTGTATCAAAGAAACAAGACAAACACACGTTATTCGGCACTATTAAATATTTCGGTAACAGCCGAATAGCACTGGCAATGACGACTGCAACCTTGATATATATATATATATATATATATATATATATATATCTTCTATTAAAATTTAGTTGTGAGTGACGCCCTGTTTGTGTATGCCTCAGTCTATCGTCCGTATTGTTTCCCACCTTTGTAAATATAAACACTAACCAACTCTCCCAGCTTTCTGTTTTGAAACATCTTAAACCTTATATAAATGCATACTTAAAATTTTCAACTTTCTGGTTTCATGACGAGAAATCAGAGCTAAATACGGCAGACAACCTACATAAAATAATACCGATAGAGAAGAAAATACTCAATAAATATTCATTATTTAACGACCATTAATTTGAATGAAGCAGACATGCCCCAAATTTATATTCTATGATACTATTTTCATGCGCGTATTCATATATATAAAGGAATTATAAAATTAACGATTTACTCTTGGTAGAAATAACCTTCCTCGGGTAAAATGCTGTAGTGGCATAACACGTATATACGAAACGCTTCGTATACGGCAGGTATTCCTGACGCATCATGGTAGTCCCAATATTATTCATCATTAAAACAACTGCAATATCTAGCTTTTTATGTACACTGTCGAACAAAGGCCCCTTCCGTAGGTCTCGAACCACTCTAACTCCGAGATAAGATTCTTCGCCACCGGGTGTTCGAGTGCAATCGTTCCACAGAGGATCCTTCCCATCACATGCCTTATATCGCGTGCAGGCGTCGCCAAAATGATTCCCTAACAAAAGTATCCCGTACGCACGCTGTGCTTAATCGTTGGAATTTTCGATACCACTCCGCTATTTCACGGAGCAAACAGGAGGGGAAGAAAGCAGCGAAGGGGAAGGCAGAGATATCCATATCCATATGTCATCCATATGTGGATATGATGACATATGACATATTCATTAGTCATCCATAAGTCATTCAGATGTAAAAGCGACTTCGGTACCCTTAACTCTGGCGCAAGGATTGAGGGTGTGAAAGAAAGGGCTGAATAAAAGTGAGAAACACTACCAGAGACGCACGTGCACTCAAAGTCGTTTTCTAAGGTGCTCTAAGCATTCCTATGAGCCAAGAAATGGCACTTTTAATGCATAAGCTTGTTAACCTGGGAGAATAAACAGGTGGCGCCCCTGGCACGTGCACGGCCCACAAAATGGCCGCCGGATGGCACACAAAATTGCCGACACTTCAAAGAATAAAACAGAGGTATTATAGCTAAAAAAGTAAATTTTTCTGTGGTTATCAGTATAACCAACTACCTGCGAAGTGCGAGATTCGTATGTACATTCAGCACCCGCACAACGTGTTTTATATCATGATATCTAGGACGCGGTTAGGGTGTAATATATACAAGGAGCATTTACGAGTTATAGAACTTCGAATATACAGAATATACAGAGTTTGGAATGTACAGCTGGAATCGCACGAGAGAGTTTATGGACATCGGTGCCTGCTGGTATGGTTAAAATGATAATCATTCATACAGAAAAAAATGGCGATGCGGAGGAAAATTGTTTTCGTCCTGATAATTTTCAGAAAAAATATCAGCGTTCCGCGAATCTAGATCAATGAAAGGTGTACCTTGTGAAAACGCTATCTGTGGCTTCCGACTTTCACAATAGTGTTGGAGGCATGTCCTATTGTCTAAATGGATAATTTGATTGCGGTTACTACTGAAGTTGCTTTGCGACAGAAGAAAAAAACGGGCTTGGAGATGCGAACTCGGGTATGTTCTGTGTCATAATAACCGAAAGAAGAATACGACAAAAAGGGAAAAAAGAATGAGAATAATGAGATGCTACGTTTGCCAACATAACACTAATGCATTTGCAATCACTACATGATTAGTTCACAATTAGTGCTTAGGTGTTCAAATTTTAAAGCAAAGTTTTCAGCCTCTCACTTATGTCGTCTGTAGTCCACCGGACGCGCACTGCAGGAAAGCCAACTTTATCTGACGATGGCGATGATCTTGGGTGAAAGAAAAAATTAAAACACTTCCCGAAGTCGGAATCAAATCTGGTACCCCGCGTTACGCAGCCGACATTCCACCACAGTCGAAGGAGTTTGCATTTGCAGAGGGGTCTTGGACGTGCAAAATTAAACACATAATGCACCTCTCTGTCTAGGCGACCACCACCATATTAATCATAAATGAATAGGGAACGCTCGCTTCTGGATTGGTTCGTTTGGTTTGTGACTTGACCTTGGAAAGCTTCACGTTCCCCTATTGTTGCGTTTGATATTAAAGCGAAAACTTCTAAAGCGAAAAGGAAAAAAACCGATGGCGCATTGTCAAAAAACTAAAAAATTTCCGTATAACCGGTTGGTCGACCGAAAAGAAGTGATGAGATCTCTGGACATATGGCGCGTCCAGGGCTTTCATTGTGCCAAAACGGTTACTTGAAAATCACGAAAAAGGAACGGTTCTAGATAAGACAATACACGCACCGATCATAAAGAAGTTGTACAACAGTATACCTTTCTCTCATAAGCCACGTATCGGCATTCAATTAGATCGTTCGTAGATGCGTTTACTGAGTGCACGAAAAATGACCGCATAAAATTGTTCTTCGTTTACGATTTCGGTCTTTGAAGGCTTGACGATCGATTGGTTCGTTTGTTCCCGGCGAAAGCAGAGTTTGCATGTTTGTTCTCCAAAGCATTTTCAGAATCATACATACTAACTTAGACCAGTTCCAATATGCTGCCAAAGACCAGGAACCACAGAATGTGTGGATTAGTGTTAACAGCGTGTACAGCTCAGCCGTCCGTAGCAGTTATGCGCGCTACACTGCTGTGAGCCCATGGAGAGATACGCTGTTTGGGAGAGGCACTGCACGAACAAGATCACGACAAGCGCGACCTGGTGAGGTTTCCTCGGCACTCGCAGGACAGACTCTTGCCGGCAGCGTCATCATCTGGCATGGTAACGCTGCTGTTAAAGAGAAAGAGGAAATATGCAGCTGCTGTGACACCTACGTGTCGCTTTACTGACCCCACTTTGCCTGCGTTGCTCGGCATCTGCTAACTGGGCGTCTCCTAACTTCCACTTTGTAACTAACTTTAATCAGGTGTACTTCGAAGTGATTGCCTAGCTAAGTGGACTTCAACAAACATGGTATTTACGTCCAGCAGCCGTCGTCATCCGCGTGGCCACATAAGGCTGCAAAGTCGAGGAATGCAGAATTAATGTGAAGATCAAAAGGGCCGCAATCATTTCAATATCTGCCCCGCACACTGTGGTTCGGATAATTCAGTTTCCGTCATTCATAACACTTCTGTTCTGTCATCCTCGCCAGGAAAATAAACTGTTCATTCATAAATTTGCACCAAAGAAACAGTACTATAAAAACCTTTAACGTCTAACGTCCACTCGCAGGAAACGGCCCCTCAGGGCAGTTTCCCGTAGAAAAACGTAAAGAGGTCATCCGTAGACCGTCATGCTGGGCAAGTCATTTAGTAGCCTTCTTTAAAAACTGGGGACTTTACCGCGCAGCACCGAAGAGTGAGCTGTCTATGCTGTCCTGACTTGCAGCAGGTACAGTCATGACAAATTTGACACGTCATGGACAGTGTCAAATGTTCATGGTGCAGTGCTTTGTATTTGGAGCATGTTTTGCTTAGTGGTGATATTGAGGAAAACCCAGGGCCAAAGACTAAAGCGCAAGTGGATAAACTGAACCCGGTGTTTGATGCAGTTACACGCCTTGAATCAAACCACACACAACTTTTGGATTCTGGTCAACAAGTTTGACCTGCAGATTACCGTGCAAAATGATGTCGAACTACTTAAGGAGCGATTCCTTGCGCTTGAGTCACAGGCTGGCGTGGGAGCTTGTGCACAGGTTCCCGAGTCCTATGAAAAAACATTTTCGGCCATTCAAGACAAAATTGACGACTTTAAAAATAGCTCCCGCCATGCCAATGTTCTGTTCTGTGGCATTGGTGATACTGAAGAAGCGGAAACGTGGCAACAATCTGAAAAACTTGTGCGTGAATTTTGCTCCGATGAGCTCGAACTAACTGTGTACACCATTGCAGAGAGCGCACAGACTAGGCGCATTTTCGGCCGACAAGAAACGACCAATTACAACAACGTTTTTAATGAGAAAGAGGTTGGAATCTGTTTTAGATGGGCATCAAGGTAAAAAAACACAACTTTGCAGTATCCTCCCCCGCGATTACTCCGTCCCTGTTTCGTGAAAAACGCCGAAAACTTCTACAGTTCGCTAAAAGTGTTATGAAAGAGGGCGATAGCACCAAGCTCGTTTTCACTAAGCTCTTTATCAATAAAGATATGCACGTGTGGACTCCGATAACAACTGCGCAGTTCGTCTTAACACCAACAAACGGGGCGCAGAAAAACAACTTCTATAAAGGGCCAGAGTGAGTGACGCCCAATCATGCTTTCCCGCCATAAAATTACCATCTTCTTTAACTAACGAGCAAGTTTCCTCAAGTGATGTTGGCTTTTCGTACACTAATATACGAAGTGTTCTACCTAAAACTGTCCCCCTATCCGCAAGGGCTACTCTTGTGAAACCCAACTTGCCGGTTTTGTTCATGACCTACATTCATCCGTCGACGCTGGCTTACAAATTGATGCATTTTTCCTTGATTTTTCTAAAGCATTTGATCGCGTTCCGCACCACAAACTACTACTCAAACACATACGTGAACATTCACCGTAACGTCCTCGCGTGGATTAAATATTTTCTTTCTTCCAGAATACAGTTTACTACCGCTAACAACTACAGTTCTTCTTTTACCCACGTTACTTCCGGCGTCCCCCAGGGCAGCGTGCTTGGTCCTTTGCTTTTCTTCATCTATATTAATGATATTTCTTCTTGCTTAACGTGCCGGCTTCGTCTCTTTGACGATGATGTAGAAATTTACCGCACAATTCCCTCTGATATCGAACGCCAATGCTTACAATCTGACCTTGATGCAATTAACGTATGGTGCTCCAAATGGCTAATGACGGTTAATACTTCTAAAACAAAGCTAATGACATTTAGCGGCCGAAAGCCTCGAATTAAAAACACTTACTCCATTAGTAACACCGTGATTGAATTTACCACTTCCTACAAATACCTAGGCCTTCATTTCCAGACTGACCTTACATGGCATCACCATATTATTTTAACCCTGGCTGCTGCAAACCGCACTCTTGCACTACTTAAACGAACCGTCAAGCAAGCTCCACCACTCGTACGAAAGCAGGCATACATCACAATCATTCGCCCGGAAATTGGATATGCGGCGGCATTTGGGATCCGCATCAGGCATACTTAGCTACTAATTTGGAAGCCCTGCAGAACCGTGCTGCCCGTTTTATTTTTTCAGAAACGAGCAGATTTGCAATCCTTGAGCCTTCGTCGCAAACACGCCCGCTTTTCACTATTTCATAAAATTTTCCACCATTGCGCAGTCCGTGATGATTTATTTCAGTCCGCTCCGCTTATCTTTCCTCGCCGCGATCACCCTAACAAAGTGAAACACAATTTGTGTCGGTCATCCACATACGCACAATCCCTCATACCACGCACTATCATTTATTGGAACGATTTACCCTCACACTTAGCCATAGAAACTGATGTAGCCAAGTTCAAGAAATTAATTTGCACTACAGTGACGTGCTGATAAAAGTGTTGTATTTTCTTTGTTCGCTGTGTATTTTTGATACATTTGATGCTTTGTACGTTGTTGCTTGCTCTTCACGTTTTTATATACGTTGTTGTTTTATTTTGATCACTTTTTTGTTCTTTCACTTTCACATGCAGTGATGAACTGCATTGCTTTGTTGCGTAGTAACGCACACGCAAAAAAACTTCTGGTTGTTGTTGATCTCTTTATCTCTTTCCTTTATGCATGCTGCACATGAATGTACATGTATTTTGGTTGTTTTTTCGAAGCACCGCCCCCTATGCAATACCCTCATTCGAGGGCCTTTAGGGGTATTGTAAATAAAATATCAAAAATAAATAAATGAAAGCGAACACGAAAATAGGAACAAGAACACGCAATATCGAAGAAGATGGTTCGCTGAGATCACATAATGACCTGGTTGTGGTATATTTGTAAGCCAGCATCAATTTGTAAGCCAGCGTCGACGGATGAATGTAGGTCATGAACAAGCGTGACTGCTTAACATCGTACATCGACACCTGCAATCCTGATATAATAGCATTAACCGAGACATGGCTGCATCCAAACATCCAAGATAACGAGTTATTTGACCAGGCTAACCATTTCACTGTGTATCGCTTTGATCGCGATACACGACATGGTGGCGGTGTCCTACTAGCAGTGCGTAAAGAAATACCATCAAGTGTTGTCCACGTTAGTAACAACCTTGAAACTGTTTGGGCTGTCGTCCAGATAGCTCACCAAAAAATTGTTTTAGGAGTGTGCTACCGTCCACCCAATTTTCCATCAGGCTTCACAGATCATCTACACGATTTAATTAACCAGCGTGATATCCAGCTACTCGAATCTGCCCTTAATCCTACTCGGCGATTTCAATTTTCCAAATATTAGGTGGCAAAATCAACCCCCAATCCTGCAGCCCTTTTCTTCATTAGCAAGTGACTTCATGGATGTTTGCACATTATTTTCATTAACGCAGCTCATAACCAAACCGACAAGAATCACGCAGTCGGTTTCTAGCACTCTTGACCTGGTTCTAACATCTCGCCCTGATCTTGTTTCCAACATAACATATCTTCCAGGACTGAGCGATCATTTATTGCTTACATTTGACGTGAATCTGCATACCTCCTAAAAAAGAACGAAACACTAAAATTATTCGAAATTACAACAAAGCCAACTTCCAAGCAATCAACGTCGAACTGAGTAATTTTCTGGACATATTCACCGCCAGCTTTGACAGCCGTAGCGTGCAAACCAACTGGGACATGTTCTTATCAAAAGTCAATGGTCTTACATCTAAGTACATACCCGTGCATACTATCACAGTTAACCCAGAAGCTCCGTGGTATAACGTTCACTTAAAACGTTGTCAGACAGAAAAAAGCGCCTGTATCGGTCTGCTAAACGATCTACAAATCCCCGCCCGTTGGCAAGATTACAAGACAGCCTCAGAAGATATATAGGAGCACTAAAAGTGCCAAAGATAACTTTTTCCGCAATAACCTGCCAACATGCTCACAACTAATATCAACAAAGTTTTGGCGCGTGATAAAGGCCAACAGTGATACTGTCATATCGCTTGTACATAACAACGGTGATTCTATTCCTGATGAAGACTGTGCTTCCTTGCTTAATGGTGTCTTTTCACAAAACTTCACTTCCGTTGCACACTGCCCATCACCACAACTAGAATGCTTTGATTACCCTGCAGTGTTGCCGCTAACAATTGATTACGATGGTGTAAAAAGTGCTTTAACATTGTTAAATGTATCTTCAGCCCCAGGCTGTGATTTAATTACTCCCAAGTTCTTGGTGGGCACACTTTGTTATTCTTCAGTCTTTCTATCAATGATTTTGCAGCAGTCCCTCACCGAAGGTTCTCTGCCATCACACTGGAAGGTTGGTAAGGTTGTTCCATTTCACAAATCTGGTAACAAGCAATCCCCATTTAACTATCGTCCAATTTCGCTTACTAGTATTCCATGTAAGATTCATGAACACATTTTGTATTCCCATCTAGCCAACTTCCTCGAGACGAATTCTTTTTTTGCACCATCCCAACATGGCTTTCGTAAATCATATTCATGCGAAACACAACTGGCATCATTTACGCACAAATTAGACGTTATTCTTGATCGTTCATCACAGGCAGATTGCATATTTTTAGATTTCAGCAAAGCTTTCGATAAAGTATGTCACAAACTTCTGTTGCTTAAACTCCGGTTTCTTAATCTAGATTCACAACTCTTAACCTGGATTGAATGTTTTTTAACTAACCGTTCCCAATTCGTCAGCGCTAACGACAAAGAATCTGAGCTAAGTGCAGTGCGCTCTGGTGTGCCACAAGGCTCAGTTCTTGGTCCGCTCCTCTTTTTAATCTACATTAACGATCTACCCTCTAATGTTACTAGCAACATTCATCTCTTTGCTGACGACTGCGTGATCTTCCGAGACATAACATGCACTAACGACTTACATATTCTTCAGTCAGCTCTTAATGCGATTTTAGAATAGTGTAACAACTGGTTGACGGAATTAAACCCCGATAAGTGGAAACTCATGCGTCTAACTAGGTCGCCTAGCACACTGCCTGTGTACTACCTAGTTAATAACCCGTTCCAAAATGTACCCTCTTACAAATACCTTGGTGTGCACATCACAACTAACCTAACCTGGAACGTTCATATCCCCTATGTAATTAACAACGCCAACCGCATGCTTGGGTACCTACGCCGTAACTTTTCAAAAGCCCCTTCCACTCTAAAATTACTCCTATACAAAACACTAATTCGCTCAAAACTAGAATACGCAGCAGCAATATGGGATCCCTTTCACGTCAATTTAATACAGTCACTAGAAATGGTTCAGAATAACTCGGCTGGTTTCATTACATGTAATTACAATCGCACCGCAAGCATATCATCCATGAAAGCAGACCTTAGTCTACCATCCCTTGCATCACGCCGTAAAGTTTCCCGCTTATGTCTTTTTCACAAGCTCTACCACCATGCCTTCTTACATAATGAATTCATAATCCGTCCACATCACATTTCACAACGTTTGGATCACGCCTTCAAAGTCGGCATTCCTTCCTGCAGAACTAACTTCTTTTCGCAGTCTTTCATGACACGAACATCGAAGGAATGGAATGGCCTTCCAAACCCGACAGCAACCATTCGAGACTTCAACCTTTTCACGAAACGCAATAGCTAACATTGTATGACCAGAAACGTGCTGACTGTATAACTATTGTTTTCTTTTTGTTCTTTCGTTGTGTTGTTATTTTTACTGTTTCTCCCTACCCACTCCCCTCTGTAATGTCTATTGACCTTGAGGGCTTGAGGGTAAATAAATAAATAATAAATAAATAAATAAACATCTGCGGGCGCGTGGCGCAGCGCACTCTCACTCCGCCGGTGGGCGGCGCTGTGCGCGGCGCTGCGCGCTGTGCGCATGTGCAGTACTCTCTCTCCGCGGTCTCCTCTCCTTCGGGTGCGTGCCGCGCTCCGGCCGGTCTCTCATTCGACGGTCGCCCGCGCTTGCACTTGCGCTTGCGCTTGCTTACTCGCAGTACCGACGATTGCTTGATGCGACGGGGTTCCTTTAACAAAGCCTCCGTCTAAACGACAACAACAACGTCTCTCATTATGCTCAAAATTACGCCCGCATCCCCTCGCGTGGAACCCAACGATGTGATTGAAACGCAATTCACGTTCACTACGCGTTTCACGCAATTCGGCTAATCGACCCAACGGAAACACCCAACGGAACCCCCTTCAGCGTCGCATCACCCCAGGGTTCCCGCGAGGGGAGGTGGGCGTAATTTGTTTTATGAAGCTCACCATCGCCCGCCGTGGCAAGGAGTTCACTGTATATTCCCATCAACTCCTCAACGTTGCACCCGTCCAGTGAGTGTGCCCTAGACCGGGACGGTCGCCTTCGACGAGGGGGAAATGTTACGGAAACACAAGTGGACGCTTGAACATAGCTCAAGGAAACCCATGCCGGCGATGATGAAGCACTAGGTAGCACGGACTCGGCCCGGGCTGTCATGGCCGCATTGTAAATAGATTCATATTTTTCGTAAACAGATCGTATCATCCACTAACCATCGCTCGTCCTATTAGTCCTCCGCCAGGTAACAATATTTTCGCGTTCCCATTTCATTTGTCTAACGCTGCACGTGGGCAAGGTCATCGAGACCTTAGATGCGCAGGTAAAAGGGTGGTGCGACAGAACCTTGTTTCTTGTTCTTCGGTCACATGACCACGTCAGCAGCACCGTTCCTGCCAACAGCGTGCTGCAGCCCGCTGTTTGTTTTGCGCGGTTACGTAGGCTCTTCTCAACAGTTTTAAAACTAGATGGCGTGACTTTGCTTGGTTATTTTAACAAGCAATGGAGTGTCTATTTTTATTTATTCGAAGTGTCAGCGTCGGTAATGAGTACGTTTTGCTTCAAATGTACTCGAGGTTTGTTTTGCTGTAGATGATGGTGTCATGTATGAACCATGCATGAGTGCTAGTAGTTGGTAGTATGAAAACTTATTGCGTCCCTATAAGCACCTCATT
This sequence comes from Haemaphysalis longicornis, assembly GCA_013339765.2. Classification (NCBI taxonomy): domain Eukaryota; kingdom Metazoa; phylum Arthropoda; class Arachnida; order Ixodida; family Ixodidae; genus Haemaphysalis; species Haemaphysalis longicornis. The sequence continues at coordinate 219,252,481 of CM023450.1, read as the reverse complement.
TCCGCACAAATTGCTGTATACGAAGCGTTTTTGCAATGCTACGGTGTTCTATATCTGTCCCTGTGGCTCGGTTGACAACGGTATTTGCACGCGGTGTCTGTCACTACAATGTGACACTTTCATGTTCGGTTGTGCTATGAAAACACATGCATAAAAAACACTGTGGTGAAAGGAAATATCTGGACGGGTCGCATAATAGCACGTATAGTAATTAGAGAATGCTGAATTGCAATATCAACAATTCAGGCCAAACCCCATAATTACATGGTCAGGTGACTACAGCGCAGGTTGCCCACGGACAGAGGGGAGGAGAACTAGACACACACTATCGCTAGTGTCTAGTTCTCTTCCCTTCTTTCCGTGTGCAATCTGCGCCGTACTCCCCTAATCATGTTCCACCAACAAGCCCAAATAGCCACTTTAGTGCATCCCATACTTCCAACACTTATTACAATGTCTGACCTAACTGTACAACCTGATCGTAGCTCTCAGTATTTGTGCCTTAAGGCCCTGCAAAATACTGGTCCAAAAGCTTCATTTCTATGTCATTCATTCATTCATTCATTCATTCATTCATTCATTCACCAAGACGTGAGTACTGCTGCTGAACTTGCCCGGAAATGGGCATTTGCATGGAAGACACAAAACAATAATTTTTCACATGCTTCATTCAACGTAGAGTGGCCTAGACCTCAAACAAGGAAGCGCACATGCTAAAAGGGAAATATCTCCGATCAAAGGAAGTAACGAGCAACCCAAACTCCTACTCCAGCTTAGGCACAACCCAGTTTGTTGCGTGCGTGCGTTTCACGGAGTTTTACTTTCTGCTTGACTTTCTGTAGTCGTTATCTATCATCTATTCTTTGCGCACATGTCTTGGCCAACCGAAAGGGAAAAGCCAGAGAAACGAGAACCAGGTGCGTTGTTCTCTTTTAGGGGGAGCGAATTGGTTACTGGAAGGACAGACTCGACAGCGCTAACGTAGCAGCGGCGCACGCTCGAGTGGCATTGCTGGCGGAGGCTGGATCGTATCTAACGCGGAACCAACTTTCCCATTTCCCGCGCAAGGGCGGCTCGACATCTTCAAACCGGCTCTTCTAACAGTGTAGTTCGCGGAGAACGCGTGTGACCGAACATGTAGTTGCACGGATATGTTGAACTGCGGAACAGCAAAGATGATATGAAACACGCTATCCAAAACTCCATAACAAAACGCACAGTAGAGATTTCTTAAACTGGTACGTTAACAATAAGTCGTAGCGCACGCCTCATTTTCCCCCCCTTTGTCGCACGTGGGAGCTCGGCTCCGATATGGGGTATTTCACCAGCAAAAGCACAATAGCTTGAAGAGGGTGGAGCAGCACGTAATTCGGCCCGAGCTTGGCACACACGCAATGCTACCTGAAGAGCTGTGCCGTCTTCAATGCATCCCACGCTACGTGCGTGGGAAAGATGCCCGCCCTTGAAGGGAACAATAGAGCGCTGTTGCATATCTGTGAAAAAAAGGCACGCACCAATTAAAGAGGGCGAAAGAAATCAAGGTCGAGCCGAAAGAGTTAATAACAAGCGAAACTAGGGGGCTAACAGAAAGAAAAAAAGGCGGAGGTAAAAGAGCGTTGCAAATGGGCAAAACACTGAATTGATGGTATAGCGAGAGCTGCGCTACTTTCTGCTTTTCCAGTGGATTGGTTAGATAGGCATCCAACCGTGACTTACTTAAAATATATAACCTTGTTTTTTAGGCGGACGAAATAGCCTAAATTGGTATAGTGTACAAGCTTTACTTAATACGTGTACGTATAGATCATAGATGAGCAACCGAACTAACACTAGAAGTTTGAAATAGTTTCATGAAGCTGAAACAAACCAAAATTAAAACACAGACAGGCCATGATTCACTTCTAAAAGGTAATAGCACAACTTCTGTCAGCTTCAAGAGTGAAGGTGGACATTTTACGGGCAGGCAAACATCGCGGTTCGAGTCAATTGCCGGCGGTCCTTGCCCGCTGTTCTATGCTGGATCCACATCTAAATATCACCAGTCTCAATGAGCATTGCAATATCTTCCAGCGGCTCGTACAAGAGGTGCTAAGAATAGGGTACTGCGCTAATAAGTACTCAAGATTGCCGAAAAGGTGTCCAAGTCTCTTGTTCCAATCGTTATGGATTAGGCATAAAAGTTGAAAACACCAATGTAGGTGGCACTAGCGACGTAAAAAACCAACGAAAGCAAACCAACTTCGTTAAAGTGAACGCGAAAGGATTAGAATAAGAAAAACTCCCACCTCCCCTCGCGGGAACCCCTGTGTAGATGCGACGCATAGGCGGAGCGGCGAAGGGAACGCGTTTTATAGCGCATAACGTTGAGGGGACTGCGTAAGCCGGTCCCAGTCGATGACGACGTTGGCGTACTTGTAAGCGGCGTGGACTCTAGGTGTTTGAGCCAAGCGTGGATGTTGCTTCGCCGGAGAACGGCACACTGGTTATATGCGCAGCGCGCCCGAAGGAGAGGAAACCGCGGAAGAGAGAGTACTGCACATGCGCCGGCCCCAGCGCGTCTGCCGCGGCTATGACGGCACTTTAATCCAATCCAATCCAATCCAACCGAATCCAAGCCAAGCCAACCAAGCCAATCCAATCCAGCCCCTCGCGAGAGAGTGTTCGTTATCGGAGAGGAGAGCACCCCCTCTCCTCTCGCAGCTCGCGCGGCGAGGAGAATGGCAGAGGGGTGGACAACGCCGACAACGACGACGACGCCGGAGGGACAAGGCGAGTGAATCAGATGCTCTGCATCTAATAACGATTATGGGGTGGGGATGACTGGAATAGGCGAGAACATAACAGCCGTAGAAAATTAAGAAAAGCAAAGTGCACGAAAAAGCACTTCAAGGCAAAATAACGCTGAAGGGATGAACTCTGTAATCCAGCCTCTTGTCGCCAATGATGACTGAAATTGGAGCTCCCAAGGGCTTTTTTTTCTCAGGGGTAGTCTTGATGTGGGGATTCACTTTGCCTCTAGTAAAAGCAAACGTGTTTTGATCAAATAGAACGCTCGAGACAAACTTTAATAATGATAGAACTTCAAATAAACCCAACAGGGTTTCAGTCACTTGAATATTTGCGACAGCTACAAACCTACAAGCTCCATTGAAGGAATAAATAAGAACATTGGGGGCCAAGATAGGACTCGGGTACCGGAGAGCAGGAGCTATTAGAGATCTATAGGAGAGTCCCTCATTCTGCCGTGAAATTAGTTGATGATGAGTGAATAAATATTTATTATAGAATAATATTTTAGGCTTACGTAATTAGTCATCACTGGTTATTTGTCTTTTATGTGTTCTATACCTTCTTCTTGTGAAGGGCAACCTACAGGCCGTTTTGTTGTCTGGCATTGACGCGCTTGAGAGCTTGTTCCTAAAGGTTTCGTTTTTTGGGACACTCTTTTCTTCTTCACGCGCTCTACAGGCCTTCTGACTCCCAGTCTGAATATCTAAGCAGAGTTCGAGAGCACATGTCACAATTTCTGAACAGTAAAGTTACTTTAGTTGGGAATTTAAGCTTCCAGGAAACAACCTTCCAGAAAACCATCCAGGGAATTGATTGGAAAGATTGATGGCTAGTTCAGATTTTCCAAAACACACAAATATTGTATTTCCTATCTTGCTTAGAGCTAATTTAATGCCAATTGAGAATGAACCAACTCGTGTACAATGTCCATATAGTTCTGTTTTTATGCTTTTACATATTTCCTGTTATTTGAGCAATATTCTGTTGCAGTAGAACCAGGAATTTCTGATCACCACTTAGTATGCGTTACTCTAACCCTTCTCAAGCTAACCCCCCAAAATACGGGGGTACGGTGTTTCAAAGATTGCTAATGAGCTAACTACAAGTCTGTGCTTGAATATCTAGAAATGTGTCTTGCCAATTTTGACTTTGATGACGTTTTTAACCTATGGGATCGTTTTAAGGACATGTGCCGTTACTGCATTCACAACTACATTCCGCGCAAACGCAGGGAAATTCCCTAGCAGACACACGTACACAACAATAACAAGTAAAAAAGGATAACAGGTAAAATCATTCACCTTAAACACAAACTCAAAAGTCTGACAGTCGCAAACTCCCCGTCTGACGTAATTACAGAGCTTAAAAACACCTTGTGAAAAACAGTGCTCTACTCAAAGATTTACAACTTTCAAACGCTGCTTCCAAACTTCATAAAAAGTGATACGGAAAAATTTTGGCTTTGCATTACTGATAAAAAGCAACCTCTAAAGGAAATGAAAAGCGACTGCGACCTAATTACTGAGCCTGCAATCATTGGTCAACATTTTAGTTATAACTTTCACAGTGCGTTTTGTCCTGCGCCACGAACATATCCAGTGATAATAGCTGATTCTGGCATTTACAACGCTGATTTTGCATGGTATTCTGGTGTACCATCTATGCTGTTAACTTTGAAAACCAAATCTTCTCGTGATGCTGATAATATCCCGAAAGTATTTCGGCGCGGATATGCTAAACCACTTGATACATTTTTAAATATTATTTCGCACTTCCTTGTCAACTGGGAAGCTACGGGGTGACTGGGGGATGGCGCTGATTGTTCATGTTTTAAGAAAGGTGATCGATATAACTTTCAAAATTACCGTCCGATATCTTTAGCGTCTCCATGCTTTAAGATCAGTGAACATATTGTTTTTGAACAGTTTCGTGCATTTCTAGAGGTAATATCAATACTGAAAATTTCAACACGGTTTTAGAAAAGGTTATTTTACAGGCCACCCAATTGGTGACAGTAATTTATTATTTTGCAGGCGTGTTGAAAATAATAGCTACATTCATGCTATGATTTTAGATTTCACAAAGGCTTTCAACAAGGTACCCGCATTACACAAAAAAAAAGCGTAAGAACATTCACATTCAGTATATTTTTGTTTCCTGGATCGCAGCCTACCTATGGAACCGCCAACAGCTTGTAAAAATTAACGGAGAAATAGCGGTGTCCTCCGGTCACCTCAGGGGTGCCCCAGGGTAGTGTTTGGGACCATTGCTTTTTCTGTTGTATTTTAAAGGTTTAGTAACTGTTGTGGACCCTAATGTTCAAATAAAATTGTTCCCTGACGACTGTGTATTGTTCGGAGAAGTCACAGGTACAATTTACCAGAGCGAACTCAACAAAAACATTTGTAGTAAATGGTGTGTAGAATGGGGAATGGAATTAAATTAGGAAGAAAAGTATATATCTTTGTGTGACACGAAACAAAAACCCCGTGAACACGTGTATAAACTAGGATCGTCATCACTTCTAAGAAGCTTCACAGCTTTAGTACTTACACCAACTTATCATGGAACTTGCTCATCTGCCTTCCGGAAATTACGCTTCTTGAGATACATGCTGCAAAATTCCCCGGCAAACGTTAGGCGCTTAGTTGATTTTCTTTGATTATGCCGAAGCTGGAATATGCAAGTATCGTGGTGGACCCCCATACTAAACAAGCATCAAACAACTTACTTGAGACGATTCACCGGAAGAGCAGTCGGTTTGTTTGTTTATTCTAAGTTTTTAGGACAGAATCACTTGCAGGCCTAATGCTAGCTAATAACATTTCTTCCCTTCAGGATCGAAGAAAGAAGTCCCATCTCTTGATTTCCTGTCTCTTTTGTGCAATCGCAAACTTATCCTTGATCCAACCCCTTTTTCTTTTTCCCTTAATCACAAGGCCTACATGACAACGTCAATTAAACGCGCTAACTGTGTACTACGCGAGAACCGACACATTCAAATTCTTCTTTTCCCGCGCACTATTTCAGACTGGTCTCCGCACTATTTCATACAACTTCAAAAGTTTATTTTCTTACTATCACTTAAGTGTTCCTGTAATTTATCTTAGGGTAGGTCGAATGAATAGTGTACACGAAGATAGCTGACATGCCTTGTGTCCGGGAAAGCGTCGATATCGTCGATATGGACTCAGATGCAAACGCCTTTTGTGAATATTTTCTCGCTTCCGAAACCACACGTTCCTTCGTCACATTCTAATATACCCCGTACTTAGTCTACATTTTCCTTTTTCCTGTGTCACCTGAAGAAGTATGCTTAACAATATTGGGATTGAAAGATACTAGCGCAGCAGTAGATAATATTCGTGCCAGTCCTTGAAAACTTGTTGCTGATGTTATTAATCACACGTTAAGCATAATAATCAATCCCATTGTTGAGAGTGAAATATCTCCGCAAATCTTTAAAAATGCAAAAAAAAATTCTTTGTTCAAAATGGGAGATAGGTTACTGATTTTCAACTACAGTCCGATCTGTATTCTGTCAACTGCCACCAAAATTATTGGGCGGTTGCTCTTACAGCGGTTGAACGATGTCCTCACTAAATTTGACCTCCTTAAGCCAAATCAATTTGGTTTTCGCGGCGGTTACTCGGCAAATCTCTCACTCGCATCCCTAACAGATTATAATAAAAGTCAATAGACTTAAGAATTCTAGTAGGCATAGTGTTTCTAGATTTTACGAAGGCGCTTGACACTATCAATCACAATATTTTGTTACATGAACTTGGCCAGTACGGCATCAGGGGTTCTGTACTTTCTTTTTTCCGCAGCTATTTATTCATGGGGAAGGCAAGCTTTACACTGGCGGACATTTTTGCGATACCAAAATAATAAACCAAGGGCCAGTTTTTTACCTCAAGGGTCAATTATTGGCCCCTTATTGCTTATAATTTATATGATCGAATTGTTGTGACATTGACATTATTACATCGTTGTGGGCACGTTGTCATGTGCCCACAAATTACCCCTATCCTTGTTTTATTGCTAAATGTGTCTTAAGAAAAGCCCTGGATTTGGGCCCCCAATCGATCTTATTATAAACCCTTTAAAAGCTAAATTTATCTTATTTAGTTCGGAACAGCAGCGGGGTCCCATTTTTACCGGTGGTAAATCCTGGATACTGACTCTGTTCATGTCTCTATGTCATTTTTCTTGGCGCTCATATTGATACTCTCAAATTTCGCAATCACTTCAGTTAATTAATAAGGAAAACCGCACACGCCATTAAAGCCCTTTTAAAGGTGCACTGACACCACTTTTCGGCGTTAATATTATTGCACAGTTCGCTTCCTTCACTCAACAGAATACCCTGGGTGAAATATGAGCGGCCTGCGACGCGAAGAACATAGTTTAATTGGATCTCATTTATCGGCGCCGGCAGCAGCAGCGCGCGGAGCGACACTTAGCAAATGGACATCAGCGTGACATCATCCAGGGAGAGCCAAAAGAAGTGACGCGGCAGCGCTCGTCAAGAGCTCGTGACGTCACTTCATGCGCGCGGCCCCACGAGCGGCGAGCGGGCGCAACACCCTCTCAAGCGGGCGCCGGTGACGTCCGCAGAAAGCGGTGAGAGTCAAGCAGGGAGTCTGTCATATGCACCGTTCGGGAATCAAAGCGCGGGAATTTGTAACAAACGATTATCAGGCCGTTCAATGTTACTAACTATCGCACGCTGAAGTATTTGAAGTGCTGTTTCAGGTTCGCCAGGCCATTAAGCATCGTTACAAGCAATAAAAGTGTAACATAAAAGTTTCGTCTCAGTGCTCCTTTAAGGCTCGTGAGTGTTTTCAACATCGAATGCTTCTACATTATATTTTGCCTTTATTCACAGCCATTTACATTCGCAATTTTGGTCGCCGGGGTAATACGTATAATTCTCACATTTTACACTCCCCAACATGTCCAGGATAAAGCCATCCGCATATTCACAACAAGCTCCTTTTATTCCTTCGCTAGCGTACTTCTTTGCCAAAATAACCTTTTGTCCGTTCGCAAACTCTTCCAATATATCATTGTTATACTGTTCTGAAAACTGCCGACTAATGAACTTCTTTTGAAGCTTATTGATTAAAGTTATCTTACCAATCGCAACCCGACTAGGTTCACTGCAAAATACAATTGCTTTGCTTCCTTCAGTCTCCACAAATTACAGAAAAATGAATTCACAATTTTCCGCTGTTTCAAACTGGAATGAATGGCCTGCCGGGTGGAATTAAATCACTCTCCCCTTTATCGCGGTTTAAAAGGCACCTTAAAGAGTTTTTTGTGGAGTTATGATTCATAGATAGTAGTTGAATAAATGTTAACTTGGCGTGTTGTTTATTATTAGTGGCACAACTGTGTCTTGTCGGTTATATTGCAGATGTATGTTTGTGGTTCTGCACTGTTAGTGGGATACAAAATTTTTTCTTACCTTCAGCGTCAGCTACATTACAACTGAAGTTGATTCTTTTTTTTTTGCAAATTGTTTTCCAATACTCAGCCATTCAACTGCGTTAGCTTTTGTCTCTCGTGGCATGAATTGTTTGGAGATTTCGATTAGATGCACTTTTTATTCTATTCGTTTTTCTGAATATCCCAACCTGTTTTTTTGCATAAAATTGTGGCTTTAGGTATGTAATATAATCTATTCTGTTCAGCTTTCTCTTTTTCATTTTTTTTTCAATGTCTTTTCGTTTTCTTTTCTTTACCTTCTTTTCTTTTTTCCTTCTTTGGTAAAATTGAGTCTGCCCTAGGGATGTTATAACATTCGTTTCTTGGTTCGTGTCGCTCAGTTCTTACTTTAACTCTAGTAGTGCACCTCTAAGATTTGTGACTATGTAATTTGTCTTTGGCTGCATTCACGGTATTTTTCTACGAGATAATATACCGAGGGTCCTGGTGCAGTATCAACTATGGCACCATCGTCTGGATGTATCTGCGCTTGTAACCTTTATCTTTTGCAAGAGTCGATAAACATTCTTCCTTTCTTCTTCTGCTGAGGGCCGAAAAGCAACTGCAGGCATCATTAACGTCTGTGGAAAATGGAGAATGTAAGGCACGCAGAACCTAAAGGGGCCATGGAGACGAAATACAGGATTGGCTCATTAGACAGACTTCTTGTCTTCTTAATAACCACAAGAAATTTATCGGAAACCTCAAAAAAATGATGTAGCTATTAAAAAAATCCTGTCATGCAGTGGTGACTCCCTAGTCACTGTCAAGCAACTTTTCTAGGACGTCAGAGAATTTTGCTTGTGCGTTTGGTGGCTGCTTAACTAACCCATAGCGAAGACAGATGACGGGACGATTGTAATGGAACTCCTAGTTCTGTTTATTCCTATCACTCCAATGCCGATGTGCAGTTAACACCCTCATAACTGTTTTTTTGCTGGACTGTATGACGTCACTCCTCGCCATAACACGTAACAGTGACGAGAAATTGAAAAAGTTTAAACAGTCATGCAGTTTTTCGGTTAAAAGGCGTCTTTCGTAAATCGAGTGGAGCTTAGTGGGTACTGAAGCGTACTTCTTTCAAATTAAACAGTTATATTTTGTCTTCATCACCCCTCTAAGCTTCCACCTGAAAGACAGAAACCGAGAAAGAGGAAGGTTGATTGTCTTGTACATAAACCAGCGCCAATATACTTTCAGTCCATGCAGGAACATGCATAGACTGAGGAGACCATTCTGATCACTACTTACGGCACGTCACAAAAGACGGCCAAGGGCTGCGTTCGTCAGTAACTGCAAAACTAGCCGCGAGATTTTCTGCCTAGTATATTATGCCCTCCACGGACGCCACGGAGAAAAGCTGCTCCCAGTTGTTCATACAAAGCTCGCCGCTGCATTGCAAGTTTCCTGCCTTTTCTATTCCCTCCGCGTATGGGCACGTAAGTCTTGCCATGATGATCATCTGAGAGAGGTGCAATGGGAGTGTTGGTCTGTCGGCCGTTAACGTAATAAAGAAATGGGAACGTCAGTTAATAAATCATCAGTGGGACACCTATATCCTCAACGTGCCCGGTTGGACGCAGAATGCTGCTTTTTAACTAGGGTTAAAACAGCGCCTGTTTAATCCCATTGCGTGCGGGTGGGCCTATGGAACGAACGGAAAGGTGGGTGAACATCAGACCTTAATTCTGGAAGTAACGAGCAATGTTACTTGGGTGATAAGGGCGCGAAATTTACCTGCCGGATAAAAAGAAACCTTACAAACCATTGCGCAATAATCGTGGACATCTTGTTTATAATTATTATCTCGCATTGCTCCAAGGTGTCTCATGGCCTTCAATCGTCATAACACGTGTATAATTCTCCGCAGAGCGATGGTGAAGAAACAAAAAAAATTGAAAAGCCTATATGTTTTGTCACAGCAACCGTGCAAGAAAGCGACAGAAATGAACACACCACATGACGTTTGGTCTGTATATGCTGCACATTCCTGAAATAAAATTTTGGCCGTCCCCGGTGCTTTACGCCTAATAGCCTTGGGTTCCATCGCCCGGGTTTCTTCGCCCGTGGTTCTTCGCCCGGGTTCCATCGCCCGGGTTTCATCGCCAGGGTTCCTTCGCCCGGGTAACAGCAGACACGCCCGCAGTGGTGCAGTATAAAAGAGAAAAGGACCGAAATGATATCAGACGACAAAGACTATTTGTAGTGTGTATGGTACAAAATAGGTACTATATTACATGAAATTGCATCAAAGCGCGCCAATGCTTTCATAGAATTTATATTACACCCAAATAAAATATACGACGCCTAATTCCAGTGCGTAAAATAAAACTTATCCGTGGACCAAACCCACAGGTTTGGTAGGAGAAACCATGGGTAGGTGAAACCGCTTGTCCGGCAAAACGATGTTGCGTCTGCTGTCACCTGAGGAGCCAGGTCAACTAGTGACAAATATTCGACTGCAAAAGAAGGCCGAAATTAAGAAATCGAGGTCGGTAGGAGAACTGGCGGAACCCTTGCACAATCGATGACTTGGGCTGAAGGTAACTGCCCTATACGTGCGCAGTTGGCCGCAGGGTACTGGCAGCCCTGGCCTTAAAGAAGTCATAGAACAGGACGGGCAACGACGAGGGGCTAATTGCCTTTTTAGCTCGCGTGCGCAGGGGACATTTATAGAAACAAAGAGTGGTGGCCCACCCACCTTTACTGCTCTTGCCCTGATCGTGCCAACCGAAACCAGGTGAAGGTCCTCAAAATGAAGTGTGCTCGGTGGAGATAAAAGACGCTCACCGACCCCGGGGGGCTCGGCGAGTACAGCGACAGGGCTGGGCTAGACGAGCAGCCGAAGGCGCAATATGCCTTTTATCGCGCCACAAAATGCCCGCCGCAAAAGAGCACGGAGAGCCTCCCGCACGCGCCCTCCCCGATCGGCCGATCTCTCTTCCTTAAGCAAAATCAACATGGAGAGGCCCGTAATTGCGCTCGTCTGGCCACCGAAATGACGCCACGCCACGGCCTCGCTGGCTGCAAGCGAATCGGCTGATTCAGTGCTCCCGCAGCAGACGATCAGTGTCCTGCGGCGAGGTCTATGAATCGTCTGCCGCACCTTTTTACTACTCAGACCGCAGACGATGGTGGCCGCCGATGTTCTGTTCGCGGTGTGTTTTTTTTTTCTTTTTACAAGAAAAGTGCGCGAGCAAAAAGCGGACGACGAGTATGACTATGACGCTGCCAGAAAGCAGCGTAAGCAAGCGGGCCTAGCCAATACGCGTTGGTTTATTTGGAATTCACAATTTGAAGGGACCCGCCGCGGTGGCTCAGTGGCTAAGGCGTTGCGCTGCTGAGCACGAGGTCACGGGTTCGATTCCCGGCCGCGGCGGCCGCTTTTCTGATGGAGGTGAAAAGCAAAAACGCCCGTGTGTACGAGATTTCGGCGCACGATAAAGATCCCCAGGTGGTCAAAATTAATACGGAGCCCTCCACTACGGCGCGCCTCATCGCCTGCGTTGCGTCGGCGCGTTAAAACCCTCAATCAATCAAATCACAATTTGAAGGAGTTTCATGTTTGAACTTAAGCTCTTAAAATCTTTAGACTTTAGAATCTCTAAAAAGTCTCATATCTTGGGTAGGGACATCTGTTTATTTTTGACAAAAGGACAGTGTACCTGTCAATGCACATTGCCCTCGAGTCACCCGTGTAGTGCTATCGTTTACACCAGAACCACCATAAACGTTAGAGAGAGAGAGAGATAGAGAGGGAGAGCGAGAGAGAGAGATGTCTTTCTCTCTCTCCCTAACGTTATAGCTTCTTTTTAGTGTTTTATCTAAGCTTCTAAGTCTAAACACCAACAACCCTGCTACCCCCAGCCTACGAGTTCTGCTGCTCAAATAGAGTGACTGGTAAATTTCTTATTTCGTATTTTCCGACCTCTTAGAGGCTCCTAAAGTACTATAAAATCTTTTTACCTTTCTTTCTTTTAAACATGACCGCCCGTGTTCTAAAACTTATCGCCTAATATTACCGAAATCTTGTGGTAATGTTGTTTAACCCATAACTGCGATCACATAGTTGAATTCTTCGATGAATCTGATACTGCATTATATTATTTTCAAAACACGGCTTAAATAAGGTTACTCCACCACCATAAAAAGTAGTTACAACATTTCGTTCGTTCCGCTCACGCTCGATAAAAACTCTCGAATCGACACAATTTTTCTAGATTTTGTAACGCTTTTGGCGTGTCTAAATAGGGGGAATATTACCACATAGCCGCTACACTACTTACACAGGTTGCGAATTACTTGAGCGACAGGAAACAGCTGGTCGCAATAGAAAGGCAAGAACCCGACTAGCTTGATGTCACCTCAGAAGTTCCACAAGGGAGTGTACTGGGGCCCTTCGTTTTACGTTGTATAATAACGGTGTTGTTATTCTACAGTCTTTGTCAAAGTTTTTCTAGGCTACGCCGGAGGTGTATGGCCTACAAAAAATTCAATGCCGAAACTTAAATTTAAACAGTGACCAGAATATTTGATGGCATTAAGAGAGACAGGCGTTTTCTTCGGCTTTCCAGCATAAAATGTTCCAGCCTTCCTCGAGAGGTAAGCTCCTAGTCAGAATTTTTTTACGCCTATGCCCTTCTGGCATGGCCTAGGAAATTTTGACAAAGGCTGTACTTGCCCTTGGTTTACAAGTTCAATGGCTCACGGGTGACCAAGGATTTTTGCGGGAAGTTGCAAGCCCGGTGGATGACTGTATACAAATATTACTGACATACTTAAGTGAGCCAACGAATAAGGTATGGTTTCAAACACAGAGAAAATTTTGTTTCTACGCGTAGAACGAAAACAAAGGCAGTGTAAATACAAATTAAAACTATGACCGCTACCATAAAACCAGTAAGCAGTTATGACCGCCTGCCTGTTGCGCTAGCCAGTAATGCATCGTGGAACGTAATATCGACAATTCGCTCATCAAAATTTCTTCAAATTTGTTTTTCGAAGGGACGAGCTCCGGAATTCTCAAGGTATAGCAAAACTCCGAAGTTACTTTCCATTGCTTAGGCCGGAACTTGAATATTCATGCAAAGTGGTAATGCCCTTATTTTATGTCTTCACTCATGGACAGTGAGGAGTCAAAAGAACTATTCCCAAATCGACGTATACCCGCTAACTACTATGTATACTAAACACAACAAATCTAACACTCTCACCCCATATTTTGCTACTACTGAAACATTAAAGTTTTGTTTGTTTTTTCAGCGCACAATGCTACAGTCTAGCGATTAACCCATGGCATAAGTTTCTGCTATTTCGTCTCTCATCAGTGTAGGTTAACAGACTCGCTCGCTATTCCGTTCTTCATGTCTCAAAAAATGGTGGCCATGCTGAGGAGGTGGCCATGTGGTCATGGTTATGGTTACGATGGGAATGTCGCGACGGAACAAGGGCTAAACTTTCGCACGTAGCCCTTGATGCATCAATTTCTAAGAGGACAAAAACAAACAGCTACTAATTAAAATGGTAGGATCGCCTGATGTCACAAAACTTCCCGAGAACAAAACGCTCACATGACACGCACCACAGTACCAGACAGGGCATTGGCTAAGAATAGAGAACGTTTTCAAACAAGACCTCGGTTATTGTTCGGATTTATGAGCGCTTGCTGGCGGCTTCTTACCCACGCGTATTCTGAGGGGTGCACGCGCATTTAAACACTGGCTTCCTAGCTGGGTCACTTCCCGGCTGGCTCTGTCCTAAGGCTTGTTTCTCGCGCTTCACTACTTTCGTAGCGAAATTTGAGCTGTATTTTGTACAAACATGTTTTACACGCATGCATGAGAATGGGCCCTATGAAATTATTGCTTTGGTGATCATACTTAATCACAGCGCGAAGGACGGGACAGACAGAAAGATCAACCACTGGACAGGCGCTGACTCTCAACTGAATTTGTTGAAAACCCGCAACAAACTTTTATACTGAAGGCAAACAAACGCCGCACGTGTCAAAGTAGCATACAAAGAAAACAAACAGAACCATATAAAAGTGCAAACGCGAACATGACTTCATTTGTCGCTATCCATGAACTGGACCTCTTTATCAGTAAGCAGCACTGCAGGGTGGCTCACACACTTTTCGCTGGCAGGTGTGGTAATTTAGCACACTGCGAAATGTGGGCTAAATTAGCACACTGGCAGGTGTGCTAATGTTAGATTGCGAGAGCAAGCGCTTTCTTTGACAAGCGTCCGCGACCGCCTCTGCCCTCACACTGCCACACGTGCGGCTGCGACCCGGTGTTTCACGTAACTGATATTCTTACCAAGCACCCGAAGCAGATACACCGCGAGATAGTTGAAGCCTATCACATTAGCAAGAGGGGCGAAAAGTGTGTGAGCCACCCTGCAGTGCTGCTTACTGATAAAGAGGTCCAGTTCATGGATAGCGACAAATGAGTCATGTTCGCGTTTGCACTTTTATATGGTTCTGTTTGTTTTCTTTGTATGCTACTTTGACACGTGCGGCGTTCTTTGCCTTCAGTATAAATGTTTGTTGCGGGTTTTCAATAAATTTAGTTGAGAGTCAGCGCCTGTGCAGTGGTTGATCTTTCTGTCTGTCCCGTCCTTCGCGCTGTGATTAAGTATGAACACGTACCAACTCGCCCAACTTGCAACTGTCCTATATGCTTTGGTGATGATGATGACGATGGTGGTGGTGGTGGTGGTTTGAGGGCCCTCTTTGCATCAAGGGTCGGTTGTCCACCAGTGACTTGCCTGTTTTATTGGGAATATTTGTGCTACCGTGAACACGTTTCATTGACTCGCAATGTTTCTATCCTCTGCGCTGACTCCCTCCCCAGCTATTCTTATTTTCATCCCTGGGTCGCATCTTTTCGTCCCCTTCCACACTTTTTTCTCCTTCTTCCACACCGTGGTTCTAAATTCTCAACTGTTTGATTGCTCCCCCTGCACCCTCATCTCTTTTCTACTTTTCTTCCACCACCACTCCAGCCGCCTCTTCGTCACCTGTACGACCATGAAGTTCCGGCTGTCCTCACCCCAAGTCCCAAATTCTCAGTTAATGGGGTTTCCCCATCGTCCGCTGTGGTTGTATATCTCTCCAGTCCAGTTGACAATATGCCAGCTGGTTTGCTGATAACTGTCGCCAACGTACACATGTTTGCCCATGTAGATACCCATTAATGTATTTGTTCTGCTGGAGGCGAAAAGCGAAAGCGCCTTGTGTTCGACATTTTGACGCACGTTAAAGATCTCTGGGTGGCCAAAATTAATCCAGAGCCCTGCACTACGGCGGGCCTCATCGCCTGTGTAGCGTCGGCGCGTTGAAACCTCATAATCATTCAATCGAAGGACAACTGTAGTCACTGTTGTAAGATGCATCTGCTAAGGCTTTCTCGCACACCTCTTGTGCTCTATGGACGGAAGGGCTTGCTTTGAGGCGTATCGTGTCGTGCAACGTCCTTAACGCCAGAGCTTCGGGACCCCGGTCGCGTGAGTCTTCCCGAGGAGCGATTTTCTGGGTCGCCCTTGACCCACCCACGGAATATGACGGGTGTACCCTTGATTCTTCGCGTGCTTGTTTATATCTTCACTTCCGCGTGCGCTAGCGAGCACGTGTGACATCGATCGCAAATTCCGGGTCTAGTGATCCGAAGAAGAGCGGCGAAGGGCGCGCGTATCGGGTACGGGGGTCTTCCTTCCCCCTTCGCCTTCTCCCTGCTCCGTGCCGCTCTTCTTCCGCGCTGCCGGCCAGACCGTGCAAGAAAACGCGAGCGCCATACCTCCGGGCCGTATTTTGGCGCGAGTTAGACGCAAACGCTCGCGATGTCTACGCGCGATAGAAGGTCGCGTACGGGGAGATTCATGCCTAGGAAGCGAAAGCGCGCGTTTCTAAACTCGGGAACCCCGGCAGCGATCGAGACGTGGAAGGAGGTGGCATTGGAAGTTAAACGATGCGACAGCCGGCGAGATACGCGGAGCCCCACGGCGAGCGCACGTTGTTATAGCGGGAAATCGGCCCGAGCACGTGTTTAGATGTGACCGTGGCTCCACTTCGGCTGGCGTCAGATAGCGTTTCCCCTTTAGAAAGCGGTGAACGCGCGCCGAGCACGAGCGCTAGGGCCGCCAACTAGTGCAGAGGGCACCGCGGGCGTTTTGCAAAGTGCCCCTTCGTTGTCGCGTATGGTGGTAACAGTGTCGAAGTATGCCGTGGAGACAACATACACGGTTCCCATATATGGGCCTGCAACAAATAGGTTGCCTAGCAACGGGGAAGCCCTCCGCGGTGTGAAGGTGTGAGAGGAACGCGGCATCAGGCATGGGCGCATTCATTGACGAGCTGAGGCGGGGGTGTGGCTGTGTGCCGGGCATCAGGCCTACCGTGCGACATGCATTCAGGACACTTGAAGGTCGGTCGTACGTTTGTAGAGTTCCTGACAGTGGGTATGTGAGAGTCCAAACATGTTTTCGTGTGTTTTTGTTTCACTATACATAACACTTTGCGCCTTTTTTCGCTGCGCTCTTTTATTCGGTGTTCACAGTTACTAAAGTGTACCACTTTTTTTTTTCACTTGTCTTCTCTCACTCAAGCTTTTATCGGGGTTTCGGTACAGTAGCTTCATTCCTCGTCCTCTTACTAGTGAGTTTCAGAGACAGAAGTATGTACAAGAAAAGGCGGTATACGCAGTATTTGCTCTTACAGGTAAACAAAACCAGAACAGAGCACTTCGAAGTTTGGGCCAAGGAATGCATCGCACGTACTGTAAAAATTGATGGGCATGAACTCCACTTGAGGAAGCAATCAATGTGGATGGACTGTACTAAAATATTCGCTAACATGGAGTGGCACCAGATGAAAATAAACCTCGGTGAAACACAACATTTTGACAAAATCTACTTTTACACAAAGAAATGCCGCACAACTGAATTGCTTCCTATAAGCTTCATCAGATGTTTCCGCAAAAAAAGTAATTAACATGGCGAGTCAAATCGTGGGAATTGTCCCACCGAGCTTCGTCAGACACTGCCGAAGTGTATCGGCTATGATGCTTACGTATTAAATTTCATTCTAGAACCGACGACGCTTGGGCCGTGATTCAAAATAAAATAAAACCAGGAAAGAAAAAAAAACCTATAAAGAACGAGAAAACACACACCGTGTGTTTTCCCTTTTTCTTGTTGCTGCATCGTTCTCCCCTGTCGTATTTTGTTTCCAAGCACATTCCGGAGTTACCCTCATTTCAGACATGCTAAAAAGCGTAGTGGCCCCTGTTCGGACAAAAAATATTATACTATGGTGTGACAGGTTCCGGGTGAAGTGGGACAGAAATAGGCAACGCGTACTGCATCCCTCACGTTCTGCATCCCATGGGCTTGCCACAGGAGGCAAAGCCCGGGCATTCGTCGTACCACACGGATTGCACCGTCGCCCACATTCCCAGGCCAGGAAGCCATGAATGCAACACCTAAGTGTAAAGAGCCTGTGGGATATGGCAATTAACGACACATACATGCTTATAATTTAATCCAAACGTTTGTAATCTACATTGATCTTCTAAAGCAAGCTTTCCGGCGGAAGGTTAGTTTATAGAAATTGCGATAAAACGGGTGGCCCAACTTCACCACATTGTACAAAACCTTACATTCCAGCGTGAAAGGAAGTCTGCAAAACTTCTTCGGACATCATGCAATGGTGTTTCTTCAACGTTTCTTTTACTCGTCCATCATCCCCTCACTTTTATTTCTCTTGTCATGTACTGCTTATCTATTTCAATATTTAAATATTTTTGTTTTCCGCACAAAACTTCATAGTTTCGTACGGTAAGGCACCCATTTCCTGGCCAATCCCCCTGACTGGGTATGAGCCATTTCACTGGTACCACCACCACCACCTGCTCTAGAACAAAGCCCAACACGCCGGAATCAAAGCAGCACTTTGATTTACGACATAGCAAAATGGATTCGTATCTGCTTACACCGCTGCAACTGCCTTCGGTTTACCATCTCTCTGCAATATCGGTTTACCATCACTTTACCACATCTTCCTAAAGAACGTTAAGAGGAGCGCGAGAGCTTTCTCACATCAGAACTGCGTCAAAAGTGCGTCAAAACATTCGCTGAAAGTGTGCCCAACATTCTCTGGAAATGCGTTCAATCGATCGTGAAGCCTTCGACGACCTAAATCGCAAGCGAAGAACGAAGCCATGCGACGATTTTTCGCGCAATAAATAAGCGCATCTACGAACGATCCAAATGCATTACTATACGTGGTTTATGAGATAAAAGTGTACTATTGTACTGCTTCTTCATAATCGACGCGCGTATCGTCTTGTCTAGAGCCGTTCCTTTTTTCGCGATTTTCACGTAACCGTTTTGACACAATAGAAGTCCGGTTTCACGCACGCGCCGTGTGTTCAGATATCTTATCAGAGCTTTTCGGTTGACCAACTGGTCAATGGGGAAATGCGTTAGTTTTTTTACTGGACGCCATGGGTCCCACTGAGAAAGCTTTCGCTTTAATAGTCTCTCGCGGCCGCATCCCGTGGCTCTCGGCACCTCGCGGCTCTCCGTTCCCTTCAGGGTACAAGCCAGACGCTTCCTGCGCCCTCTCAGCGCCGCCTACTGGTACACCTGGAACACTCCCGCTCTTTCGAATAACTGCTGGAGAGCTGTTCCGCCTCAGTAGACATAATGTATAATCGCCTGTCTTTGAGCGGACGGCCTGGGTTCGAGGCCAACCAGAGATAATTTATATTTTCAAGGCCCGTGATTTTTTTCCACCTGTAAATGCAATGGTTGCCGAATTCTGCGCATTGTGTTCGTAAATAAGGGCGGTTTGGTATCTTAAACGTATGTTTATAATCTGGGCCAACCGCACGAGCACGCATAATTAGCGTTCTGCACCTCACCTCTGTACCTATATCACTTGTACCTATATCGAAACGAAATATCGCCTCGAACTCCGACCCATCACGCTCTGGACCTCCTCTGTCACTTCTCATGTGACAAATGCAACTGTAGGTGTTTTAGAGAGTGCCATTCACTATTCCGTTGTGCACACTGCTAGCGCATGAGATGTTGCGGCCGTTCAGTTTTATGAGGCTAAGAAGAGCTGGAGCGGGCACGTTGTGTTTTTGTGTTTGCTTTCATTCGCCTCTGTTCAGTACCTTTTTTAACGTTTTCTTTTTAATTGTTATTGTAAAAACCAGCCCAACGTGTATTCTCAATTTAAGCAACGCTGGTGCTCTCTCTCATGTGGTTTTATTTTGTCTGGAATACGCCTCAGGTATCCGTTGCGGTCAAGCATGCTAGCGACTTTGATGAGACATGCAAGCAGTTTTATTCGTTGGAGCAGTCCCTGAAATGTTTACTTCGTGTGTCCTTCAATTCATTTTGGCCTGGCGGCTCAATCGAGTGACAGGCAGGCAAACAGACGAAAATATTCGCGTTCGGGGGTCCAAGAAAGAACATCCTTCTTTAGAACAAGATGCTCGACTGACTAGAATTCGCTCTAAAATACTTTGGTTTATCCGGAGACATGAACGCGTCACCGATTAGGATGAAAAGAAGCGAAAGCAAAACTAACGAAAGAAGAACGTTGCCACGGCGGTCACAAAAACTCCTAAGCAAAACAAAAAAAAATTGCTTTCAAACAAAAAGGTCACGGGTTGCCCGCCGCCGGGTGAGATGATTGCACAGCGGGGTATATATTTGAAGTCCAGGCAAAAATTGTCGTTACCGCGACATTGAAACTGACATCTGAAACGTCGCGCAAGCCACAACGCATAATCGACTAACCATCGTGACGAGATTGCCCCTCGACTCGAGCCAAGTGACTACCCTGCCAAGTATGTCAATGGTCGTACGAACTATGTTAGCCTATTTTCAGCGTGGCGCGAAGGTGATATTTGTTTATCGTTGCACGGGCACTCACGTCTGGACTGTCTTGCCAAACCTCGTGTTTGTGTGCGGCTTCATGGTCACGGAAAGCTGGGTGTTAACGCACTTGGCGTTGCCGATGATTGTCACGGGCGCGTGCTAGCGAAGGTTGAGTCAGCACGGCACAGCTTTCACGCGAGACAATTATTTAGCCCACATTCAGCCAAACGCCCATTTCGCTCACCGGCAGCCTCAATATGCGCTTTATCCAAGGTGCCGGCATATTGCGAACGCAGCGCCGTCTGGTAGCTACTCAATTAGCTTGCTCGTGCACTTGCTCCGCGTTGTATGTGCGCAAGCTGCTTTTTGATCAAGTTCATTAGGTGGCGCGTTCTTCCCGCTGCTCCGCGATATATGTTAAGGGTGAGAAGTTGGTGATTGCGGTAAACGTATCCGATCTGTAGTTAAAATGCCGCGCCCTGGGCCATAGTGCTACTAAAATCGTCTCTGAGCAGCGTTATCCAATCCGGTCAAAGCTGCAGTCAACACTGGAGGTGCTGCTGCTGCGGCAAGGCAATGGTTGGCCAGGAAAATGGGCGCGAGGAATTAGAAAAAAAAGTGAAAGTGTCAAAACTAAACATTAAGCAGAAAGAAAATTAAGGGAAAAAACACACCGAAACTGGAAGTTAATGAAGCACTTCAAACATGAAAGAAAAGAAGATGAAAGAAGAAGAAGGAAGAAAGGACGGAGAAGGGAGAACGTTAAGGAAAGCTGTGTAACACGAGGCATGAGAATAAAGGCACTGAAAAGGACACGCACTTTCGGGAGAAAGTACCGAAGGACCGCATTGTAGTGGTAAGACAAAAGTATATCTACTGAGCGGCACAATTCAATAAGCTGCCTAAGGATATCTGCAATGTTCACTTTTCTTCTTTTTGTGTTCTTTCTCTCTTTTCTTTTGATGCCTGCGCGCAATAAATTCATTCAGTTGTTAATCAGCGCCCGTGATTGTCTCTTTCTCGTCTTAGTTCCATTTCTGTGCGCTGTTTTCGCAATCAATAAGCTGTTTAAAAAGTATTTCCGTCCCTGAGAAAAGAACAGTTCGTGAAATAGAAAAAGTGCGGAAACGAGTATAAGTCATTGCAAAACGCACGGGGAGAGGGGGTGTGAAGGGCCAGCCAAGCACCAAGCACGCTTATAATAGTCATTTAAAAGGGCCATGAAAACAAAATACAAATCTGCTCTATTAAAAAGACTGCCTTGTCCCGATAACAGTGACACCAATTTTACTGGAAAATTATGAGACATGGTAGAGACATTAAAGAAATCAGATGACGCAGGAGCGACTCCCCTGCGACTTTCGGCGATTTCTCTATGGCGTAACAGAATCTTGTTTGTGCGATTTGGGGCTGCCGACCTAAGCGACCGACAAGGAACACGACCGCGAAATTGTAGCGAGGCCTCTATTTCTGTTTGATCGTATCGTGTGAATGCTAACCGACAGTTGTTAACACACTAATGAATATGCTATTAGTGCTCGGCCGTATTACGTCACTCCTGCCCATATTATGTCACTTCAGCGAAAAATTTGAGGTTTTTTTTCATATTTCTTACGTCTTTTTCGGCAAAGAAAACGCCTTCCTCGGCATTAATGGAGCTTAGTGAGTTACCTAATACCCCTGCAACACGGCAAATTTAATGTCATTCCCATCGGATGTCGTTCGCTCAAAACAATATTCGCTTGATGCCACACAATAAAATGTCATTCGATCAAACTGAAATTTGGGACCGAATGAGTTTGCGGAACTCATTCGACTGCGTTCTTCCAGCAAAGGTATTATCTCGACATCATAGACTCGGTGGGAAAAAAATACCCACCCAAAACAGATTACTAATGCGTGAGCAGCGTTATATTTTTACATGCGTATAGTTGTTGGTCGTTTATTTATTTATATGCAACAACGCTAATACAGTTGCAAAAAAGAAAACTGCTAGTCTCGCTACCAGGCCATCCTCCTCCGGTGTGGTGGGTGCCAGCGGCCATGTTTGTTTATATGATGTTTAATAGTGTTTAATAAGTTGCTGTAATTGTGCTTAAAGTGCGGTAAAGGTGTTTAAGCTATTTCCGGTCAAATTCTCAAATATTGCAGCGCTTACTAAAATGTTTTCACTGTGCAAGTTTCTACCTATCGGAACTGCCGTCATTTGCAAATGACATTAATTTTGGCCGTGCAGCAGCGCGTCAAGAAAATGGCATTGAGTCGAACGAATTTCATTCGATGGGAATGACATTAATATTTCCGTGCGGCTGGAGTATAAGTCTAGTGCTTTCAAAATTAACGCAGTTGTATTTTGTTTCCATGGCACCGTTCAACTCGAAGAACGACAGCGAAAACTTGTGACACTGGCTTCACAAAGTCGCGATTGGCTAATGGCGCAGTGCAATGAGTACCAGGGAGGCTCAAACACTGAGCCTCCATGAGTTGAGGTAGTAGTACTAGAAAGAAAGCGATATCCACGGAACGGAACCGAAGTCATTAAATTTGGGCTCGGAAGAACCACAACTGCTGGCTCATCCAATGGAATACCTGCAAGGACACCCGTTTATCTGCTTACCCATTAGAAAAAAAAAACCAGGCCATCTCCACTAACGCGAAACCTAGCGAGGTGCTAAGCATGCAGTGTATAAGTGTATTCTTGGCGCCTTGGCGTTTTTGCACACGGAGATAAAACTGTTTGGAGGTAGAGGTATACAACTTTGCTGTAAAAGTTTCGTGTCCTTGAAGCACGAACAGTTCTAGCGCGACGCAAGGAAACACGAATGTCCCCGTGTGTCCTTTTAGTACGCCTTTTTGCTCACAGAGATAACACATTCTAGCGCGAGGCGTTGGGAAACGAGTGTCCCGGGGTTTTAGAATCGTGACTACATGAAATGACGACCACGACAGAAGACGCCGTCAGCCCGAGCCCCGAATGGGCTTCGCCTCTAAAAGACGCTTACATGCCGCCGAACTTGGACTACACGCCGACTGTCGTGGAAATGATTAGCCATTCCAAGGTGAATCGCCCGCGAAGTATTGTGCACACGGCACAGAGGTCACACATAATCTTGAGCGAATGTTCGAGCCCATTCATTCTGAACAAAGTCACCATGCCAACGACGTTATCGGACAAATTGTCATCGATCGACAAATTGTTATCGACAATCGTTGTCGATAAATCGACAATTGTATGGAAAGTTTGGATAAACAAGAGTTTTATCGAAGAGTTTAATCTGTGGAATTCCTTTTTCTGTAGCCATTGCAGTACCCAGGTATTAAGAATAGGCTGGCTGCAATTTTGTAATGCACATAACTTCAGGGTAAAGTGACTAGTAATGACAGCTATATCGTGCTCGAAATTTTGATAGAATCATTTCGCATTTCTTTACCGAAATACGTTTCCGCTAACGCACACAAAAAAATACATGCAACGCTACCAACATCGAGATTCGCTTGAAAAGTGTCAGGGACTTTGCACCGACCACTAGATAGGCAGGGAGAAACAAAATATGCTCTGTGAGAGGCGATTTAAGTCTGGTCTCGGCAAAAAAAAAAGTACAAAAGTCCTACACTAGGCAATGTGAGACAGCAACGAGAAAACGTATCAATTGTGATCGCTTCAAAATGGCATACAATTTGCGAAAAATATAGTACTTGCGTAGCAACGAAGTATACGGTTCGTTTAGTGCCAACTGACTTCCAGTTGTATTTTTTACACTTTCCGACAAGCATTAACAGTATGTCTGTGGCAGTAAAATGAATTCGTAAGCGAATGGTATTTCCCAGGCTTTTCTTTCGTATGCATTGAGATAGGAGGCCAGATTTTGATCTATTTGAGGGCATTCTTCGAACAGCAACTTCAAAGTAGCACAAAAGAACTATTTTTTTTGCTTGCGCTAAATATTGATGCTGAAATGTCGTCAAGTACGGACGGAAGAACAAATTTGATTTTAAGTAGGTACATCGAATACGTAGAAGGACGTTTGAAATCCGTCCGGGTCATGCACAGAAAGTATGTGTCTTGCCAGAAGGTTTCCAAACTTCGGAAATAGCGCTACCTAGAAAGCAAATGGGATAAAGAGAGTGCTTAACATCGCGTGATATGTCCATTTCTCAACTGTCTTCCTAAAAACAACTTCAGCATGTTATTTATAGTAACATTTCGTATTACTCCTGTCAGGTATGGCTGATCTCCGCAGATTTCCACTGGGATTATCGAGCCGAAATAAGTGATGACGGCGTTTCCTTTGGTGTGGGTTATACGGTCAGTAATGATATTTCAGTGAAGCAGTAATCACGGCGAAAAATATTGAAAATCAGCCGAGATGGGGCTAATGGCAGTAAAGGTTTCCCCTAGAAGCCGGACGCAGCGGACCGCCAAGGAAGCGGCTTGTTTTCCCTGTGGCTAAACAAAGGACGCGAGTGTTGGTTGAGTGGTGGTCATTCTACATAAGGACATTTCGGACTCAACCACCAGGCACATGTCTGAGCTTTGCTACAAATGCTCAAAATTCAAGACAGTATGGGCAGTGATAGTTGAGTTGATTGATTGATTGATTGATTGATTGATTGATTGATTGATTGATTGATTGATTGATTGATTGATTGATTGATTGATTGATTGATTGATTGATTGATTGATTGATTGATTGATTGGTAAGCCTTTTATGAAACTGAGCAATGGGGGATGGTAGGGCGCTTACTCTGCACGTCCAGTGTGCTTTGCTGCTAGCTGGCTGTCCTGGCATATCCAATGCCGGTCGTGGTCGTGGCTCTGTCGCCTGGAGTTCTGTGGTCCGAGATCTGGCCAGCTCGTTTCAAGGAATTGTGGTAGGGGTGGAATATTGTTCGCACTCTCACACCAAAAGGCATAGGCGGCCAGAAGACGACAGCATTTACATGTAGCGAGATACTGAGTGGGATACATTGCATACGGATGAGTTACGGATATATATTGGTTGGCAGACGCGTATCGATTTTGACATACACAATCTCTAAATCGAAGTGTTAATATTTAGGGCCATCGTGACAAGCACAAAACTAGCCGACGATGAGAAAGAAGGCAAGAATAACCGCTACTCTCGAATGTATTAAAAAAGAAGCAAATTTTACGTATGACCTGCAGCTCTCTGTGGCTTGCCATGCCAGTGCTGCAGAGATGCCTTAAGGCTGCCTCAAGCGAGGCTAATTAATTCTATCGAGTGACATCTCAACCACCAGTGTTTGCTCTATTTAAACGTTTCTTTCTAAATGTTAACAGCCTAAAATATATTGAAATAAAACTTATTGGCGAATGTCTTTTTGCAGGCGAGACGTAGGAACCATGTACGGCGGAAGCAGTCACGAGCATCCTGAAGCATCCGAGAGAACCCCTGGCTCCCGACGATGGCGATGCGGATTCAAGGCTTTCTTTGTGCTGATGATGACGCTGCTCACGCCGGTCAACATGAAGCATACTGGGTAATGACGATACTGATGTTTTTGGTGAGAAGGGTTAATCTTGACCCTGGCTGATGGCTGAGGCGGCCTGGACGGGACTGCCACCTCTCCTACTTCCAACGCCTTACCGGGCAACAATAAAAGCTTTCTCTCTCTCTCTCTCTCTCTCTCTCTCTCTCTCTCTCTCTCTCTTCTTCTCTCTCTCTCTCTCTCTCCTGTCACCCCAAGGAAAAAGACGGTCCTGGCCACTCAAAGGATGATCAGACAAAGGGTAATTATAATTATTGAGGCAAGCAACACCCACTGTGTCGGGTCCACTGCGTCGGAGATGCTGTGGAAAGCGTTAAAGGATCATGGGTACCGGAAGAGTCCTGGAATGCCTAGGGGCTTCGGTAATTCGACAGGAATTTTCACTTCAGGCGAGGAGTCCTGGTAGGTCTACAGTTAGAGCCACACTGGGAAAGCTGGGAACGAAGTTGGGGCGGGCTTAGAAACTTTTCTTCGTCTGTGATCTTCAGTGGTTAGAGAAACGTTGGTGGACATTCTTCGGCGTGTTTGGGAGCCTCAGAAACCGGCGCACACTTAGATAAATCTGGGCTTCAGGGAAGATTGGTGGCGAGCATGCAACAATGGTTCACGCCCATATAGGAGGAAAAACGGACGAAAAGCCGTCGTTGTTTGGATAACGATATTGTAGGCGTACGTCGCGTAAGGTAGTAACCACATCACTATTTCCATTATCAGACGCTAGGTACGAGGACATGTCCGTAAGGGTGCGATTAAACCGCTCTGTGAGACCATTTGTCTTCGGATGGTAAGCAGTGTTCATGCGATGGGTCACATGGCATTCTTTAAGCGTGCAATGACGTCAGAGAGAAAGACGTGACCCCTTTCTCTGGGGAGCTCTTTAGGCGTACTGTGACGAAGTATAAAATGACGTAAAAGAAATGAGGCGACGTCCCGGGCCGTAGCAGCTGGTAGAGCGGGGGTCTCATCATAGCGCGTCCAGTGGTGCACGGCAATTGTAGCCCAGCGGTTGCCGGTGGCTGTGCTTCGTAGCAATCTTTCGTATAGATCAATGCCAAGACCGTCAGATGGCTTCACCGGGCAAGAGGCTGCTGTAAAGGACCCCACAAACGAGTTACCGGCGGCCTTTGTGAACTCGGCAATAGCACGAATCTTGGCTGTCCTTGGGGGCGACGTGACCCAAGATGGTAAGCTTCGTTGCGCCAAAAAGTCATTTTTTGAGTTTACGTTGGAGCCCAGCGTGTTAAAACCTGTTCTAAGCGGTGAAGGCGCGTCTGGAATCGGCGGAAAACATGGCAATGTTGTCTACATATCAAGGATAGATCTTCCACTTGAGCCCCCGCAGAGCATTGCCCATTATGCAGTCAAACATTGCTCGCGCCTTGCATAGCCCCAACGGCATGACATTAAATTCGTACGACGCATCAAGAGTGTCCGATGCCATTTTCGGGCGATCGGTGTCAGCCATCAATAGCCAGACCTTAAATCAAGTGACGAGAAACATTCTGCCCCCTGAAACCTGTCCAGAGCATCATCGATGTGTGGAGCAGATAGCCGTCCCTGCGCTATCTATAGAGCCATCTTTTTTTCTGGACGAGAAGGACAGGAGATGCACAGACAGCTAGACGCTGGAGTGCGTAGTCTGCGTGTCGTTGGATGGTGCGGCGCTCGCCTGAGGAAACGCGATACGGACGTTGCCGAAATGGGGCATAGGCAGGGTATTGGTGAGCAGGGTTATTCTTCTCCACTACAAGATAACGGGCAGATCCCTAATGTCTGCTATACCATTGATAAATAAAACAGAGGGTTATCTCATTTTCCTGGGAACATTATAATGTTTCTATAGAAATATTCATTTGAGCTCATAGAAATTAAATAGAAACAAAATGGGTGGCCTCTTCGTAATTTAGAAAGCCGCGAGCGGGCGCTGCCGCTTTATTCCGGGTGATCAAGCGTTCCTTAGCCTCGAGCTGAGATGCCCGTCATCGCCTCACTCCCACAGCTCCGGGGTGTCGGAAGGAAGGGGATTTTGGGTGGTCAGCGCAAGCCTTTACAAGATTGTAGGTCGTATTGGGAAAATGGAAGGTTGGGCGGTTGTAAGGGCATGTAGCGGGGGAATATATGATGAAGGATAGAGGTGTTGAAGTATGTTTCGGTCTGAATGCCTTTCCTCTTATTCCTCAAAAGGAGAAGTTGGAACAAGCGCTAAGGTGTTCCACTGTCCACTGCTATCCTTTCGACGTCCACGCCATCTTATTGTTAATGGTTTACTTGTGTGGATTTCACATTTTGTAGTCCATGGCGGCCATCTAGCAAAATCTCCTTCGAGACATGAATTGAGTATACATGTACACTGTTTTAAGGTTAACACATTTTACTGTAATAAGTGAACATTGTGCTAAAGAAATTTTCAGCGCTACAGATAGTGCTTGAGATATAAGTTCTCCTTCAACAGCGGCGAGGAGCAAGAGCACTGTTCCGCCAGCCACTGTCGAAATGACATGTGTCTTATCTGCACGGAGCGTTTTGTCGCGAAGCAGGGACGACATCCTAGACGCCGCGTAGTAGACAGCGTTCACTGGCGCGTGCCTTGCATCGTGTGTGAAACATTGAAGCAATCCCGCGCGTCCTTCCTGCCCTCACGCTCCTCCACAGGGTTTCCCACCGTTTTATCTCGAGAAAAGGAGAAAGAGCTGTTGGCGAAAAAGGATGCGCGCAGCAGAAGTAGGCCTGCCCTGCCCCTGCTTCTTCTCGGGTCGCGGGCGCGCACACACGGGCGCATTTCAGCGAAGCCCCCCAATCGTCGTTTCTCTGCCGCAGCGCTCGCCTGTCCACAAAAAAGAAAGAGAGGCGCAGCGGAGCTTCTTCGCAGAGAGCAAAGCTCGCCGGCAGCGACGGCGGCTGCTCTTTGAGAGCAGCTTTCTCAAAACCATTCGCTGCACCTTCTTTCTCTTTTCTCGCCGGCTGGATGAGAAAACCGGGTTATGCACACTGGCCTCCCCTTCGCGGGCGCCTTCCCTGCCCGAGGCGCAGCGTCGCTGCCGCCTCGCAGTCTGCCGAAGCCGCACGCTCCAGGGCGCAGAGGCGAATGCGTCCATGTATCGTCGCCTCTCTCGTTCTCCGCTGGTTGATTCTTCCTGTTCTCTCCTGCATACGCTCAGTTACAGTCGGCGGCACTTCGACGTGGGCGCGGTGCTCGCCGAGGAGCTTCTCAAACGATCTACGTTACGCTCCATCCAAGCGTTTTCGGTGTTTCTGGGATCTGCGAGGGCGACGCGACGAGCACAGATCGTTTTAGTCTGGGCATATGAAATAGCTGTCTCTCCTCTTTCCGAGTTCAAACGGGCCAAAACTGTGGATGCACAGGTCAGCAGGGCTGGAAAGAAGGTTAATTTATTTAAATATTACGAACAGTGCGGCGGTTGGCGGACGATTGATGAAGTGAAATCTCTGGCTAGTAGGTGAACCACTTCTGGCGTCGGTGACAGGAAACCCTAGGCTGTTCCCACGGCCTGACAATAATGGCTCAAGTTAGGGGGGGGGGGCGGGGGGCGGTCGTGAGACACCAGAAGTTACGCCCTGGGTTCGATCTATTGCGTTCACTGACCAGTCAATCCACAAACGCCGTCCAGTCACAAAGTACCTTCAAGTCATTGTTGCTTGAAATTTTCACGCTTCTCTGCAAGTAACGAATTGCGCTGCCGGTTACGTTTCACGTTGGGAAATTTCCACTGCCTTGCAGATCGGAAGGTTTAGAGCGAAGCAGTATATCCATACTATCCCAATAGGCTCCGGAACGATCGCCGGGTGGCGCTGCACTCTCCCCTCCGCGGGAGTACGCGGTGGCTGCCGTCGCTTCGGCACGTGCTTTTTTCGCTGCGCGCGTGCTGCATTTATCGCGGTACGGTGAGGTCCGGGTAAAATTTTCTTTCGACTTATGAAAGCATACACATTAGCACGTGTCCATCAAGTTCGGTTTACACGTAAAGTAGCTACTGGGTCCATTTTTGCCGGTGCTTGTCTTGTCGTCTGCTAGAGACGCGTTGTCTGCTACGCGCCAGTCGAACGACCGGGCGCCCCGGCAGTTTCACAGGATAAAGAGTGCTCTTGTGGGCGACCCTTGGCTGGTCTAACCACCTCAGTCATCGCGAAACGACTGCGTCTGGTGAACGGATTTCCAGCGCACTAAGCAGACACCCCCCGGCCCGCTCCTCCGCGTCTGGCAAGTGCACGCGCAGCTCGCGCTGTTTCCCGCACCGCCTGAGGCATCCAGCCTCCTACTCACGAATGCGAACAAAGCGACCGCCGGCTGCGCGAGCCACTTAAGCCAGCACGCACAAAGGGCGGCGGGAACACTCCTCACTAGCCCGAAACGAAAAGATGAAACTGAAAGCGAAGCAAACTCCCCATATTGTTGCATGGTCAGCTGCCACGACAGTAACAAGGCGAAAGAAGAGGATCCATTCGTTAAATTCTGCATATTCCCCGCGAAAGCGCACCAAAAGGATAGACGGTAAGCATGTATCATTGCGGTTCGAAAGGTGAAATAAGTTGGCACATTTTTGTTTGTATCTGTGTGCTTTCAGTTTACATCACCCGGCTTTGAAAATGCGGACTAGTGTTCTAACGAGTCCTCCCCTCTACACTTTTTAATGCATGCTGCCAATGATTGTTTTCCGCTATAATAAATGAACTTCGGAGTTGTTTAGCTGGTGCCGTTCGATATCGTTCATATATAACACAATAGGTTGACATTTTGCATGGGTGAAAAAAAAATAGTTTCTAGCGATTTACCTAGCTGTAGTAGCTCTGGTCCGTCTTGTCATTGTGACTTGTGTTCTGGACGGGATTGCTGCGTTGTTCGTTTTTTTTCCCACATTTACAAATACTGGTAATTAAAAGAGGTATACACCAAATTCTGTATATTAACAGTAATTAAAAGTTATACGCCACAAGCTGTTCTGTTGTTTCCGCGAACTGTCACTCTAACACATACTTGTACTCCAAGCGGGTAACAAACATTGCGAACAAAAATTCCTTCAAGGACAAGTAAAATGGAAATGCGGCGCTGTCAGCGCACCCCTTAATTAGCGTGTGCCTTTCTAATGCTTTTTTATAAGATGCAGCTGATTGTTTCAAGAGTAAGAAATAACCTATTACCATAATCAATCACGTTTATCTTACATTTTTTGCAAGCCTCAGTGTTGCAGCAGTCCAGAAAATCCGGATGTCGAAGCGCGAGCACGCGAAAGGAGTACGCGAAGAGAAAAGTACTCTGTGACAAGCTGAACAGCTGTCGCCTTTCAGATAAAAGGACAGCAGCCGGCGACCGCCGAACAACGCGTTTCCCCCCTTAAAATCGCCGGGGCAGTCTGCCGGTCGAGCAGACGACAAGACAAACGTCGACAAAAATGAACTCAGTAACTACTCTACGTTTAAACCGAACTTGCTGGACACGTGCTGACGTGTATGGTTTCATAAGTCAAAAGAAAATTTTACCCAGCCCTCTTCCTAGCGCGAAAAATGCAGTACGCGCGCAGCGAAAAAAGCACGTGCCGAAGCGGCGGCAGCCACCGCGTACTCCCCCAGAGGGGAGAGTGCAGCGCTACCCTCGCCCGGCAAAGTTTAGCTTCGCCTCCCTATGGCTCAATCGTGTTCGATATCCGCCGGCTGAAGTATAGGAACCGGGCAGCGTATTTACAAACGCTTCGCTGCACAGAGCACCCACGTGACATGTCTCTTCACGCGATGGAGAACTGTAATTTAACGTGGTAATTGGCTGCGCCCCGAAACCTAAAGCAGCCTAAAACATACCAAATCACTATTATTAACAAAAATAAGACGTATATTTTAGTTTTAGACAGATCTGCTGGGGCTCGTACCCAAGCTGTCAGCGCCAATACTCAGTACTCAACATCGAGGCCACAGAGCGCGAACGGTGGGCTCCTTTTAGCAGGAGCTCAAAAGAATAGCGCGCCCAGTGACATCACACATGTCACGTGGGGGCTCTGTACAGCGAAGCGTTTGGAAACACGCAACCGGGCAAGCTAGATGGGTGGCGCCACCACTCGGAGCGCCCCTCGTTAGTGGAATGAGCCGGTGCATTGGACTACGCAGCCTTCAGTTGTTTTTGCCGCGTTCGCTTCGGTGCTTGGAATGTTTTGATGGGGTTGTGAGCGGATATGTGCGGTGAAGCGAAGTCTCGACAGATGTGTTGGGTTCTGAGATGCAATTACGGCTACATAACCTTGTCGGATGATTCACAAGTTGGTATGGGCTGCATCAAACGAACGCTTTTTGCAGTGATCTACGCTTGGCTCCACCCGCTCTGAATACGACTAAAACTACTATTATTAGTATTCATTTCTTTTTAAATTAGCTAACGGCTACGCAAACTAATTTGACGCTTCTATGTTTGGGAACAGGCTACATTGACATGAACTCTTTTTACAGCGCCTGCCTCCGTGCGATAGGAGTAGGAATAAAACTAATAATATTAGTAATCATTTCTACCACTTTAAATTATCTTCGCTGGCTTCAATGGCTACGGTTTTCACGACAGCCTTAAGGCTGGGATACCTCGATATGTGTGCTTTGAAGAGAAAGACATCTACATTCGAGATCGATTACCGTGTGGCCGTGGAAACGTCGTGGAAGTTTTGGGCTTTGTTCGCCAACCGAAACCGTGAGTTTTAGGCCTTCGGTTTTGGTTGGCGACACTGTGACAACATGGGATCCTGAGAGCCGAAGCGGTACTCGAACTCCCACGTTTGTAGTGGTTGTTTTATCTAGAGTCAAAGTTATTCAACCACCCAACAGTTCAAACACCAGGCCATGTTAACGTCAGCCTGTTTTTTAATACCTAAATATCCCTTAGGGAGTGCCTAAAATTGTGTAATGCCTTCTGACGAAACCAAACACGCGCGACTAGTTGCTTCAAATGGGGGTGCATCAGCCCGAATCCTTCAGCACAGACGCATTTCCGACAAGCTGGAAGCAGTTATGATTTGGAGAGGGGTGCTTGGAAGTGCAAAATTTAACAGCAAAATCATAAAGACCGCCGTTTGACGAAGACGATGTTTGAACGCGAAGCTTTCTTCGTGCGAAATCGAATGGGAAATGGTCAAAGACAATGACGCTGCTTTCAAAAGACCAAACTGCGGTCTGGTCAAATTCGAAGCCCAACTAGTGAAACTTTACATCCAGACGGCAACCAAGGGAACCAGCTTTACGAAAATCATCATCGTCATGACGGAGGGGTTCATGACAACAGCATTCGGTTGTGAAACTGAGTAAAGATTTTCGGCACCATCCTGTCTCTCATGCTTCAGCCACCAAGTAATCGTTTTTGAAAAACCATTTACCAACAAGCCAGCAACCATTGCAATTGTTGTCAGCCAATGCTTTCCACGACCAGCAATAACGTTCTGCTATTATGCGGTATTTATTCTTCAAACGATTCCCGATTACTGTAGTACACCGTATTTCTGTGAAATTAAACACGTTTCTACTGTAGTTAATAAAAATACGGAAGCGTCGTCCAACACAATTTCTGTTTTGAGGTAAATCTTAGAAGGCGCCCCCCACCCCATCCTTCCCCCCAACTTTTTCTTTCGCTTGTGCACGACGCCGTTTTGTCGTCAACTGCCAAATGCCAGAGCCGTAGCATTCGTGGATCGGCTGCACACGTGGGATTTGTAGGAGAATTTAGCTGCAGTATATTCCTTGATACGCCAAACTGCATGCAGGCATGAGAAAGTTGCACGAATGAACGGAGTTGCACTTAAAGCTTGAGTTCCAGATTGGCGCATTGAGCGTCGTCTGCTATTCGTAATTACTGAGTATAGGCGTAAGTCACACACATGGCATTTATCCTAAAGGTCACCTCCGCGATCAAGATTCACCATATGAAAGAAGCCCTTGTGGGAATCTACGCTTTGCAAGCCGCACCGCAGCAGAACGGCAGAAAGCCATGCTCAACAACCCTGCGCTGACCGCCAGCGGCAATCCACCGACGTGCGGTTGGCCACGGGCGGCACTGTTCGCTGAAGCGGCGGTGGTGCCCTACAACGGCCGCTTGGTCCCTATACAGAATATGCTTTGTAGCGAACGCCGCTTAGTTCTCAGTCAAAGGATCTAAATGAGTCCGGGAAAATTGCACTGCAGTTAGCCGTTAAGACACTTCTATGATTACGCCGTGTTTAATGTACTTGTGACAATTAGTTCATGGTACAGTGGTAAAAATTTCGGAATTTCCTTTTCCTAATACTGCAGCTTTTAACTCAGCATCCCAACCAAAAAATACTGGCGAAATAAACTGAATTGAATCGAACTTAGTATGTTTAGAAAAAACCGGCACCAGTGGTGTTTTGTCGAGACTATCCCGAAACTAATTATAGGGCGTTGCACTGCTCAAACAAGTACATAACTGTGGAATATATATTCTCAGAAGGCGTAAGGGTTAATACTCGCAGTGTTAATACAAATAACATGAGGCCACCGCTCTAAAGCAACTTCAGGAGCACCGCAAAGCCACCCCCAAACGACAGCCCCATGTCTGTCAGCTAATACACAACTATAGTCCACCCTGGTTTCATTTAGCTACTTAACTGGGAAGTATTCTAGAGAGCGTGTGAAAAACAACGTGTTTAGTTTTCTTGCACTCCTTGGGACTGCGTTCCGGTCAGTCGTGCTTTGCGTCGTTCACTCCTTTGGATTCGCTGTCAGACTCCGCTCCCATCGTGGATGGCGCCAATTTTTCATCCAAGGTTTTCACCGGTGTTTGGTCTCCGTACTGCTCTCCCTGAATGCCAGGCAGACGTGGCGCTTCATTTATTATTGCCTCTAGCGCCCCTGTGAACGGAATACAGACAGCGCGAACAGGACACTGCATTCGGGATGCCTGGCAGCCTTCGTTTACGCGACCACCGCTTCCTCGGTCACAGGTGCGTTCATCGCCACCAGGGAACCCTCCACTCCACCGTCTACGCAGTAAAACAGTGCCCAACGCTAAATAATAAGATTCCCTCTGGTAAAAGCGCTGATTGATGGGGATAAATTCGTTTTTAACAGCTTTCTGCTCCCGGATTCCAAGGGGCGCAATAATTATTCTGTGATTAAGGTCGCAATTACCCCACGTCGCAGCATCTTTCAGTTACTTCGCCTATTTTCCTTTCTGTTCGGTAAGTTAAATTTTACCGATCAGCTCCAACTAGAGCACAGCAGGTCTTTTAGTCTTGGCAAATGCGTGCATGTGCCGAAATCATCATATGAGTGAGCTTGCACCGAGTGCGTTTTTAGGACAGATGCCGAAGAGACTTATGAATGAAGTACAGTCAGAAGCAGTGCTTACAGAAGGAACTGGCATGTGGACAACTTCAAAAAAACATCCGTGACTGTTCTTAAATAGCGACCGTTTGCACCTTTACAGCAATGTGGCTACGGCATGGTACCAACGTAGAAACTGAAAGCATAGTAGGAGGTTTATACGTATGGCTTTTGTGCGAAAAATTGATGTAAGAAGAATTATAGCCATACGAGTGAGCGAAGGCAAAAGAAAAGGAGTGAATTATGACAATGCAGTGGCTTTAACAAAACAGGTGCAGGGATTATAGAGGAAGAGGGAGGCGAATTCAAAATGACACTCGTTGACGGTATGTGGCGAACTTCTCAGGCGTATCGTCATCGTCAGCGCTCGCTGAGGGTGTTCGATTTATATACACACAGAGTACACGAAAATTTGAGTGCAAAAGCCGCGAAAGCGGCTTCACATACCCATTAGCAGAGCAGCTTTGCCAAATCAGCTTTTTTGCCAAACCCCGGCAGCTTTGCCAAATATTATTTATTCCTGCCGAGCTCAGAAAAAAGGGACATGTATGGTTTGTACCGGCCTTT
The DNA here is from genome assembly GCA_013339765.2 of Haemaphysalis longicornis. Lineage (NCBI taxonomy): Eukaryota > Metazoa > Arthropoda > Arachnida > Ixodida > Ixodidae > Haemaphysalis > Haemaphysalis longicornis. Next base: position 219,216,901 of record CM023450.1, on the reverse strand, counting down.
GTTATATCAATGCCTGAACGAAACAGTAATGGATAAAAAGATAGCTGCAGTGCGATAGCATTTCACGAATAACGCAAGAATGCAACAATAAAAAAATAATATTTGTGCAAAGGTCTTATCCTCAAGTATGCATTTCTTAAGCATTGGGGAAGTAGCACAACCTGTAACTTGTCATAAAGGAAAGCTCGTTGGTAGCTGCTTCCACGATTTTGATATGGCACTAAACTTCAGGCTGCAAAACCGCAATCCAAAGATAAATAGATATATGGTTCATTTAGCAACCGGGGAATAAAGAAGTGTTTATTTCGAAACGTCAAAAGAATTACAGCATTGCTTGGGGTAATAATGTCCCCTTGTGCAACATCTCAAAGGCTGCTTTTTTTTTCAGATTTTCAGTGATTTTTATGAGACGGTTACGTTTGGGGGAAACTCAGCATGCGCACAGCCCTATAAGATCAGCTGTTCACATTGTTGGAATCTGTGCAGGAAAATAACGCATTCAGTTGAAGCATTAGACATAGACTTACTGAACTGTAAACATATATATAGGCATTCTGCATACCATAAATATACTGCTGAAATCTGTTCATGTACATGGCGAAAATATGCTTTTAATTCTTAGACGTAATTTTTTTGGTATATTGGAGGATTAGGTATATTGGTTTCGTTTTCTCATACCGCTTTTTCGCGTGATGTGTTTGGCCCACTGTAACTTCGTTATGGTGGTATATTACGCTTCTGTTTTCCTACTGCACTGGGTGAATGCTATCCTTTAAATTGTATATTTTTCCTGTTTTTGATGCTCCAAAGAGGCTAACGTCTCCAGTAAACCACCATTTCTCACTTTCTGTCGGCTGAAACGTAGCTGCTACCAACAGTGCTTTGCGGGGATCAACTTAAAAGAAATATGGTTCACTATATTGTACCGTTCATTCACCCGCAGCTACTCGTTCAAGTAAGGTTTCAGAGTAGCAGCGACGCAGGCCTTCAGCCTAATGCTACTGTGCACGTGGCACTTTATGGAAGTGATTTGTTGCGAGGGGCCGTTGATAATCCTTCCGACATGCATGCATAGAGGAGCCATGTATCATCGGCGAATACTCGCCGAGATGGCTAGAGAGGGCGAGCTGCGCCCCGTAAAAGAGTCTGTCCTTTCTATTTTTTCTTCACAAAAACAGTGAGAACGATGTACCGTGCTAGAAAACTGTTGCAGTGATAATGTGTACCACTGAGGAGAATTAAGCAAGGTGGAAACTTCTGGCAGAGCTCTTCGATGACCAAGATTAGGGGTACCTGTTCCTCCTCCCCCAGCGTCACAGTTTACGTGGTCGCGCAAGTGAGAAAGGCAAGAAAAGAACTAAAAGCTCGACGCTGGGGCAAAGCCGGCCTTCCCAAGCGAGCGTCATTTGTCTGCGTCAGGCGCGCGCAGCGCGGCGGTCTGTTTGATTTCCCTCTTTTCCCTCCTTCGCGGGGATTTTCTCGACCTCCGCCGACTGTCGACTCCGCGCGCTCGTGTGGTTCTTTTAATCGCACTCGCATAGCGTCCGCCGTGCTTCGTCCCCGATGTAGACAAAGAACGGGGCGCCCCAGGCTGCCGCCGTTCCGCAAAAAAAAAGAAAGAAAAGAAATGAAGAAGAGGAAGGCGGCGGGCGCGAACAACGATGCCGGCGCGCAGAGGTCGCCGCGGCCCGAGGCGCCTGCGTGGAAGTTTTTCCCCTGCTGCCGTTGCAACTGCCGCCGGTAGACGACGCCCCCGAAGCGAGAGAAAGGCTCCGCAGCACCCCATCGGCGCCGTATTGCTTGCGACAACTATCATTCTTTCCGACATCTGCCTCCCTCAAGAGTGAGACATGGATTCTCTCGACTGATGGGCAGAACACACATCCTGTCTATGTAGTCCACCACACCGGCATCATGCTTGGGTGGCGTTGCTGCGTGTGAACGACCTCTGCCAACGCTGCCGCAGTGCGGAGGCCGTCGGCGCTTCGAGTCCGGTCCGATGCAGCCAGGGAAAATCAGATGAAAAGGGAGAGGAGATTGGCCCGGTCATTCTTGAGCGCCCACCGCGTCCGCCGCGAGAGTACCTTCTCTTTCCATTGTCAAGGCGAGCGTCTCGTAATTCCCTCCGCTTGTAGGTCAAGTTCGTTGCGTAAAAGCGGCGAGCGCGGTGTACACAGGATGCTTCGCAGTGTTTTCAAATGGAGCGGGGCAGTAGGAAAGGCGAAAAGAATGCGCTCCGCTGGCACGGGAGTGATACTGGCGTTACTAGTCGTCCTACTGGCGGAACCACGTAACGAACCAGTGCGCATGTGCTCCCACCTATAGCCGGCGCCAGCGGTGAACGGTGCAATGACATCGGTGCTTGCACTAGTTTTTCCGCAGTGTGCAGTGGTAGCAGAAGGTCCCGTGGATTTACAATCACGAAAAACCAGAAGCACGATAAATTGAGGGGGCATGCTCCAGGGATGGTACTTATCCCCTACTTTCTATAGAGAGTAGGGGCACCACATGCCCGGTGCGCAGAGAGAGGGAAGCGTCGGGCCGTCAGTTGGTGGTGAGAAGGTGCTCTCATTCTGTCTCGTTCCGCCCCCTGTCTTTTCCCGGGAGGTAAGGGGCTCCACAGTTTTCAGACAGCATTCCTGTCAAAAGAATGGGGTACTTTGTCAGAATCACACAGTCAGACTATGACTGATTAAAGGTGTGCCTGCTCCTACACTCCAACCGAGAGGATGATGCAACAGGCATCACTTACCGTTGTCCGTCCAATGCCGCTCTTCCTGTGCCGTGTAAGGTAACAGACGAGTGGGATGAAACGTGTCTTATTTGTTTTGAAGCAATGAGCTTCAGTAGGGGTATTGCAGCAGGCATCATAGCCACAACGGTGGTCGCTGATGACCACGCACACTGGTTGGCGAGGGCAGCCGGCAAATAGTTTAGCCTACCCCCTTTTCAAGCCCACCCGAATTGTTCCAAAGGGTTGGTGAAGCCACCCATTCTATAAGTTCTATAAAACGTAACATTGCGCAACACATTGGCATGTTAAGTAAATTTAGAGCCCTTTTGCCTACGAGAATAAAAAAGCAATTTTGCCTATGTGCACGCACGGTTACATTATTGCTTACTTGTATGGGGAGTTGCGTCAAAATCACTCATGGTTGGCTTGCATCGCATGCAAAAGAAGGGTCTGCGGTTCATTCATAATCTCTCAAAATATACCAATACATATACATACTTTCCAACAAGATTGCATACTTGATGTTCAGTCATTGTATAATCAACGACTTGCTGAAACGATTTTTCTAGAGTTCAATACTAACCCAGAGCTTTTCTTTTTAATTTCACTAACACTGAAGTGGCATATAATTTCCGGCATAAAAACTTTATAAAGCACGAACTAGAACTAATTATGGCACTTCAAACACTTAAATGGCAAATACCTATCTTTTGAACAATCACCCTGTACTATTTGACATGGTTGAACACACTTTCTCGGTATACGCTTTTAAACGGAAAACCAAAATGTATTTTCTCCATGATGTGTAAGATTTTTCTTGTAGATCTGTTGACTTTGTGATTTTTACGCCGTATTACTTTTTCTGCGCAAAAATGAAGAGTGGGCACGATAATTTTATTTCTATACATTTTGTTACGCAAGAAAAGCGTGTAATTCTCTTCGGTTATGTCTTCTTAGTATGCTTTATTTTGGCATATGTTGCTGTTGTACACCGGAAGTGCGCATGCTTGTTGTATGTATTTTTGGCATGTATAGCTGCTTCTGCTGTCGCTTGTGCACTGTCAGGTGGCTAGGGGCCTAGTCAGGCGAGTATTGCAGTCGTCTTTGGCGGCAGCTACTGCACCTGGGGCGACTGCAATGCCTCAATCGCCTTTTGCCTCAGCACCTTGGCAATTTTATTGTCAGAAGTTCAATAAACAAACAAACACAGGAGGCCACCTGAGCCACGCATGCGCAGTGGGGAGCAACGTGTGTAGAAATAGATCTACAAACGTTGGTGGGGAGAACGTCAGTGGGTGGTTGCCGGCGTGTGTGCGTGCGTGTGTGTGTGTGCACTAGGTTCAGCTGCCGCCAGCCCCTCCCCCTTAGCGGACCCGGCCAACCACTGCGGGGGGCGCCTGTGCAGGGAAACGTGAATCGTACTTCATAAATTTTACGTTGAAAACGGTGAAGGCGAGAGGAAGCACAAGACACGCAAACGCTGTCTCTAAACTGTTGTAACTCGGCTTTGGCTTTCGCGCCGTGACGTACAAGAATATCAATTACCAACTGGCCAAATCATCCACGTTGACAAGACGGGACACCCCTCCAATGGATCTAATGTTACACTTTTTCACATGGAATCCCTTTGCATAAAATGACCCTTACATTTACTACAAAATTCTACCCGGCACCGACCACGGTGGCGAATATCATTTCGAACTGCACTAGCGGCCCAGATTTAGCCGCCTTTCACCAGTCACTCCCATGGATGGTGAGGAGTGGCTCTCTGATTTCTTCAAAGGTGTTGCAAAAAACAACGCCTGTAAAAAACAAATGCTAGCAGGGCTATCAAGCAAAGAGTGGGGTTCCCGGCGGACGTACACTCGATTATTGACAAAGTGGGCATGAGCAGAGAAGTACGAACACGACTGAAAGTGCTCCTTCCCCTCCCCCCTCGAAACATAGACCCCTACCCGCACAGACAGAAGAATAGCACGAGTAGCCTTCCTACGGAAACAACTTGAAAACGAAAAAAAAAATGTCATCTACACCGACGCTGCTTTTTACAGCGGGAAAATGCCTCCATTGTTATACTCGATCACGAAGGAGCCATGAAAGATTGCCTCACGCTAAAAGACACCACTGCCGACGAAGCCGAAACTGCAGCTCTCCTCCTGGCAATAAGGTATGGGCAGCACAAGAACGAAAGCCTCCAAATAGTCACAGATTCCAAAAGGCTATGCAAAATATTATAAATGAATTCACAAGCGTCTTAAAAAACTAGAGCCAAAACTGTCGAATCAGTTCCACCGCATTATCTGGACTCCAGGACACGGGGAGCTGGAGGGAAACGAGAGAGCCGACCAGGCTGCGCGAGATCTTACAAACCGCACGGCTCTAACAGTCCTAGCCTTCTGCAGCCCCTCCCAAGTGGCTTTGGCAGTGCCTCGGTGTCCAAAGAAGTGAACGAGCCCTTTTCCCCGAACCGGACAAGATATTTTCTGGCGCGGAAGCTCAAACACTGAGGCAAATCCAGACTAACACTTACCCTATCAAATCCTGGCTATCGAAAATGTTCCCTCAAACACACACAGACGCATGAAGAAAATGCGGAACCCCTTCCAACTTATTTCATGCAACCTGGACCTGCCCTATCATCTGGCCTTCAGGAAACAACACCAGAATTACGGTCGCGCGATGGGACACAGCTCTGGCCAGCTCCGATTTCGGGATTCAGAAGGACTTAATTCTTCGATCCCGGAGAGGTGTCTGGGGCCCTGGAAGGAGGGCACCACCCCTGAGACAATCGCGACACCTCCTTTTTTTCATAATAAACGTTTATATCTTTCTCTCTGTCTCCCATGTGCAGTGGGACAGGACACTCACTGGCTGAGCCACAAACTGATTACTAAGCGTAACTTGTACGTCGACAAGAGGGACTTGCCAGGCGCGCGGCTCAGTCCACCCGGAAGAAGACAAAAACCGATTCTTTCGATTCGAGGTCTTGGTGTGACCTCTTGAGTTCTATTTTATCACGTGGCGGACAGGGTCACGCCAAATATATACTCGCTAAAGGGATATGTGGGTTGCATCATACTGCCGCGAACCATGCATTAGGTTGGTAATATAGTAATGTTATCTCTGGCTATAAAGTTGGCTTCACCACAACGCCGTTTCTTAAATTGCTTCTTACTCATGTTTATTAAATGACCTGACGTCCAGGTCGGGTACAAATTCAAGAACATGGACTTGGAACTGACACAATGACTTGCGCGAGCAGGAATTGCTAGCTGTGTTTATAGCTTCTCCTGTAAAGTTCGCTTTACAACCGACAGAGACTCGTCGCAACGAGTCTCTGGCGGCGATATCTAATATAGGTATCGATATGCTGCCTGCACTCTGAAACAAGTAGAGTTCATGTGGATACCAGTTGCCGAGTACCCAAGGCGGACCGCAGGACTAACAGTATGGTTAGAGAGGTACAGAATCATAGAAAGCACGGGAGAACGAGCAAACAAAATTGGTGGCAGGCACTGAACGTCGATGGCACATGATAGACGTGCTTATAAGTGTAAGCAGAAGGCCTTGCCTTGGTGAAGACTATTACAGGATGGTGTGAATATTTATTTTTTTTATTTATTTATTTATCATAGTACCCCCACGCGCCTTTCCAAGGCATTACAGTGGTGGGGGGGGGGGGGGAGGGAGAGAGTAGAAATTCGTACAAAATACAGGCATAACAGAAATATCACTTAAAGCACAATGACAAGCCAAAACCCGGCATGTTCAACGAAGATTACACTACAAAGAACAAGAAAACATCATTAGACATGATTGTCACAACATTTTTGGGTAACTTATTCCATTCGCTAATGTTTTGGGGAAAAAAGAATGCTTAAACAATTCGGTTCTACAACTTTTTCTTTTATTTTACAGGAGTGATCTGTCCTTAGTGAAACGTAGTCTGAGCTCATTAAATAACAACTTTTGTCTATCCCTGTTTTTTATGAAATATTTTGTGAAAAATTTTATTCGAAGTACTCTCCTACGATGCTGAAGCGAATCCCAACCTGGCTGCGCTTAGCTGTAGACCACTGAATTCCTTGAGTTCTTTAAGAACAAAGCGAATAGCCAAGTTTTGAACTCTTTCTAGTTTCCCCGATATCAGATTTGATACGTGGATCCCATACCGTACAAGCAAACTCGAGTATGGGACGAACATTGGTCTTGTACAGCAACTCTTTAGTCTTCACTGGAAACGTTTCGCGTTGCGACGTAGGAAGCCCAAAACACGACATGCCTTTCGCACATACATAATTTCATGATGGCGCCAAGACAGGTCCGAGGTAATATACACACCACAATATTTATGTTCCAACGTTTGGTTAAGACATGTACCATTAATGGTATAGGAATAAACATGAGGCGTTTTCTTTCTCGTGAAGAACATGTACACAGATTTCTGTAGATTTATCTGCATTCCCCAAGTTTTACACCAATCAATAGCCTATTCAGATCATCTTTGAAGCGCAGTGCAGTCGTCAAGTGATTACTAATTCTAAATAATACACAGTCGTCTGCAAAAAATCGTATTGTAGAAGAAATACCGTTACAGATATCATTCATGAAAATTAAAAATAATAGTGGGCCCAAAACAGAACCCAGCTGTACTCCCGAACTTACACCGACATCTTCAGACTGCTGATCATTTACGACAACACGCTGTTTCCGGCAGTTCAAGTACTCTAGTATCCAACGAACAATTTCAGGGTTTATGTTATACCACGCCAATTTTTCTAGAAGGAGTGAGAAAGGAACGACGTCAAACGCCTTTGCTAAATCAAGAAAAACACAGTCCACAGAGAAACCTTGATCCAATGCACCAGCAGTATCATGAGTTAATTCTGTTAGTTGCGTCACAAAAGAAAATCCAGCTCGAAAACAATGCTGTTGCGGGCTAAGCAGCGAGAATGAATTTAAGTGGTTAATATTGTGAGTGAAAAGCACGTGCTCGAACACCTTACATACTACACTCGTCAAAGAAACAGGCCTATAATTGGGTACGAGGCTGCGTGGTCCTAAGTTGTTCCGCGCCAAAACGTTTGCAAGTTTCCAGTCATCGGGTAGAACTCCTTCTTTCAGTGACCTCGAAAAAAGAATTCGAAAATATTTTGATAACACGGCTGCACATGACGATAGCAACGCTGTAGGTAATTCATCGGGCCCCATGGCACTGGACGGTTTCAAACGTAAAAGCAGCTGCTCGATTCCGCGTATATCAAACTCAGTATTACCCATGGGTTCAGCACAAAAGAAGCCCAAATCTAAAGTTATCAGTACCATGCCGCCGTTCAGTAAAAGCGGAACTAAAAAACGCATTGAAGCATGTAGCTTTCTCGCGACTATCAGACTCCAACGCACGATTACATTCCAGAGCAGGAATCGACAGTTGGTTCTTTCTATTTGATTTAATATATCGCTATAGTTCCTTCGGACGGTTCACAACACGCTCGTTAAAAGAAAAAGATACGAGTTTTTTGGCTTTCTTAACGGCTTCTTTAAAAACTCATTCGTCAACAGCTTCCGATTTTACTTTATTACGCGAGTTAGGATTTTTTTGAAAGCGCCGCATAATATTCTTCTTTTTGTTACTGATACTGACGAACTGCTTTAGTGAAACATGGTTTATTCTTATTACGGCGCGATCACACTGATCACGCAGTTCAAAAAAAATTTTTTAGAACTTCCCACAACTCTTGAACGCCACAACTTTCGGAAAGTGTTTCGAAAACATCATAATACCCGTCAAGAGAAAGGAAAATCTCAGCAGTATTAGCTTTCTGATAGATATAAATGCGTCCATTACCGGAGTGTGGCATTCGCGCGTACTCAAGTGACATCTCACAAAAAAGCTGCTTTGTGATCGCTTATGCCGGGCATCGCACCTGCGGCAAGCAATCTTCTGCCGAAATATTTGGCAAAAATAAATCTAGAATATTCTCGCCACTGAGCGGTATATTCTTCTGAATATTCTTCTACTGAGCGGTATTATTAGAATATCGCAGCACTTACTATTTCAGTCTTTTAACTCGGAAACCAATTATCTTCACTCCACATCTTGAATAGCAGAAAAAGTCGGGTAGAAGAAATACCGTTACAAATATCATTCATAAAAAATAAAAATAATAGTGGGCCCAAAACAGAACCCTGCTGTACTCCCGAACTTACATCGACATCTTCACACTGCTGATCATTTACGACAACACGCTGTTTCCGGCAGTTCAAGTACTCTAGTATCCAACGAACAATTTCAGGGTTTATGTTATACCACGCCATTTTTTCTAGGAGGAGTGAGAAAGGAACAACGTCAAACGCCTTTGCTCAATTAAGAAAAATACAGTCCACAGAGAAACCTTGATCCAATGCACCAGCAGTGTCATGAGTTAATTCTGTTAGTTGCGTCACACAAGAAAATCCAGCTCGAAAACCATGCTGTTGCGGGCTAAGCAGCGAGAATGAATTTAAGTGGTTAATAATGTGAGTGAAAAGCACGTGCTCGAGCACCTTCATTACTACACTCGTCAAAGAAACAGGTCTATAATTGGGTACGAGGCTGCGTGGTCCCGATTTGTGCAGCGGCGCAACGTTTGCAAGTTTCCAGTCATCTGGTAGAACTCCTTCTTTCAGTGACCTCGAAAAAAGAATTCAAAAATATTTTGATAACACGGCTGCACAGGACGATAGCAACGATGTAGGAAATTCATCGGGCCCCATGGCACTGGACGGTTTCAAACGTAAAAGCAGCTGCTCGATTCCGCGTATATCAAACTCAGTATCACCCATGGGTTCAGCACAAAGGAAGCCCAAATCTAAAGTTATTAGTACCCGGCCGCCGTTCAGTAAAAGCGGAACCAAAAAACGCATTGAAGCATGTAGCTTTCTCGCGACTATCAGACTCCAATGCACCCTTACATTCCATAGTAGGAATCGACAGTTGATCCTTTCTTTTTGATTTAATATATCGCCATAGTTCCTTCATACGGTTCACAACACCCTCGTTAAAAGAAAAAAACCAACGAGTTTTTGGCTTTCTTAACGGCTTGTTTAAACTCATTCGTCACAGCTTCCAATTTTACTTTATTACGCGAGTTAGGATTTCTTTTGAAAGCCGCATAAATATTCTTCTTTTTGTTACTGATATGTTGAACTGCTTTAGTGAACCAGGGTTTATTCTTATTACGGCGCGATGTCAATACCCACGATGGTACGTACTTGTCACGCAGTTCAAAAAAGTTTTTTTGAGAACTTCCCACAACTCTTGAACGCCACAACTTTCGGAAAGTGTTTCGAAAACGTCATAATACCTGTCAAGAGTAAGGGAAATCCAGCAGTATTAGCTTTCTAATAGTTATAAATGCGTCGATTACCGGTGTCTGGCATTCGCGCGTACTCAAGTGACATCTCACAAAAAAAACTGCTTCTTGATCGCTTATGCCGGGCATCACCTGCGGCAAGCAATCTCCTGCCGAAATATTTGGCGCAAAAATAGAATCTAGTATTCTCGACTGAGCGGTATTCTTCTGAATATTCTTCTACTGAGCGGTATTAATGAGAATATCGCGGCACTTAATAATTCAGTCGATTAACTCGGAAACCAATTATCCTCACTCCACATCTTGAATAGCAGAAAAAGCCGGGAGAGATTCAGGTACTCACCGCAGCATGCCGTGGCGCCCGCGTTGTTCCTCTTTGAACCTTCGTCGGTTTCCCTGCATAATTTCTAGAATGAACGAGAACAAACTCGCCCTACAACTTAACCTCGCGGTAATGAGAACCAAAGACTGTAGAATGTGTAAAAAGACGCATGCTTGCGGCATTTATCTGTATGGTCGGACTATGATCGAGCATTATGATCGGACCTCTCAAAACACTGTACAGTTCTTCATAGTCGCTAAACATGTCCCTTGTTCTTTCTTGGTCGATGACGTAGCAAGTCTACACGTGATTTTAAATCACGGTATGACACACACCTTCGAAAAATGTGGGAGCCAACCACGCAAATAAAGAACGAAAAATTTATCACTTGCATCATAAAAAGGTTGCAGGAGCAGTTTTCTGTGAATTTTAGAGGAAAGCAAATATATGTAGTTGTTAGTAAATGATGCAGACAGCGTGTTCCATATTCTTTCACCTCCATCTTTCAGACCCCTAAAATGTCGCTGCTGCTGTGTCACACAGACAACAGGAACTTCATCTCTGAAAATCATTCTTATACACCCAACCGTCGCCAAACGTTGCCAGCTTTAAATACCTTAAATAAATAAGATGCTGAAGAAAACGCAAATTTTGTTATCTGCAATAGACTAGTTAAATTATTCTGGGCAATACAGGGCTCCACCCGGAAGAGTTTGTGCGAACGTCGCTCAAGTTGGGGAAAGTAATGGCGGTCTGGAAAGAGGGGCGCTGAAGGAAAACACTTCTTTGCAGTTGATTTCAAAGCGCGCTAAAGGACGGGCTGTTTGATAATTACACATGGCAGCTGCTTAATTCACATCCAGTGCGCGGTCAGTTCGCAGGCGAACTCGTTCCTCGGAAGATTCCACGCAGGACGTGAGCGGATTAGGAAAGTTCATCGTCGTCCCATTATGCAAATTTCTCAATCAGTAAGCTTCGCAGTTTATTTTTAATGCGCCGTTATGCGTGTTTTCTTCAAGCCTTTGCAATTATTTATTCCTCCTCTCACTGTTCGCTGCACCACTTCCCCTCGAAAGTTTTCAAGGATTTCGAAAAGGAACGAACGCCCGAACAAAGTCGGACTACGAGATCCATTGTTAACACCTCTTAAAACTTCGCTACGGAATATTTTTGTGCACAAGAACAACAAAGATACTCTTAAGCTATGCTCGCAACCAGCGCTACACCGTTTTATTGTTTCTTTTCTTCGGCTTTGAATGTAAGGGGCTGCAAACAAGCACATCAATGTAGCCCTCATACCAGCAAAGTGTTTTATAAAAATACCACGCACAATACTCACGTTGCGTCAGGTAACGAAGTAAAAGTTTATTTTTTGATGAAACCTTACCTGCCCGTAGATACATTTTTACATCACATCCGTGTCTCCATTTCATTATTAAGCGTACGAACACAAATTTAGCGTCTGCCTAAATAATTAGGTATTTACAAATTTTCGGCTTGCTTAGAGAATTGGCATGACTTTCCCTTAAAGTGAAAAAAAACGCACCGTCTTATAGGCAATTTCTTGGATCACGTTTTAGAGTAAGAGTATACAACTGATCAGGAAGTCTCAATACATAGCAGCATTTACCTCATTTGAGAAAGCGTTTAATTTCTACCAGATGCTCCTGAGGCTGGAAGTAAACCCAAGTCGAAACATCCTCACATGCAAGCTGCCATTTCATAATCTGCATAAAGAAAATTGTTTAAATACAAAAAAACGAATGCACGCTATAAACAACTCAGCTTCCCACTCTCTTTATAGTTTTTTTGTTGTATAGTCCGCACTGAATCATATCCAATTTTCCGGCAAGGTGTACTCCGAAAGAGGCTTTTTCCTCATCAATAATCGGCTTAGCAAGGAAGAAAATAACCGACCAGGCTTACCATGCGGCTAGTCATCATCATCACCAACGACCCATTTAGGTACACCGCAGGACGAAAGCTTCTTACATTAACCGCCCCCCACTCTAGTGGTTCATGCGCTTTTAAACGTTTTTCTTGTTTTCTATGCTAAAATACAGTAAGCATATATTACCCTTAGTTTACGATGTCCAATGGGGTCATATAAACTCACACTTCTAATAAAACGTACCCTTTTACACATACCTTTCCTTCCCATTGTTTTTGTGTGCCGCTGCAATTTTTCCCGCTGCTGTCTGATGTTGGGTTATCTCTAACTACAGGTAAATTGAGTACCGATTGTATTTTCAGTATTTTGGAACTATACACGATGCAAGCACTGTCGGTAGATCGGAACCATCTCTTTGTTGGTGGTACCGCAAACCCTCCGGATAGATTGGAAACAAATCTTTGTTGGTGGTGGCGCAACTAGAGAGCGCCCTAAATATTCACCCGCGTTGTGTGTTAGCATGAATAACACATCGGCGTATGGAAGAAGCAAGGTTTTAGGGAGGCATAAATATGACGGTATGATCGGGAACATGTGGACAATCACATCTTAAAATTTTTATTCGAGGAGCTGTGGCGGTTTTATTGTTGTCAAGCATGAGCCCATTGTTTTTAAGATCACGCTCGGTGAAAGCAATTCAAATATTCTTGTTCAGGCTTTTCAATACGTAATCACAGGAACGCAACTAAAGGGCCGACTGCACACGTCATTGTCGGGCGTCCCCACCGCGAGGCGTATGCACAGCTCCATATACGCAGCTAGTTATCGGCATACGAGGAGATATAGGGAGACTGCGGCTTACTTTTTTCTGGCCATAATGGGGATGTAAAAAGCACAGCGAGTCAAGAATAACCTGAGGGAACATAAGCGGTAATGCATATAGAGGTGTTCCACCGTTTCCTGCCGACACATATACGTGCAGTTAAAGCTAATTGGAGCACGGGAGCTGTGGCCGAGCCGCATTGGGGCGCCGTGTAGCTGCACCGGTTGAAACAAAAGGAGCAGAACACGCAGGCGTGCCTGCCCACAGTGATTACCTAAGTATACCTCTCAACGCACTTCTTTTAATGTCGCGAAGAGCATTGCTCGCCGCATGCTGGTCTCAGCGATGCCACTGATAGCAGACAGACGGGAAAATATTAGGGAAGAAAAGTCGGGAGTTCGGATCTCTCTCATTTCGTCGCTTCGCCAGCAGCCCGCGTGCGCTGGAAGTGTGCGAATGACTCCGTCAGATGTTTGTATGCTATCAGCGCCATCACTGAGACCAGTATTCTGCGCATAATACTTTTACCCAAGTTAGAAGAAAAGGATTGAGAGGTATAGATGAGCCATCACCATTGGCGGGCGTGCATGCGTATTCTGGTCCTTTACCGTTGGGGCCGCTGGTCGTTTACCGCTGGGGCCGCTACGTGGCACTCCTAGGCGGTTCGGCCACAGCTTCACGTTCCAATTGCTTCTGACGGCACCTGTATATGCACGCACTTTGGGGTATGACAGATCAACGTATAAATGCGACCAAAATGGCATAATGATCTCAATACAAAACGCATGGCAGGAGTACAACCTTTTTATGGCAAACTTCTAGTGACGACCACAGGATATGTGGGTTTTTATGGTGTTTTGCTCAATTATATGCAATAACAAGGGCTATGACACTGGCTGCTACCTCATCTTTTTCGAAAGCGACGTATATATGGGGAGTATTTTTTAGGAGAGTAAAGCCACTGTCCATGTGATGAAGCTTTAATTTTGAATCGGCTTACGGACGCCACTTAGGAGGAGTGTAGGCTGGTAAGACTCGGTGAACATTCATATTTGCCTGGTATTAGAATGATCACAACGTGACAGTGAGGCCATCTTCCATGGAGAGGGCCAGCTCCCCCGGAGTGATTGGAGGTGCCCTGGAGGCAGGCACTTTTTAACCTCAAATGTGGAAAGTTCCTATTTCTAATGCTATCAGGACCAGGCAACTTGGCCGTTTTGAGAGGCCAGTGACGACTTCTTTCATGAAAAACTCTTCCGTCCTTGAATTAAGTCGTCGGTAGCCCTGGGACGCAGACAAGGAGCGGGATAATGGAGCGGATGGAAAATATCAGAAGCGTCCACATCATTAGGGCTTATGCTTATTGAAATAAATTTGAGATGGTGCAGTTGATTAGGCAGTCTCCGGAGACTTCATACTAAGCGAATTGTTTCATTAGGTGCCCTTGTGGGGACAGCTTCTGGAAGATGGAGGATGACTCAGATTTCGTGCTCCATAGCGGCCGTCAGTGATCTCCGCGAGGAAAAATTTAAAATCCACCTTAAATGCAGCCATACGGCTACCAAGGAAAGCTGTAGAGATTTTTAAAGAAAAATCGCAGTTGATGAAACATTCGACCGTCCAGGAGTTTTTTTATTTCAACTTTGATGTTTCCGAGAAGGCTACATGGCTTTCCTTTGTTGTCGTATGACTGCAATTCATGTGGATGTGAAATTTTTCTTCGCACGAAGTTTCCCGGCATAGGGAGTTTCCTGAACGTGTTCTATTTACTTCAGGGCTATCTTAGCAGCTACCTGGACAGCAGACCTTATCTTTCTGCGCACCCCTAAGTGCGGCGCAAACTCTTCGAAGTCTCCATTACCGAAAACGTACCTTTCCACAAATTCACCCACTTAGTATAAGCAGTCGGAAAACTTCCGAGTTTGCTGCCTAAGCCTTCATTGGGGTACATTCAGCCCATTGGCACCGTTCTCGCAGCTACGAAAGGCATCAAGTCAAAACGAGAAAGTTCCCGTTGCAAACAAGAATACAGGGTATCATACACATTAACGTAGACCTCTACGCTATTACTGCCGCCGATTGAATCTCTCGTGTCCAGATTGCCCTATAAAGCAGTTGCAATGATGTATGCTAATATTTAGTGTTCTTGACAGTGCTTCACTGAAGGTGATTGGTTGTCTGATTGATGTTGAGCTCGCCATACTAGGGAGTTAAACAGTGTCAAAAAGCCGCAGCTATTCACCGAACCTTTTGCTTCTACTATAAGATTGTGAAAATTGCGTTTGGCTATACGGTTACTGTCAAATGAGCTCAGCCAAAATGTCGAAAATGAGAAGACGGGGGTTTGCGGAAACGCTTTGGCTTGTATTGCAGTTTGTAAGTCGACATGTCGAGTCAACATTTCAAGCAGTTATTTTTCTGTGGTGTGTTGTGTAGGGGTTACTTTTATGGTGTATAGTGAACCTATTTAACGACGCCCGCCTAATACCATTTTCTTTAATGCAAGCTTTGTATTTCCCAAGTGAGGCAGGCAGCATTCCCAAGTGGTAGGCCCTAATCCTAACAGAGACCTGGTTTTTTAAAAGCTTCTTTCGCCTCTTAGTTGCAAAAGAGGGTTGTGTAGTTGAGATTGGCATCTACAAAGGCTAATCATACATTTTATTACGAGAAACATTTTCGTTGGGTATGACTGACGCGGGCAAATTCTTTGCATATTGACGCTAAAGATTCTAACTTTAAAGAGTCCATGAATACAAACTGCGAGTTGGGTTCATAAAAAGGCTGCTTTCTTCATATTAAAATCACATGAATCTTAACGTACACTTCAAACAAATTAAAGAAACGTAGAACACGTGGGAAGCCGTAGTGAATCCTTAGCCACTTTACGGCAGGATTTTATGACGTCACAGTACCATGTTTGGCGTCACAGTATCCTGGCGTAGGTCGGCCATCGACCTACACCACCTTTAAATCACGTGACTGGACAAAGATAGTACGTCCTCTCGTTCCGTTTAGTCGCATCTATTTAATGCTAACGTGCAACTAGCCCACTGATAGAAATGCTTTTGTTCCCAGCCAGTATAACAACAGTCCTGCCAAGAACACGCTGCTGTAGCGCATATTTGGAGAGTTTGTATTTCTTCTTGCGTTTTTTCGGTTAAAGACAGTCTTTTGTGAGTAAGATGTAGCTGAGTGAGGTAGTAAAGTCTAGTTCTGTCGAGTTAAACAAAGGTGTATTCGGTCTTGAACGCCACTTTAAGTGCAATGATCTTTCGAGTAATACGCCCTTCGTAAAGAGTATATGTAAGATTCTTCCCCAGTGTCCCAGTATGAAGCGTAAGTTTTAATAGAAGCCTAACTCTTCAAAGAATAAACTGCAAACCCTCTTTTGAATAGTTCATATTGAAAGATAATTATTCCCCAATTTCGACGGTCATGTCTTGAAGCTTTTATGAACGTCTTCAAGATTAAGCAATTAAACTAAAAAGGGATACCATATTCAACTAAATCATTTTACCAGAACAACAATAGCACAAATCTTTCCTATCTTCGATGGATTGAGTAGATATCTTACGTCCCTCTAAGTTGTTCTGTGAAGTATACTGCAGCCCCTATTCTTGAAGCTTCGTCTGAAGGATGTAGTTAACAATTTACGGCTTACTCTACGAATCATGCCTCCACTACGGCTCTGCGACGCCCTTGAAAGAGCAACTGAAACCAGGTAATTAGAACAGGAACCCGATGCCAACATAAAACATTAGTTGCATATACGGTAATCAGCAAATCTCTTTGGGACGTTCCAAAGTGTAAAACCTCTCTGCAGCGTAACGCTGCGGCCATGAACTTTCTCCTAATCTTGTGGCCAAAGACATCAGCTTGACCTGTAGTATTTCAGCTCAGATAAACCCTAAGGGCCATTCTTTAAAAACGACCGGAAGATTAGCTTACAAATCTAATGACTCCAATAGGCATCACTATTTACGAGAGTTAACTAGATGTAGCAGCCCCACCCCTGCTCCTATTGCTTTCTATTAACGTTAATTTGATAAGTTTTTTCAGCTCAGTGCGACTTTATCCGGCCTTTTGCACTAAAAAAAGAGTACAATTCTTACAATGTCAAAGCTCTGTGAGCGTGAGGGACAGAACACAAAATGTTTTGGTTTGCAGTTGCGATTGTTGGCATCAGGAAATCGCAAACTTCCACCTAAAGCTCTCCATCGCGAGCATAGAAGAGAATCTTGTTACTTTCCAATACTTTTCGCTTTTTCCCCCCAACCTTGTGTCATACGGGTGTCGTTATAATTGGTGCCTGACTAATCTAGTTGCGAAAAGACGTTGTGTCTCATTCATCTGGTCATTTCAAGAAGACAAAGCACACCAAGCAGGACATCTTTGTACTCCCGCGAGCACGTGCGGCATAAATGTTCCTATTTACATTCTGAATGCGCGTTCTGTGGCGTCCGGGGGTGTTCTAGCAAGTTTTTATTCGCGTATGCGATTTCTCACAACTGTTACGAGTTTTCATCACAAACTGAATCCCTGCTGCTGCGAAACAGCAGTGCGGATTCACTATTGTAAGCGAGTGAAACAGCCTCACTGAGCGCGCTCACCAGACACAGCGCTCGAGTGTTAACGTATGGTAATCCATGGATGGTTTTCTGTGTGGACCTCAGCGTCCTCTGAAGCAGAGTCCCAGTGAGTTGGGTGAAAGAAACGATTCTTTACAACTGCACCCCACACACAATAAAACTGAGCGCCAGTTTTAAAGAGGATGTTAGCGAGCTCTACTTTTATTTTACAGACGTCGGACATCAGAACTCTCTTCTTACTACGCTTCCCGTTGAGAACTGGAAGTGCAGCCGAATACAGTGAAAATGGCAATGGCTCTCAACTTCACGTGCAAAGAGAATTATAATTTCGGCTAATACAAAAACCGTCGAGCGGAAAGTTTCTAAATACTCTTCCTGAGAAAATAAATACACGAGAGCACTTGCAGCAGGGAGCCCGTGATGCCGTGCAGTAATCCACAAGAGAGGGGAACGCATGATGGAAGCGCCGAGACTGGTACGGGAAACAGAGCTTCAAAAAAAAAAAACAGATCTCACGGGTGGAAGACCTGTAATGACCTCTTGTCGATGTGCTTGCTTTTTCACTGAACTTATATTGGTATATTTTCTTGCGTTTACTTGTCATCGCGTTCGTAGTTAGCTTTGTGCTTTTGCCTTGAATGCGAGTGATCGCATTTGTCAGGCTCGTTATGCTGTGCCCAGTTTAGAAGATTAGAAGATTAGAAGATAGTTCAGCAGAGATCTCGAATTCCCGAGCGACAATCTTGTTATAATCAAGGCCCACCACGAGCATTTTCTGATATCTTTTCCCGTGTTTTTCTTGATATCAGGCTGCCTATATGTTTAATTTAGGCTGCTTTGCCTGTCTCTTTCTTTGTTTACCAACATCCTCCTTATTACCAAAAGTACTTAAGTCCCACTCAGAAATAAAGCGGACGGTTGGTAGGAATATAGGAGAGCGTGCTGTCCAACTCCAGTCCGGGTGACCAGCTTCGGTTGGTGGAAAGTCACGTCGCAGTTGACACCACGAATGGAGTTTTGAATTGAGGGCACGACTCCACATTTTTTTGCGGGAAAAAAAGTTCAATCTCCCTCCCTCTCAGCCTACGTTCACGCTTAGCATAGGCCGACGGTTGTACATTTGTACAATCGCCTTACCTCGCCAAACAGTGACCGGAGTGAGAAACAACAAAACCTTTACAGCAAACTTCAAAGAAATAAGGCAGTCTAGATCACCAGGGACAAACACACGCCTGTTTATACGAGTGAAACTGTAAAACGGTCCCTGCAGCTACAGGCAAAAAGGCTTACAACTCATTATCTTAGATTATCCTTCGTCAAATATAATCTAAGAATTGTTGTGGGTGTCTTTGCTCGAAATAACTAATCATGCCTCACTCCCGTAAATCACGAGGGCTGCGACAGATGTCATTGCTATTGTATAAGTATGCAATGATTTATTCATTGTTAGAGCCATCTTACAATGCTTTTTTTAATTAACTTGCCCATTCTGATACGCTGAAAGAAAAGCTCAGTTAAACCAAACATAGTTCATGTCATGTTTGACCGCTTCAGGGAACACCTAACACAAAATAATATGCTGCTAAAAGAGAATGTTCTAAATAAGGCTCAATCCCGCATTTTTAATACTGCAACAGTTTTATTTTTAACAATCATAATACATCTACTGCAACAGACATGCTGCGCTGAATATTTGACACGTGAAGAAAATTATAAATATCTCTGCTCACCTATCAATTATTTTACTGGTATAAAGAAAGCAGTGATATCCTACTTTAAGGCTTTTTCTACCCTTCTAGCTTCGCCATCTTTCAGCTTACGTGTTGTTCGTTATCTAGATATCTTGTGCATTTTGAATATTATACCTCAATTCAGAGAATAAACTTCTTCCCGTAAAAATTTCGCTGCGTGATCCCAGCTCCTTCATTGAGATCATTTTTGGTTATTTACAATAAATTTCGTGTGTTCATTCGCTTGAACAAATGAATGTATGTAACAATATAAAGCGCACAATTCCCCCTATGAAGAGGATATGATTTATATTCTGGCCCCGGCGGGTTAACTTTTTCTGCCCTGTAGGCGACTTTTTTTTTTTTTCGAAGATTGTTTTCGTTTTTGTCTGCGAATTTTATTCCCATTCTGAAAGGTAACGCTGATACAAAGAAAATGGTAAAGCAGTTTTATTAGCTGACAAGTTTTCTACCCCCTCGACCATGTGCATTATCCTTGCACAAGTGTGCTCACAACAATCTACATATGTTCTAAGAATTCTCAGTGTGATTTTCTTTGCGTGCAGTTTCCCCTGTTCTAAGTTTCTTCGCTTGCGTATATGTACCAAAATGTCACAGTGCCACAGCTTCCCGGCTTCGTCCTTCCTGCTGCATCTTCGTGTTTCTTCTTGTACAACCTCGAGTGCTTCTCGGCCCAGCCGAGTCGGAGCTTTCTTCCGAGTGCCATCGATCCGCAACTGCCGTCGCACGCCATGATGAGATTTCCCTGCCAGGCAATGAGAGAGCTACTAACCAAGGCTTCCACCCTTCGCCACTCCGGCCACTTCGCCACTTCGCCCCTTCGCCACCCCTTGTTCGGACCGACACACTGCGGCAGTGCATTGCAGCGGATCTCGCTTCTGCGCCTCGCTAAAATGCTACTGTAGTTGTATCTCTCTGTCGACTCGATGGCTTTGTCGAACGCCGAGCAGTTAATAAAGTAGGCCACATCGCGTGTCAGCGGCCATGACATTTACGGAGACTACAGAGGATGGATTGAAGATTACAAATGCAGTATACCCTCGTTAACTCGAACTTGGATGTTTCGAAATATCACTTGAGTCGAAACTTTTTCTCGCCGTGCATTTACCCCACCTAGGAGCTATGTATTTGCCCCCCTTACTCTGGAAACATTTTTCGGGGGATCACGGATATCTCGAAATTCTGACAGAAGGAAAATTGCGCAACAGGCAGCTGATAAGGACTCCGTTCTAAAGGTTATCCCCCCCATGTACTGAGTGCGGTGGTGAGTATCTAAATAAATCAGAGTACGCCCAGTACGAGGCTAATGTCCCCTTTACCAGAATGCTCTCTGACACTTATATTTTTATATACTTGTCGTCGCGCACCTGATCAAGCATACTAATAGGACCGTCGAGAAGTGCCCAAAGCGGCAGAAAACAAGCTGCGCCTGCTTCGCAGCTAAATAAAAGGTAGACGTGGTGACCAAGATTTGATGTGATGCTTCGAGCAGCTCGTGAATGATTGTTCGGGACCATATGAGACAGCAAAAGATGTAATCACCCCACTGATAATTTTTTCCGCATTCGTAAAAATGTTTTTCGTGAGAATTATTCGCCTTGCATAGGAAAGCTCCGCACTGGTGCCCATCTTTTGTTACCAGCACGAGCTATTATTTCAGTGACCTGGTCACAAATTTTCGCCATGTAATGAAAGTAGCCACGTGTAGTGCGTCGATCATATCGAGTTGTACTACAGGAAGCTAAAATATTTAGGATCATGATCGACGCGTTACACATGGCTACTTTCCTTTCCACAGTAAACTTCCATTTTGTCTGTTTCTGTTATGAATTTCCTTGTCTCTTCCTTGCTTTTGATTCTAATATATATTCGTTTTACATCTCAATAAAACTCAGTTGGCAGTTCAGCGCAGTCTTTGTCTTTACTCCCTACTGTATCGTTTTCCGCGCTGTTTTTTTTAAGTCCACAACAAGGCTTAGAAAAGGGCCGACTTTTACATTAGCAGAAACGGTTCACTGAAATAATCGTTGATGATCTTGAATGCATTCTGCTGACTACGCCCACGCAAAGAGTCTCTGATATCTTCAAGACACCGCATTTAGAGCACAATTTCTCAAAAGACATGTGCGCACTGAGGGATCAACCGGAAGTAAAAATGAACCAGTCCAACAAATTCCGCTATTTCAATGTAGTTCATGGCCAGGTAGACACTTTAATGGGGCGAAATTCAGACGGCAGCAGGCGGATACCGGACGCATCACTTGTTCAACTAAACCCAGCCCGCGAAGCGGGATTTGCTTAGTTATTTGTAATTCGTACTAATCAGCACCGAGAAAAGGAGTTACAGGTGAGGATGCTGCTTCGGCGCTGCATTACTGGCCGTGACCTTAACTTCAAGTTACGGCTTGCACAATTCCACGCATTAGGGTTTTGTTTACGCGAAAGCTTTTAAAACAAAAGCTTTCTTATTGGGACGATAGCATCCTGTAAAATGTGAATGCCATCCCGTCCTGGGAAAATGGCTGTCCAGCTTAGCTGTTTTAAGACACTACACATGGTCATGGGGAGGGTCTGAAATGTTTGTCGTTGTCTCGCCAGGCTTCTCGGTTCCACTCTCCTTCTCTGGCGGCAAACGCTGGGTCCTGGCGTATCGTTCGGCGTCTTCGGCAAGAACTGCTGGGTTTTGCCTAGCCTGATGCGTGCCGTAGCTTCGATTGAAGTTAACCTACGTCCCCTTTCGATGGCAGCTGTAAAACAAATCTTTACAAGAAAACATGGGGAGGTCCTCGTGTTCACCAGTGCCTTATCATGCATCAGGCTGTTTCGATGTTTGTTTTGCGGGTTTTTTCTTGCATTAATACACAGCTCTATGCTGTACGCCTCATCAGCCTGACGCATGTGCTCGGCGTCTTGGGCGAGAACTGCTGGGCCCTACCTTGGTTATTTTCATTACGAACACGAATTTTCCAAACAACGAGAGACCAACAGCTTCGCTGTAAAAATAGGGCATTGCCCCATAGCCCGGTTGGTGGGCAGAAAACTTCTGATAAGATCCCTGGGCACACGGCGCGTGCGTGAAACCGGTCTTCTTTTGCATCAAAACGGTTGCATCAAAAAAGGAGCGATTCGAGATAAGACAATACACGGATACATCATGAAGAATGAGTAGAATGGTATACCTTTATCTAATAAACGACGTTTTGGTTTACCTTTAGATCATGCATGCGTTCACGTAGTGCGCGAAAAAGTATTGTATTGGTTCGTCGTTAGTTAGCGATTGGGTATTTGAAGGTTTGAGAACCGATCACTTTTACTAAAGGTTGTACGCACTTTTACCTAAGGTTTGGCGGACGTCTGGCGCAATTCTGCACACGTTTGCTGCGAGACAGCTTTCGCTCTTTTCTAAAATTTCTTAATGAAGGGATTCAAAAATTTTGAATGAAATGTTAGGACCTCGTTGTTTCTTTAGACAGCCACTACGCCCTTTCGTCACTGCAGGATCTACAGTAGCGGAAGCGCTGTTTCAGTTTGAGCTATCCTGAGAAACAAATCTTTCTCATGAGTAAAATATGACCCGAACTACATAATCAATTACCGCCACTTAAATAGAGGAACGAAAGAAGAAAGTACAATAAAGTGCTTGTGCCGTACCTTTTTGTTGTATGTCATGTTCGCGCCTAGGTTCTAATGCTCAAAATGCCTGTGTTTTTCTCAACCCCCCAATAATCCTGTACATATAGTGTTGAAATGTGTAAGCCC